>JAVXUP010001834.1:0-187236 GCA_033070095.1 Escallonia herrerae | reverse complement strand
AACTTGTACCTTCCATTGTTGATCCTTTCAAATCAATGCAATCCACATATTCGGAAACATCACCAATTCATTCCTCAACATTTGAGTTCAACAAAGCTAGACATATGCAAGAGTCCACCAATAAACTTTAAACCTTTCATTCCAGTGAAATTCTACTTGCAACTTGTACCTTCCATCCTTTCAAATGTAATGCAACCCATATACTCAGAACCATCACCATTTCATTTCTCAGCATTGAGTTCAAAAGCTAGACAGATGCAAGAGTACGCCAATAAACTTTAACCTTTCCATTCCAGTGAAATTCAATACAAGAGACTCTCACAAGTTCGAAAAAAATTACATTGCCTTACTTCTCTCAAGAACAAAAGCTATATGAATACAAAAGGATAGAGCAACAATTAGCCACTTATTCAGCTATTGCTACAAAGTGAGAAATCAAAGACTCATTTACAAATGAGAAACTTGCATACATTTTCTTGCTTCTACTTGTCGAATTAACCAGCTTCAAAACAAATTGCTTCAACTCATCTCCATAGCAAGCATGCAGCGTGGGTGCTGCAACACCCACTACAAGAGGGTGCAACCTCTTCAGTATTGGACTGCATATCTCCTTAAAGGCAAGGTCACTAACGTCTTTTGCAAGGATCGAAATCACAGAAAGAGGATTTCTCAAACTTTTTGCATTTACCTTCTCCCTTTCCTGTCAAGAGATCATGGCATAAACATTGGAGTCAGCAAAATTTTCACATTGCTAAAAGCCATACACCATAACCAAGCATATAGAATATCAAAGTGAGCTATAAGTCAAGATATTGGAGTAGGCAGGATCTTCAAGTAATGAACTCGTAAATGCTGTCTGAACACTTACATTTTTTTATGCACAAAACCAAAATCAACTACCTGAACCCGCAAAAAAACAGCAAAACATTTCTAGAGAGAAATGTTCCAATCTCCAACCAAAAGTAAATTTGACCATGACAATATGCAAGCTAATATTGGATGACATTCTTGTTAATTAGAAAAGCCCCTGCTTGCCCAACATTCCTATAGAAATGTTACGCTCATTCTTTTGACAACGACCAACTTCTGTCCAACACATTACCTCACCTGTGCTATAAAAGCATAATTGGTCTAGAAAACGGTCTAACAACATGCTTAAGACTACCATTGCAATAGCAGATTGCATGGAGTAACAGTTCAAGGGGCACCAAGTAAAATGCAGCAACATAATGGAGTGCGAACTGCTACGAATAGTGATCTACACTTTCCTTTTCCCACGTCTTCCAGTGTTTACATCAAAGAGCTAAATAACATATCTTCAGCAAATTGTGATTCAGTAATGCATCAGCCAAGAATGAGCCGTAAATCTATTATGCAATTACCAGCCACAATTCAAAAAATGTAAGAAAAGACTAACGCATCAGGGGAGCATTAAGGTGAAATTAACAACAATATGAGATTTTAGGTGCAGTTCTTGGTGGTTAACCGGCAGTGATAATGGTGGAGTAGACAAAGCTGTCCACACGTTGAATCCCATTACCTTCTTGTAACGATAATCAGCAAGTCCATGAGACAATGACATGTTTGCGATCCAAAAGTCTTGCACCGGAGCATATGAGGCACATAAGAAGTGAAGGAGGCAAAATAAGAGTAGGAGAACTGAAAAGCTTTCAGTGAGGGAGAAAATCAGTACAATGCTATATTATTTCTAAGACATTCTGCTCATGGCATTTCAGCTTGTGTAAAAGAAGCATTTCATATGAAATTAAAATCCTTGGCCATCTGGCTTATTTTATTGGGTTGGATGTACATACTTCTCAGAAGTGAATATTTGTCAATCAACATAAACATCCACAGGATTTGTTAATCTTTGACACTGAGGTAAAACAGGAGAGAACTGATTTCTAGTGTGCAGTTAATGTCTAATCCACTCTATATCGGAGACTTGGGGGTTGTCTAATGTACCTCAGAAGCACTCATCTCAGTATTTCTTGTGCAGTTAATTTTGTGAGTGCATTAATGACCAGTCCCAAAAATCTTCATCTTGTTGATGCCCAAAGCATTATTGCTGGAAGAGTCGGTGGTTGTTGTTGTGGCGTGATCGTGGTCAATGGAGGTAGACGACGGCATAGAGAAGGAGAGGAGCGGCAGCGAACGGCGGCGAGTAGGAGGGAACGAAGGAAGCAAGTGTCAGCGAGGGGGTGCTCTCCCTTGTTCCGGCGGGAAGGCCGAGGGAGAAGAAGCAATGACGGGAAAGGAGAAAAAAAAAAGTTTAATACCTACTTCTAAACTACGTCGTTTCCGTAACATGTCATATAAAACTTTTGTGCAGGACAAATCTGATTTCCCCATATTAAATATACAAGGCTCCAGACAGAATTGTCCATGTGCATACGTTCACGTTTTGGGGTTATCTTTTGTTGTACGGTTCACTTTCTTTTCTGTTGTTGATGATGGTACTCATAAATGATCAATAAAGCGTGATTAGAGAAAGAAGTGGCGCTTAATGCATGATAGGCCAAGCAGTAGAACTGGATTTTTCAAAAACCCGCTGCAATGAATGGTCCATGTTTCTTGTTGTTTAGCAGTTTTATTTTTTGGCTTGATGTTAAGCACTTTCATGGTGTTGGGTATGCTCCGTTTATGCAAACCCTAAAAGGAAGCTTGTCTTTTGCCATTTTGGTAGTCTTGACACTGGCATGACATGTCTTTTTCATGCTGTGACCTTCAAAGTCAAACAGCTCTGTGGGTATACACACCACATGATCACAAAAAACCAGACCAACTGTAGTAACACTTTGTCTAGCTAGCAGAATATTGTAATCGTTTTCATATTTCTGATATCGTTAAAAAGATTCCATGTTGGAGATTGTATAGTAACCTAATTTCATGTTTGGTTATCATAATTAGGTTGAAAATTTCTGATATCGTTTTCATATTTCTGATATCAGCGGATAACAATGTTGAAAATTTTTTCTCCTTGTCAAAGAATTCAGGTTTGATTTCTTCTCGCTACAATACAACATATATGCCTTAACCTGGTGATTTAACAAGAATAACACTAATATCTGGACGCTCATAGCATGACACATTTGCTAATACTTGATACTATACAATCTTAGGATTCTGTGCGTGTTGTGCACATTCAACAAAATTTAGTATATTCAAGTGTTGTGCAAAGGCAGCATATCAAATGCCTTTAACAACTTAGGATTCTGTGCGTGTTGAGGAAGTCATTCTATATGGTAATGGGAGTTCATTGAGTTCAGATAGCATAGATATTTGCGTAAATAAACAGTAAAACAAGGGAGATGCAGCAGTAGTAGGGTTCAGTATTTGCTAATACTTGATACTCTTCTTTGGCAATAGCATGAGCAGGAAACCAATGGTTGCATGCAACCCCCCTCGAGGTGAGATTGGTACCCAGACCTTAACTTTATTCCCCTTGTTTGCCAATTGTCTCTTAATTAAGCGCCTCTAACGAGAATTTTGCTTCATAGAGATCAAAGGTGTATTCAATCAGGAGGTATCTATGATAGTGATCCCCCCACCGGTCACTAAGCAGCGGAGTTTACCCGATGCAACAGCTATCAAATGTAAATCTTTGCGTATAAAACGAAGACTGTAAATCTTTTTGAGATTGGAAAAACAAACAATAATTTGGCAATGGTCGAAAACATAATCTCAAGCTTCTTGCTTTGATTTAGCTAAATAGTATCTGTTAAATGTGCATATTGACACGCTATTTGAGTCCCTTTTTTTATTATTTTTTAACATAATCCTTTTCATGAGGCTGCCAAATAATTGCTCCAACAGAATGCAATTGGTTTAGCAAACAAGTAGAGTCATTCTTTTGACTTAAGTAAAGACAAAAGCATTCTCCTCATAGAAAAATTCAGGTGGTTGGTCGAAAATTTCTTCTCCTCGTAAAAGAATTCAGGTTGACTTCTTCTTACTACGGTACGACGTGCCTTAACCTGGTGATCTAACGGAAATAATCACTAACATCTGGACGCTCTAACTTGACACTGCTCTCTCCCTCCACCGTTTTTCCTAGTCTAATAAGGATATTGATATTTACACACTATTTGTGTAAACAACTTTTATTTTCTTAGTTATGAGTAATTGAACTACCACATATTCATGCTCCATAAGGTACGAATAGAAGACCTTATAGAGCATTCATCAGCAAAATTGAAGGTTAGGCAGTATACTTCACTGCCATCTAAATAACGAAGAGAAATCATACCTTCCATCGACAATCTCAGATTGTTATTTTTCTGTGCACATTCAACAAAATTTAGTACATTCAAGTGTTGTGCAAAGACAGCATATCAAATGCCTTTAAGAACTTAGGATTGTCCAGTAGGGCTCCCCGAAATGAGAAACTTAAAGACTACATACAAATTTTAGTACTCTTGTTTTACTCTTTCGTGGGTGCATGCATACACTGTAGGTATACAGATTAAATGACTATGTATCAATCTTTACGGCGTGCACTTCATTCTAGAGTCATTAGAGCTGGTCCAGGGAGACAGCTTCAGTTCTCACATAATTAGCTAATTACTGGTTTGGAATGTGATTGTTGGAGGCCTCACAATTGTACCAAAGAAGCTCGTGGATTTACAAATCCCGCAAAAATCTTCATGTTTACTCCTTGGAGGTAACAGCCATCAAGCTTAATGCACCAAGCAGTAGATACTGCAAAATAAAATTTGGCCTATTCATCATACCGTACGACAAAATTCTGTGCGTGTTGACGAAATCTTCCTATTTCGTATTGCAGATCATTGACTGCTAAGAGTAGTAGAAGAGTTCAAATAGCAAAGATAATTATGTATATAAACAGTAAAACAAGGGTGATGCAGCAGTAGGGTACAGTATTGTCTATGGGGCAATAGCATTGCCCCAAAGACCAAATCAATTAGAAGAACACAACATGAGCAGGAAAAAGATGGTTGCAACACCGCCCCCAACAAAGAAAGGGAGATAATGACCCTTGTTGATATAAAGAGGCTTACCAAGTCAAGTAGTCTCACCTTTATTACAGGATTCTCTGTCATTATTATGGTTGCCCAACCAACATGGGGTAAGTACCTAAAATGAATTTTTGAGACGTGGATAGATGAGTATTATAAACAACTAAAGAATTACAAGAGCAAATTAAAGTATGAACTGCAATTTTAAAATGTTATCAAGAAGAGTTTAAAATGTGATCTCTGGCGAAAGCATGAACTGCAATTGTCAGAGAACTTAAGAGAATAATGGACATCAATGCAATTCAAGATGATCTGTTACCTGTAATAGTAACAGCTGAAGATAACATTAAAAAGAACAAGACATTTTGGATTCTTAACACTCCTCAAACAACCATACAACAGCTGCTCGCTCCGATTAGGGTTAGTATGTGATATAATTATCAACAGAGAGGTTAGAGAATCATTTGTGGCAAAGGGCATCTGCACTGCGGAGATGGAATTGGACTTGGAAGCTGAAGTGCCCCCATTAAAATAAAATTTGCATGTCACCGAAAAACAAATGTCGCGACAGCTCTATGTGAGAGTTTCCAGCATGGAGATGAAACTACAAGCACGCTCTGATGCATGTGGTGATGCAAGCAGACTTTGGGAGATGTTTGCCCCCAGATAGATGTCTGTGGACCTACGGACCAAACCAATTCCACACTCGGGTGAAGGACAATCCTTGAGCTGCTCACCCATGTCGTAACACCAGGACTTGATGACTAATATGGCGCAATAGAAACAAAGGATTGATGACTAATATGGCGCAATAGAAACAAAGGAGTGTTCTCTTCTGACCCTCTCTCCTACAACTCCCAAGTTTGAGAAATTCACAAGGTGTCCGATGAGATTTAAGCTGCCTGGCCACTCCCTACTCAGCAGGCCCTGGGAGCCTCAAGTTCCTTCAGTGGCAATAACCTAATGAGGGGTGGTAATGCCATGCCGGACGAATGCAAGTCAAAGGCATGACTCTTATCAGAGGTGACGCAGGGGAATGGCTCTGTGGATTATCTCACAAACAGGAGGCAGCCACCGACACCTTCATGGAGCTTTGGGCAGCCAGACGCAGGTCTATCCCAAGCTTTGGGACAAGGGATTGAAGGCTGAGCTTGAGGATTCAGTGATGGTTCTGCTTCAAATTAAAGATCATCCTTATAAAGTAGACTGAGGGCATGCAAGACTGCGACAAAATTGGCAGGTGAAGCCGAGCACATACATAGGGAAGGTAGCAGAAGTGTAAATTGGGCTCCAACCAAAAAGAAATAAAAAATGGACTTCATTACCCCGCCTGAGCTTGTTGAAAAATTTCTTGAGGTTTTAGTACTCTATTTGGACTGTAGCAAAAGAGACAAGGACAGGCACCTGATAATATTCATTTCAGATTACAAGACACCTTACCCCATCACTCTTCCTACTATATGATTCCTTTCAAGCCACAGTTGATCATCAGCATATATGCCATGTCGGTCATCCACAGAATTATTATCACCTGAACACGGAACAAGATTACATTAAAATAGGTAAGCATGTGCTATGAACACGCATCTGGATAAGAAAACTTGACAGTATCAGTAACTAAAATTTTATGGTAGTGCCAAATGAGGTTGAAAGGAAAATCTTCAACTGAAATTGCGGGTAAGTGTGCTATATCTACCTTTCCAAAGCACAAGAATGTGAGAGGTGTATCTGATTGAAGGGTTATGTGGAACTACTGCAAGGATTAACTAGACATATGTATATAGTATACATATATCCATCATGTCCAGTACTTTAAAGAGTCCCACAGGTAGGCAATGCCATTTTAAGACTAACAGAGATAATATACGGTTGTCTGAGCAAGAACCGAAATTCATTGAATGAACAATTCATAAAAATAAATCTTTACGTTAGATTTCATATATTCTATAATTCTTCCCGCGACAATTGTCAATTCTTGGTCATTGAAAAATATGGTCGATTCGGATGTTTATTTAGCTTTGGAACCCTCTTTAAAGAAGATTCTAGCTTCTTGATAATACTTAAAAAATCCACCCCTCTCATCCCTCTGGTGTTGAGGCAATGTTGTATGTGATAATTGTTCTGTCAACTTTCTCTTGTATAGTTTTCTGGCACACGTTTCAATTGGCATAAGCCTTTTAGCACCCGGAGCTGATTAAAATGGAACTTCTAGCTACATTGCCAACAGCATGTACCTTTCGTGAGAATGTTGAATTCATCCCCATTCCAATGTTGATGAACCTATAAGGGAACAGCTCAATGTGAAAAGGCAGTTTATCTGAAGTAAATGCTAACGTAATTCACATTATTACACGTTGCTGATCATCACAATTATACTAAACAGCTCTTGATGGAAGAAACATTTCTAGATGATCGAGTTACGGTACATCAGTCAAGGGAGCAAGCTCAATTTTGACGTTTGTAGATTTGTGTATAAAGCAGCTAGTAGAGACTAGAAAGCTAGGACAAATAAAAGCTGCACATCACCAGAAAGACATGGAAATGCTGCTGACATGCAGATTGCTGCAACCATTTCTACCAGAATGATGTAAATTCCATGAAAGATGTAGAGAAATCACAAGCCCCAAACTGTCATCTGAGACCAGAAAGCACTTTTTCCCTAGCTTCCATCCTATTAAACAAAGCTGTTCTCTAGATGAATGAAACCTTCATGTTTTTTGGAACACATTCTTGGTTTTTTCATAAGCATTTCCTACACTAGTCTTGTATAGAAAAAGACCTAGGCTTGTTCTTCCTTGACTACTATCTCTCACAAAATTATGCACAACAATTATTCAACAACAGAACCCAACAGCACTTTGTGTAAAAGTCAGATTGTGTATACTGGCTGCAGCCTAAATTCTGGACTCTACAGGCATATGCAACCTATTTTGCTTGTGTATATTGGTTACACCTTCTTAGTATTCTTAGTAATTCATTTTGACATAAAACATTGACTTATTATGCCAGGTAATGTCTGGGTGCACCAACCTAGTCACCCCCCCCCCCCCCCTTCCTTCTCTCTTCTCCTTTATTTGTTTTCTTTACCAAAAATCAAACTCCCTCCTGTAGAAACGATTATGTACTTCGTCTGAAACTATTTCCACAACAGGCTGCATGACAAATACTTTGGATTGTTCCTAGCACTCATAGACAGAATTGATACTGAAAGTATGTATACAAGTGACATACCTTTGATGGTAGGTAAGCCAGTACCCTTTCTGTGGGGTCCTGAAATGGGAATCTTATAGTTTTTTCACTTCTTATCCTGTAAAATATCTTCGTCTCTGGTACTGATGATTATAAAGTTTCCTCAGTACACTTATGTATAATAAAACTTCAATTTTGCAATTACAACACATAATAACTTGAGAAAACAAAAACACTCCAATGTTCAGTTATAGTGCCCCCCCCCCCCCCCCCCCCCCCTCCTCCTCTCTCTCCGTCCTCCCCAACCCCATCCCTTCTACCCATAACAACAATGGATTTGATTGGGTTCCTCAATAATTCAGACAGAACAGGTGACCTATCCAATTGCGGCAAGAATTATTCATGTTGGATACCCAAAACCTACTAGAATCATATGTTTTTGGCTGTCTGGAGGCCTTGAGATTATAAGGAGCAAAGCAGGACTTTGAATAAAAGCCAAATATTCATCAAAGAACATAAAAACTACGTATAAAAATGCAAGCAAGTCAAAAATAAGGACAGACAGTTACATAAATGAGAAACTAAGTCACATAGTACCTTTATTGCGCGATGAACAATTGGAATATCCCATCCCTATTGATGAAATAAAGAATTATAAGTCAGAAGAAGATACAGAAATTGTGTTAGTAAAGAGCATCGAAAGGAAAGATATAAGCAAAAGGAAACGCTTAAGCATGTTTGATGATGGATTTAAGATCCATCGGTTAAGCGTGGCAAACTCCATTCCTGTTACAAGCAACTCCATGTTCTATGTAGCATCATGTCGTCTAAAAATAACAAAACAATAAAAGGGGCATTGTCACGCCCCTTGTCATTGGCTTTGTGAATCAGATCAATCTGCCCCTTTCCCACTAACTTGCTGCTGACATTTTGTAGCCGAATCCATGTAATATTGGATATACTGACTTGCTCAAGGTAGGTGGAGATAAGTAAAACACTGAACTAAATTTTTAGCTATATTAAGCTGATAGGTAGACAGCATATAACTACAACGGTAGGATATTTAGCGGAACGTGGTTGCTTTACCAGAGAATGGTAATGGAAATGAGATGAGATGCATATCGTATTCCAGTAAAAAGGGAGCATACTTCAACTTGGAATACGACAATTTCTCCAGAACGTATGGGAGAGTCATTCATGTACAGGAACAGTACGTCACCCTACCAATAAAAGTGGAAAGACTAATTAGCTGAACTTGGATAATTAAGAAGAAAGTGTGACATTATATGCCTTGATTACTATCAAGAACAGTAACTCACCTTTCTAAATCCTGGTTCCATGCTACCCGTAAGAACAACGACGACAGGTGAGCCACTACCACTTAAGCATATCCAAAGCTTCCACAGCATCAATGCATGAGTAATTATTACTCCTAGAACATGGTTAGCAGTTGATAAATTTCTCGTATGGAACCAGCTAAAGAGTTTAGTTAGACGCCCTCGTCTGCTAGTTATCGCTTTATGGACTTATATTAGTTCATAGCCGTAAGTCATCTTAATAAAAGAAAACCTCTATGAGCGTTGTTCAGACTGAAAGAATCCATTAGTTTGGTATTGCAGAGTATCAAAAACCTATTATTGCAACACACACCAGTTACTAAATACAAGTCTGAAGACAGCCAACCTTCCACCTATGTTTATGTATACCTTTCCTTTTCACATCTGGATACAGGCATAATCGATAACTCTAGTAAAATGGAATTCCAACACCGTGACCCTTTTTTAAAAGTCAACTTCACGCATGTTCCATATAGTAATAAGATAGGAACAACTGCTAAAGGTATGTGCGGTAGTCCTGTGAATTGAAATGACTCGTCAAACTTTACAATAATACCTAACCTTCAAACTCGCAACTGAAAATAGAGCCATACGAGATTCTTTGCCATAAAAAGCACTAAAATGAGATAAGAAAGTGTTAATAAATTGGGTCAATGGACCCATTATCCGCCCACTAACAGATAATGTGTATTTGTTAGTCTGAATAATTACAGTTAATTAGAGGATATTTATCTCCTAAGTGTTTGAGGTAAATACATCTTTATCTCCTAAGAGTTGGAGGTAAAGCCAGTCTCTAATTGTATCTCTATATAAAGGCTAGAGATATCCCAATAAATAAAAGTAAGTCATAGCAATAATCCCTCTCTCTATAGCACTCTCTCTAGAGCAATCACCAAGCTCTAGGATTTGGTTCGTGGACGAAGAACTCGACTCTAGTAGCCGTTTTCGTACCTGCGAAAAAGATCAAGCGTGTTGGAGGCTCGTAACAACAAGGATCCTACGTCGGAATTTTCGAAGACTTCGTACGGTATGTTTTCGAACCCATTACGTGTTACGTGGTAGCACGATAATTGTTGTAATCGTTTCAACATTGGTATCAGAGCATGATTACTTGTTGATTCGCCTTTAACATGCTAGATTAAATTATGTGCATGTTACGATTTTTTCCGGATACATGAATGAGACCCATTATTAAAATTCAAAATTTTTTGAGCATGTTTTTCTGAAAAATAATTAGATGGTTTTGTTCTCCTATGGTTGAGGATGAACTCCATAAAATTTCGTGATTTTTGGATGCATGATTTGTGAGAAATCACGATTTTATTTTTCAAGAAAACTGTGATTTTTTCGAGTTTTGGGACTCAAATTCGGAGCATGATATTCTGTTTTTATCATGATCGGTTGGTACATAATTAATCTATGTTGTATAAGCTTTCCAACGATATATCGTACGCATTATTTGGCTTAAAAACGAGAGAGATATGGCATCCCGAAGTTGGCATCGCGGCATGGCGGCGGCTGAAAAAATTAGGGTTTAATGAAGAAGAACAGTAAATCACGCGCGGGCCACGCGCTGAAGACACGTGTCACACACCAAGGGGAGTTGCCACGCGCCCACACGCGCGCCACGCACGACGACTGCTGAACGCGCCACGCGCCGTGCTTCTCCCACGCGCGCGTGTATGCCACGCGCCTGTCTAGAAATTCAGAAGTTTCCCACGCGCATGGCGGCGCGTGGAGCGCGTGGAGGCTGTTTTCTGGTCGGTCTTCGTCACCGCCGGCGAGTGGAGCTCCATCTTGCCCACTGTTTTTTTCTATGGTATTAAATTACCTTTATACCCTCTGTGTGTGTTCTGTTTAATTTTTAAACGACTTTTTCTATGAAAAATTAACTTTAAAATTTTGTTTTATACACACAGAATTTTTATTTAATTTCAGAGGGCATATTAAGGATAAATTTACTGTTTGCCAATTTTTTAGGATTTATCTCTCAGTTTTTGGTCATTTGTGAGTATTTTTGTGGTACTTTTGTGGTTCCCAAAAATACGAATAATGCGTAAATATTATTTTTTGCACTTCGTGAGTAGCAATAAATATTTTTGGAGAGTTATATGACATAGATAAATTATGTCTAATTTGTTACATGCTTGCCTTGATTTGTGTTATGGTTTAAATATACTTTTGAGGTATATTTGTTGGGTTTTTGGTAAATCCACACTTTTAAACCATTTATATTTTCAAGGCCCTTGTCGCCCGTTTTCCTTGGGAGGAGAATGTGGCCTATTCATCCATTTTATTACCCTGTAACTTCTTATTTGAGTATGCTAGTTTTAGGTTAAATGGATGGATATTAGATTGGCATTCTAAAGAAACTTATGTTTAATGTGTTTACTCTTGTTTTAAGAAAATTCTTTTGAGAATAATGTGTTGTGCGGCATCTCCATTTGTTTTATTGGAGTAGTTTGTAGTAGGATTCTCAAAGATGTTGTATTCTGCTATTTCCCTGTATATTTCGAGAAAGCCTTGTACGGGGATGTAATTTCGCACGCACATTATTCAAACCAGAATTTTCTTAGCATAAGTTATTAGAATGCCAATAGGGCTCAATGGAGTCCTTGCAAATTTAATTGCATGGTGCAATTTTATATTGTTCTAAATTATCATGTGGATGATTTATTATATTGTGGCTTATATGATGATGAAATTTATTGCGAAAAATTACTTGAAAAATATTTTTCCCAACTCACATACATGGGAGATGATTACGAGCTTAGCAGATTTTCGATTTCATGATGTGAGGAAGGATTATGTTTTTCATTTGAATTTTTTGAAATAAAAAATAAGGATGTATAATTAATGTCTTTTCCTTGCGCAATCTAATGTAGTGAAAATAATGGCCACCAAAAATGTCATAGCTGATCTCGTTAAGGGTGAGAAACTTAACGGAGATAATTATGACGTTTGGCACAAAAAGATGAAATTCATGCTGAACGAACAAGAGCTCGAGGAGCACTTGACCAAGGAGATGGTCGCGCCAACTGAGGCGCAACCCCTAAGAGACCACACTGCCTACCAGAAATGGAATCAGAAAGATCGTAGTGCGCGCTACACCTTGTTGAGCAGCTTGCAAAATGATCTAATTGGGCAGTATGATGAACTTCCAACTTGCAAAGCTTTATGGGATCAGCTCAAGTTTTCTTTTGGTGGAACCTCAACTACGCGGCTTCGTAGCCTTGTGATTAAGTTTGAGGAGTACACAAAAGACCCTAAACATACCATGAGTGAACATCTAAGGATGATGTCCAATATGATTGGTAAGCTAAGGGATGCTGGCCATGCGCTCACAGATGAGCAGCAAGTCAGAGCTGTCATAAGGTCCCTTCCTGCCTCGTGGGCCAATATGAAACAGATATTGACCCACAGTGAAAACATCAAGAACTTTTCTGATGTTTCACAGCATGTCATCCTTGAGGACGAGACTCGAGATACTGACAAGACCCTTGCTTATGTCGCCCAAGGGGGATCGCGCAATGCAAATGGCAAGCGCGAAAGACAAAGTAAGAAAGGTAAGAAAGGCGAGGCTAGCACTTCTGCGCCAAAGGAAGGAAAAATGAAGAAACGCAAGAGAGGAAAACGTGGTGGGAAAAAGGATCTGTCTAAAGTTAAATGCTTCAACTGTCAACAGAAAGGACACTTCGCTCGTGATTGCACTGAGCCGAAGAAGGTACTTTCAGAATCTCTCTCTCAGTTATATGTTTCCTCACATGTGATGGTTGCTCATTCCCAACCTGTGTGGTTTGTGGATACAGGTGCAACAAAACATGTAGCACGTGATCGAGAGGGGTTCGTAGATTATCACCGGATTCCAGCGGGTAGCAAACATATCTTCATGGGAAACAATAGTTCCGAAGAGGTGCTAGGGGTTGGTTCTTACCAGCTCAAGTTGCGCACTGGGCGCACATTGATTCTAGAGGATGTGCGATATGCACCCACAGTTCGGCTTAATCTACTTTCAGTTACTGCTTTATTAGACAGTGGTTTTTCCTTTATTTTTAGGGGTAATAAGTTGGACATTTTTTTGGATGATGTTTTGTTCGGACATGGTTTTCGCATGGATAGTCTTTTTCAATTGGATTTAATTGATTCTCAGTCTTCTTATTCTTATGTGGTGAATGATAATATTGTGAATGATTCTACCACCTGGCATGCAAGACTGGGCCACATAGGCCAAGATAGAATGACTCGTTTGGCTAGAGAAGGCCTTTTAGGCCCACTCGCAAAAGTCAATCTACAAACTTGTGAGGCTTGTTTGGCCGGTAAAGCATGCAGGAAGCCTTTTGGAAAGGCTGTGAGAGCAACTCAACCACTTGAGCTAGTTCACTCTGATATATGCGGACCTATGAGTGTAAAGGCACGCCATGGCGCCTCTTATTTCCTTACACTGATAGACGATTATACGCGATATGGTTATGTGTATCTGATATCTCACCGCTACGAAGCTTTGGACTGTTTCAAACGCTTTGTAGCTGAGGTTGAGAATCAGAAAGAGAAGAATTTAAAAACTCTTCGCACTGACCGAGGACGCGAATATTTGTCAGATCACTTCAAGAAGTTTTGTGAGGAAAAGGGGATACGCAGGCAACTTACTATTCCTAATACTCCACAACAAAATGGTGTTGCGGAAAGAAGGAATAGAACATTGTTAGACATGGTTAGGTCTATGATGGCGCAAGCAAACCTTCCTATATCTTTTTGGGGGATGCCCTTTTGACTGCAGCCTATATACTTAATCGTGTGCCTTCACAGTCAGTCAAATCCACCCCTTATGAGCTTTGGAATGACCAAAAGCCAAATTTGGATAACTTGCGCCCATGGGGCTCAGCAGGTTATGTTCACAGTACTTCTCATAAGTATGGGAAACTAGGGCCTAGAGCAAAGAAGAGTATCTTTCTAAGGTATTCTGAAAACTCTAAAGGTTATGTAATGTATGGTGAACATCCAAATGGTGGAAGGACTGAAATAGAGTCTCGTGATGTCGATTTCATAGAGAGTGATTTTCCTAGCATTGGAGATGCGAGTAAGAATCTTGACCTCTATGAGTTAGAGGAGGTTGAACCCACTTTACCATCTTCAAGCGAAGGTGGGGAATTAGTTCCTCATCCGGTTGTCGCTGAAGATAGTGTAAGTGACCTTCAACCTAGTGGGAGTATCCCAGACAGTGGGAGCACACCACAAGGACCATTAGGTCAACAAGATTCTCAACTGCGTAGAGGTGCACGAGGAAGAGTTCCACGTCGTCGTTTTGAGATTGACGGAGAAATTCTTATGTGCACTCCAAATGATGAAGACGAGCCTACTTCTGTGGAAGAAGCCTTATCTTCATCTGCTAGAAATGAGTGGATGGCTGCAATGAAGGATGAGTTAAGCTCAATGGAAAAGAATCGAGTCTGGGAGTTGATTGACCTTCCGCCAGGGCGCAAGACTATTGGAAACAAGTGGGTTTTTAAAGTCAAACGCAAGGTAGATGGGTTAATCGACAAGTATAAGGCACGTCTTGTGGCGAAAGGCTATACCCAACTGCGGGGTGTGGACTATGAAGATACTTTCTCCCCAGTGGTGAGATTTGCTTCAATTCGTCTGATCCTAGCTATTGTCGCCCAGCAGGATTTAGAACTTTTTCATATGGATGTTAAGACTGCGTTTCTCAATGGAGAACTAGACGAAGAGATTTATATGGCTCAACCCGAGGGTTTTGAAGTCAAAGGACATGAGCGCAAAGTTTGCCGTCTCAAACGTTCTATATATGGTCTCAAACAATCGTCTAGGCAGTGGTACTTTAGGTTTCATCATGCCATTACCTCTATAGGTTTTGAAATGATTGAACAAGACCATTGCGTTTACGTAAAACGATCCAAGAAAAATATTCTAATCCTTTCTTTGTATGTGGATGACATTCTTTTAGCTGGAAATGACATGAGTTCCATTGTCGCCACTAAGCAGTGGTTGTCCTCAACTTTTGAGATGAAGGACATGGGAGAAGCTAATTATGTGCTCGGGGTTAAAATCATACGTGATCGTCCAAAGAGACTTCTCGGTTTGTCTCAAGAGACATACATCAAGAAAGTCATTGAACGATTTCGTATGCATAACTCAAAACCCATAGACACTCCAATGGACAAGGCGTGTACTTTGACCACAGACCAATGCCCAAAGAATGATGAGGAAAAGAATCGGATGTGAATCGGATGTCCAAAGTTACGCTGATGCAGTACGGAAGTCTGATGTACGCTATGCTGTGTAGTCCAGACATCTGCTATTCCGTTGGAATGGTGAGTCGTTATCAGAGTAATCCTGACCGCTCATTGGAATACTGAAGAGGACCCTTCGATACTTCCTGTGTTCTCCTGGTGGAGACTTGAGACTTGAGACTGACAGCGATACAGATTGGCGCTGATAGAGATGAGCGCATATCCACTTCGGGTGGAGCTATCTCTTGGCACAGCAAGAAAAAGTCTTGCATCGCCCTATCCACGATAGAGTCGGAGTATGTTGCTTGTTCAGCAGCAGTCCAGGAAACTGTTTGGTTGAGGTCATTCTTACAGTCTTTAGGGGTTACAGCTCATGCAGATGAGGCTGTCACTGTTCACTGTGACAATACAGCTGCCCTAGATTTTGTAAAGGACCCCAAATATCATGGGAAGGCCAAACACATAGGCCTTCGTTATCACTTCATTAGAACTTTAGTTGCGCAAGGAGAGGTGTCCATGAAACATATACCTACTGGCAGAATGGTGGCTGATCCTTTGACCAAGCCCATTGCTAGAGATGTTTTCCTTTCTCACATTAGGAGTATGGGACTCCGTAGGTTTTGACATGTTTATGGCATCTTATGTGCTTGACATTTATTATATTAAATTTTCATTCCTTGATTTGAGTTTATTATGGAATGAATGAATCTTTGTGATTACATATACATCCTTGTTGAGAGTGTCACCAGGCTCGAATTGACCCACTCACACGGGTAATTCACCTTGGCGCTAAGATAGCGAGCAAGATGAGACATAATTGTCTTAAGCGCCAAGTGGGCGAATAAGATGATACAGCTTATAAAGCAAACATGTCGCCTTAGTTGGAGCTAAGATGAGACCTAATAAATGTAGGTCGATCATAGAGTATCTCCACAACTCTATGTAGCCTGTTTACAGCCGAATGTGAGATTTCAGGTAGGCACTATGAGAGTGACTGGGCTGAAAAACTCAGGTTAGGCGCTTGTACAGCGACTAGACTTAGATTCGTATGGCGTATTTATTATACATTTATGTGACACGCCCTTGAGGGTTACGCCATAGCATGCAAATCATACTGCATGTGCTAAATGCAGACCGACAGTGGGAGTGACGAATGAATCCCTGCTTCGTCACTGTGTGAGCCACTTGGATCAAAATTTTTGATCATATATGGTACCCTTTTCACCTTAGACTATGTCATGAAGAGGATACTCAATGTCGCTACTTTAGCATGTACCCTTGGATCATGGATGATGCGGTCTCGCGGGGCATGTCTAGGAAAGCGGTTGGGTCTAATTGGAATGACATGAGGGCTTTGGGAAGAAAGTTCAATATTACATCATGTTGTGTGATTCATAGCCCGGGCGACTTTGTCGATTTTCGTTTCGATATGAGTCATGAATACATAACATATGAGAGGTTTAACACTGCTCATTATGAGGGATTTGAGAGTGTTTAATCTGGTGTAGTTGAACTATCTGGGGTACATACGAGATTTATTGGAGTGATGTATTGTGTTAGTTTGGTGATAACTTAATACAATACTCCTCAACTGGACATCCTTTCTCGTAGGTCGCACGTTCCATTTCCTGTATGAGGAGATGAGTGGACGAGAGATAAAGAGGGACTACGATTTATTTGCCCTGTGTGTGGGCGAGTGGGAGCTGTTAATAAATTGGGTCAATGGACCCATTATCCGCCCACTAACAGATAATGTGTATTTGTTAGTCTGGATAATTACAGTTAATTAGAGGATATTTATCTCCTAAGTGTTTGAGGTAAATACATCTTTATCTCCTAAGAGTTGGAGGTAAAGCCAGTCTCTAATTGTATCTCTATATAAAGGCTAGAGATATCCCAATAAATAAAAGTAAGTCATAGCAATAAGTCTCTCTCTATAGCACTCTCTCTAGAGCAATCACCAAGCTCTAGGATTTGGTTCGTGGACGAAGAACTCGACTCTAGTAGCCGTTTTCGTACCTGCGAAAAAGATCAAGCGCGTTGGAGGCTCGTAACAACAAGGATCCTACGTCGGAATTTTCGAAGACTTCGTACGGTATGTTTTTCGAACCCATTACGTGTTACGTGGTAGCACGATAATTGTTGTAATCGTTTCAACAGAAAGAAATCAAGAGTGGATCACTCCACATGTATCTAAATGGCTATCCAGCTTTTTAACGATGGCACCGATTTTATGATCAAATTCTGCAGGATAAAAAAGTGGGATGATTCAACTTTGACGACAAACAAATGGTCTTAAAGCAGTCAAAACTTGCCACAGGTTACAAGAAAACACAGACTGTCCCAATAACCAGGTTCGGTTCATCTACTGATTAGCAAAAGAACAGTAAGCTTGCCCACTAGTAGAAAGGGACAAACAATGAAGGTAAGACAATTGTAAACAGAGATACTGTACGTACCCAAGTTGATGGCTTGAGTTGTAATGCGCCTGAACATTACTGATCGTACATATTCCACAGATTTTGCTGAAATTTCCATTGCTTTTACTCTCTCTCTAGCTCCGTTTCTCAATCTTTTGTGAGAGTGGAGACTGGGGAGAGCGTAGAGACCAACTTCTTTAACATATCTGATATGAGATAATTATTAATTTCACCCTATTTGACTTTTTGATCAATAATATTTACTTTATGATAATTATTGAAGTCTTTTTTTATAAGAAGTCATACTAAAACCTTTAATATAGACGAGAGAACTACACGGGTCAAACTAGCTCAGACTCGTTTAATAAGCTTATACAACAAATATTACAATTCACTAAATTGCCAACAGTTCCAAAAGAAATCAAAAGTTCCTCAAAAGATCAAAAGTCTGTCTCCTATTGACCTTTTTTTCCCGGGGTTGATATTCAATTCAATAGGTCAAATATGATTTATATCTAACTTGCTAGTTGTAGCGCCAAACGTATATGATCTTTGTTAAAACATGTCAGAAGCACGTAGTACAATCACTCCAAAGCAAGCACCGTTGTAACAGGGACAGCCAAGTTTTAACATGGATATCTGATAGTTAAATAACGGTATCCATAATATAATCTAGTTTACTTGGAGCTATTTTATAGTATCAGAGGCGTGATATTAACAACACAGGAACACAAATCTTTCTATATTATATTGCAAAAAAGGAAGGAAGCTGAATCAAAACTGTATCTACCGTACAACAGTTATGTTAAACTGTAAAAATCTAAGCATCAAAGAACATGGCTACACGTTGCCTCTAACTTCCTTTGATATATATCGAAGAGAATACCAGCTACAAGTTCGTTCTGTTATAGCAATGGCTTTTCTATGAAACATAGAAAAGGAAAATAAGAAATAAATCAGTTTGAAGCAATGAAACCTAAATTCTTTTCACCTTTGGCAATTAATCTCCCTGTCTTTATTCAGATATACTAAGTCACCTCCCACCAGGCTCACCTAGTCTCTCTATCTATTGCCTACAGAATGACTAGCCTGCTCTCAAAGAGAGGGAGCTCAGGAAAAGAACTCTAGTTCCATGGCGGATGAAGGCGTTTGACGTTTGATTGGTAAGGCTCCCACCCGCCATCCGGTTCTTTGCGTCTTCCTCCACCAGAACTAGAAGAAGGTTGCGAATTGGCCCTCATATGGTCATCCAAGGATATAACCTGACCAGGGTTAAAAAGCTGCCTCAAACTTGCAGCTTCCCGATTTCCCCCCTCCATCATCAAGCCGGAGTTCAGATCAAAATTATGCCGCAAAGGCCCAGCCCCATTTGAACCAGAGAGTGCATCGCTCATGCTCATGATGAAAGGCGGTTGAGCAAAGGGCGGCGGAAATGCTGATGCCGGACCCAAAATTTGAGGTCCGACAGGGGCTCCTCTTGCATCCACCATATAAGAGATGGGGCCACCAGGAACATACATTGTCGGTGTGAAAGGCAAAGAAGGTCCTGGTGTGAGGCCATTGTACCCATAAACAGGAGAATGTGCATAAGGCATGGCAGATCCCATCCCCAAGATACCCCCAAGTCTTGCCGAAGTAGCGTCCACTGCAGGATCTGAAAATCTACCGTTTAGGATGGGCAGCGTTTGAGGAACAATATCGTTTTGCCTCACCCCAACTCTGGCACCCATGATGGAAATTACAGAGTCATCTGGTCTACGCCCTCCAGAAGCATACAAATTTTGAGATGACTTACCCAAATAAAGATGATCCAAGGAAGATGGCTGATCATTTAAATCAAAGTTCCTCAAGGAAGGATGCATTGAGGATGACGACGAGGAAGGAGATGGACTTTGATGGCCATTCCCATGCCGAAAAAGCCGTCGCTCAATCCTCCAATCTGATGGAGCATCACCACCATCACCCACAAGGTTAAGATCCAAGTCCAGCCTATCTGACCTTCTTGGACTCGCTTCTACTGAGGATTCCCCAGAGGGAAGGCCTGAGGAGGTTGGTACTTGTCTCCCCGACATTAGATCTGCAATTTTGTCATCTACAGCCTCCGCCACATTCAGATCAATATCAAGGTAGTCTTGTCGCTGCTTTGAACTTCTGGTCTTGTCAACTTCAGGAATTCGGCGAGGTGATGCAGGGCGAAAAGCACTAGTTGCAGCGGATCCTTTCCATCCAAGAGTTCCCTCAAACTGCAAAGGTGCAGCAGGCAATTCAGTAGCTGCTGCTGCCCTTGAAGCAGAAACAACAGAAATAGGGGTAGACATTGAATTCATCGTGCAATCTAATTCCTCAGAGCAAACTTCTTCATTCAAATCAAAACCACAAAAGCCTCTGTTTGCATTCGCTTCTGGCTCTTGAGCCGCCTCAGTGACCTGAGAGGACTCCAATTCATTTGTCATAACATTTCCTCGTTCCGCAGCTTGGTTTTCTGCACCACCAAAGGGCTCCTCCACTGGTGAAGCTTTCACAGTCAAATTAGGTCCAGTAGACGCCTCTTCAATTAGGACTTCAGCAGGTTGATTTTCTCTTCCATTTGTAGAATCTGGGCTGTTTGGCTGTCTGGTTCCACCACCCAATATCTTTTCAGAAGAACTGCAACTAGGTTCTCTGCAATCCACTTCCCTCTCCACCTCGATAGCAACTTGTCGAGCAACTTCTAGCGGATCCACCATACTATAATCATTATCCGTATCAGACCTCTTGTCAACTACATCGGGATCATTCGGACTCACTACCGGTCTATAATAATCAGAATCATTGCCAGAATCTTCCTCGACTTCACTAGCTGCTTCATCATCCATCCCGCTCTTTCCCTCACACACATCTGTTCTCAAATTAGCTAAAGGTGAATCTACTGTATGAAGGTCTTCATCTTTGGCATCAATAACTTCTTTTAAATCAGGTACCATCGCACAATCTGGAGCTTTTGAGACTTCTGCACTTGAAGAAATAGCTGTGTTCTCCAAAGGACTAGCCTTCAGCTTCTGCTTTACATCATCAGTATGCTCACCCAACTCACTACCAAGCTTCCCCTGGACAGACCCTTCCTTCCTAACTGCAGAGCCACAATTTGGTAGAATTATGAAAACCGTCTTGTGCAAATTCAGTTTAAAACATAAAAGCACTTGTAAAGAATTCTTATACGAAAAGAAAGTCCCATAAACATGCATAATGAAAGGTCAGTATCCAAATTGCAAACAATTTCCAGAAAGGTACCTTCTAAACTATCTACAAGGGAATGGTCATTGGCAGCAAGGTTATCAGTAACAGGCTCCACATGATCTGGAGTCCCACCCTTAATGATTGCATGGTCCAGAGTTTTCTCAGGTTTCTGGATCGGTGCATCGTCAAGCCTTTCAGGTTCTACATTATTTTCTTCATTACCTCTGCAAAGAGAAATTTCTGAACATCCATTCTCTTCAGCACGATCTGCAAGAATAGTTCTACCATCACAACATGCCTCGACTTTCTCAATATCCTGGGGAACTGAATCACTGTCTCCATCCTGCTTCCAGCTATCAAACAGAGCTCTAGCCCTGTCCTGAACCCTACAGCTACCGTGGCCAAGGAGATTTTCGACAGTCATCCAAATCCCAGAAGAAATCGACTTCTTACTGTCTATATCCAGCTTCTCAAGTGCTCGTAGCAATGCCATGATAGATTCTTCCACAAACCTGTCCCCGGTACCATTACCAAACTTCTGAGCTTCCTTAAGCCACCAATTAATGAACCAGAGCCCATCTAACTGGATAAATAGATCAAGACAGTCCTTATTCTCAGTTGCTGCTATACTACTTGCAACAGTAGACCACTGCCTGGTTGTGTCGCCAACATTCTTCATGACAATATCTTTATCTTTCAGCATTACAGTGACAAGCTCCTTAACTCGAGCGGTAGCTGTGAGCCCATCTTTCATCTCAGTGAGGGTAAAGAAGTCCTCAAGTGTCATGATGCCCGTGCCAGTTAAGACTTCCAAGATAAAATTTCCTTCATCTTTGGGAAAACAAATTGCCAATGATTCTCAGAACATTACAATTCTCATGCACCCTGCAAGGATCAAGTACAAGTTCAACACGTAGTTGTTCAATGTGCCTAGCATAGACCAACAGTATATAAGACCTATAACTGCAAAAGAAAAAAAAAAGGATAACTACAGAATCTTCCTCCATTGGGATGCCCGCCAGTTGCAAAAAAGAAAATACATTCTCCATCATCCCATTCCCAACCCCCAAATGAGCCAAAACCTTGGCGCTTTTCTCATCCTCTTTTTCTTGAAACTTCATTGGCCACGTATTTTCGATCAGAAGATAAACATCTCAAAATCGTTGTTAAAAGACAATCTTCTTGTCCTTTACTAGATCTACCAGTCGAAAGCCGCATGAGTCAGATCCATTAGTCATCATATCCAGTATCATTTTTTTTATTCACTCCTCATGGAAACCCCAGATTGCGTTATTCCTCTATCTTAATAACCAAATATGAAAATCGAAAAAGACCATCTATTCAATCAAAAACCAAACAGGGGGGAACAACCACAAACAAAATGACGGGCTTCGGCATAAGATACAGCTATTTTTATACAAACTACACTCTGAAACCACCTAAGACCATTAACTATTTTCACTTATTCTAACAAAATATATCGTCAACATACCACTCATAACACAATTGCGGAGCTTCAAAAAAACATGACCGTCTAGTTTGGCACCTTTTATCTTATATATTCAAATCTAAGTTTTAAACACGCATTAATCACAATTATATACCAGGGAAAGTACAACTCTAATACAAACATCTTACAGAAAGCATTTTCCTTCACTTGAAACTACCGGAGACGAGACATAACACACAGTAGTCACCAGCCCAATTCTGTTCACATGTAAATAGAAACGAACCTTTAATTTGTTGAAGCAGCTCTCTACATTAGACCACCAACGCATCATCGTCCTACCTCCATTCCGCTTGCAACTAAGTTCAAAACCATACAACGACCCAGAATCAACTTGCAGAAGGTCTAAAATCTAGCATCCATTAAAGACTAGAAAAAACCTCGAGATTGTTTAATTAGCTGGCTATTGCAAGTGGACAAACATGTAACTTGATTGCTTTCTTTGCTAACAAAAACCTACACCCCTTTCCTATCAAACACTCCCGAACTGTCTCCGCCAGGGAGCTCTGATTGCTTTGGCATGAGGACTCCCCTCCTGACAGGTAGGCAACTCCTCCGGGAATTACCTCAGCCCGTCGGCTAGGTGACCTCCTAGACACTACCTCGGTGCGCCGAGCAGGCGACTCCAAGATACTACCTTGGCGAGCTCTGAGTGCTCCGACACAAGGATCAACATGACATTGCAGTAAGTTAGGCCGTAGTCTGATACGGCACATGAGTAAGCTATTCATTTTTAACCATATTTTACAAAACTTTATACTTCTTGAATACAATTGCGGCATTCACCTTAAGCCTCATCTAGGCATCAACAGCAAATATTGACACGAATATAGTAAAGTAACTCTGTCTAACACTCGACACCTGTATACATGTATGGAGTATGCGTCAACATGGTCCACTGAATATGCATAACGCCTGCGAGATTTACTCCATTGAAAAACAATAGAGCTTCATAAATGAATCTTTCCACGCCCACCCTTTATTACAGCTGACAGCAGATAACAAAGAGATTGCAAGGGAAAAACATTAAGGTTAAGCTAGCGACTCAATGAGTATCTTACGATAGCAATGAGATACGACAGTTCGCAGGCTGTGAAATCATCATTTTTCTTTTGGATCTTCACTTTAAATCTTTACACCTTTCACTTTTCCAAATAGTTTCCCGGAACTACAATGAAAAAGCAATCGTCTTTTAACTAGAGAATGGGATTAAACTGGATCAATGTTGTTAAGCGATCTGTTTTCCACATTATTTACAATGATCTATATAAATGTAAAATGTTTATGATAAGAATCCAGGATTTTGATACACATGTATCTCGACTTGACAACTATGTTCCAAATAAATTTGTTACATTATTTGGTGCTTTTTTCATGGTCAGAGAAAAAATACACCAAAAGAAAAACAGAAAACATATATCTGAACAGTTCAACCATGAACGCATTCCCCAAAATTTTCAATTCAACGCCCAATCCTTGCAAAGCAAGTTGATGTAACATATCACGTGATATTGAAGAACTATTAGTAGGGTTGGTAAAGTAAACCACAAACCAAGCTACTTCACCCCTCAAGTTCAACCCTTAGCTTTAAAGGGGAGCATAAGCACCAAGGCCACTGAACTGACAAATGTGTGCATCATCTGTTGCTTAAGAAAATTAGTCGGTAACTAACAGGAAAGAAAAGAGGTGACAAGAACTTTCAACTTCACTAAGAAGTATCTAAACGCTCACTTTTTTGAAGGCTTAAATAATATTCAAGCATACATACCACACAAACATAGAGGGAAAAGGACAAAGGGAATGCAACAACTCCAAGCGTACAAGCTTATTTTACGCCCTTATCATAGGTAACATGCTAAAAATTATGAATAGTGTTCTATATGGAATAGCTAGAGTGATAAATAAGATAGCATGAGTTGCTTGACTAGTGAAGACTCTCGAACAAAATACCTCTATCTGAAAGGCGTGATCAAAAAACATAAATTGCATAAAATGCAGGTGAAAATCAAACACTACAATGACAACATCATATGGGATTCAACAAGGTCTAATTGGAATTTTAAGCTGAAATGTCAAAAGATAGACCAAGTATGTTTGGCAAAAGCTTGTAAAAACGTATCAGAAGTCGGAACTGCATAATACCAGGTAAACGGAGCCATGGACAAAAACAAAGCAATTGGAAAGATGGGTGACTTATAATCTAGGTAAGATATCACTAGACCCCTTGAAGTTAGAGGATAACTACAATCGACCCCATCAACTTTCCAAATGTTACATGTCAGACCAAAATAGTAAAGATTCGTAACACATACCCTTTCATTATAACACTGTTTGTATTGTATACATTTTTTTACTTATGTCGGCATTCCGTATTTTAAAATGTCGATACAGCCATTTGTAATTTAGCCATCCAACCCTTTGTACTTTACCCATTCAACCTTCAACACACACAGAGCCCCCTCTTTACCCTATTCAACAAAATCTCTTTTTGTGTAGATTCAGATTCAACAAATTTGGCTTTTTGTTTTTTCTATTCTGTCTGTTTGGCTGGAGGAAGAGGAGGAGGAGGATGGGGGCTTGCATGTCGACGCCGGAGAGCTTTCAAGTCACCGAACACCAGCAGCACCACTAATCGACACTGCCAGCACCATATCCATTAGCACCACCATTCCTCCACCGCTAAGACAAGCACCACCAATTCGCCACTGTCAGCACCAACAGCACCACCAATCCATGCCAGCAACACCATACCTACTAACAACACCAATCCTTTGCCGTCAACAGTAGGCATCACCAATCTGCCGTCGCTAACACCTTACCCACGAGCACTATCTGTTTGCTCCCGCCAAAAAACCTCAACGACTCCACCGCCACAGTTTCAGAGTGGAGTAGGTTCACGGTGGGACATCACAATCAACAGGGAGCAGATTTGCGGGCATGTGCGTGTGAGTATGTGTGCATGTGTGTATGCATGTGTGTGGTTGTGGATGGCGAAGGACTTGATGGTGTAAGACGAGATGGGAGAGCAGGTGCTTGATCTGGTCTAGGGCCTAGGGCTTTGCCCAGCACTGGGGCAGCAGTGGGATGCATTTTCGGGTTGGTGGTTGGTCAGCTATATGTGGGTTTGGTGCTTGTGCAGCTGTTTGGGGGGTTGGTTAGCGAAGACCAGGATAGAGGGTGCAGAGGGGATGACCAAGGGGGGTGGGCTGTTTCTGTTAGAAAATGAATATACAGAAAGGGAAGTTCAAGACAAACAAATGGGTAGAATAAATCTTTTACCCAAAACGTTAAAGCCGCTTGTATTTCATCCAGTCAAAGGACGTATTTGATATTTTCCATAGTCGATGGACAAGGGTGTAATTATACCCTAACCTCAAGGTGTTCAGTGATATTAACCGTAGAATCTATAACCCAACGAAGCAAAACTAGATACTCCAGCAAGAAAAGTACAACTGTATCATTCCGGTAAAACTGCATCGCTCTCTCTTACATGAATCCTAACTAATTAAAAAAAAAACACGAAAAGTCTGGCTAACGTGCCGGAGAGCCTTGGAAGATCTAAATCCTTCGACTTCGTGTTTTGTCTATTATTCTCATTAAGACTTATTTTCCAAAAATAAGATACAAAGAGTACAAAAGGGTATCAACAAAGAATAGATTGAAGCTGAAAGAAATTAGAACCTTGATACAGATTACAACTTTCAACTTCTAGTAGAACTCTAAACAAGCTCTTAGAATACACAGTCAATCATTATTCCACCAAGTATGAGCCATAGAACCGCACAAGATAGACACAGAATAGAAGCAACGAACACGATTTGTTCTACTTCACAAAATTCATCATGCCATGATTCTTTTTCTCTTTTTTCTTTCTTTTTTTCATTATTCTCAGAATTATAGAAAGATTTTGTCTTTCAGCACCAAAAATAGAAAAAGTTCTTCTTGTCATATAACTAATCTCGTAATCAACAAAAACTCAGGTGAAACTTGTCGGAAAGAAGTTGTCAACTTAATATGAGATCTAACACCCACCTTGAAATTAAAAACACAGTATCATCCGTATTTCATTGTGTGAACCCTAACCAGACCAATCACGCAAAACAAATATGTAACCAATTTTGATACAGAAACAACAGTATTAAAGTATATCCCGAAGTGCATGAAAAGCAATACCTAAACTTGTGAACTGTATCTAAGTTACCTGATGCTTCGGATACTAAATTAAAAAACCGAACTTTCCCAATCAAAATCGCAGTATGTCAACCCTGAAAAAAAAAAGCAGAATTGGAACATAATCAACACCCAAATATACCCCCCCCCCCCCCCCAAAAAAAAAAAAACCCAAAAAAAAGAAACCAAAATTATGAACAGTACTGCATAAAGAGAAATTCAATGAATAAAGAACCAACCCTAAAACCCAGAAACGGCAGTGAGAGAGAGAGAGAGGCAATACGGAACCCTAGACGTAAATTGAGCTAAAGGTCGAGTCTTTTGTGGGGTGTATTAATAGGGGCGATTAATACAAAAGATTTTAATTGAGATTACGCTAATTAATGAGGCACTAAGAGGAATTAAAACCGCCCAAAACAAAATATAGGAAGTGAACAAAATTCACTGAATTACAGGTAGAATTACAATAATTAACCTCGGTATTTACCTCGTACACAGTATGCCCAACCCTAGTCGAAGCTTTGAAGGAAGTGGTGTCAGCTCGAGCTCTTCGCTCCGCTTGTCTCTCTAGACTTTCTCCATCTGTATTTCACTTTCCTTCCGATTTTTTCGGCCTCTCTCGCTAAAACCAGTTGTTTTTTCCCCTTCGTCTGAATTTCATGGAGATGGGTATTTGCAATTGCACGTGCCGCACGGGTTGTCAACCCGGGTCGGAGGACGGGATTCGGGTGGGTCGGGTGATGGTGACCGGTTTGACCGGTAATACCTGTGATTTTAACTTGGGAAAGGTTACAAACAAGTGTCGATTTCAAAGCGGGGTTTGATAAAGAGGGAGGAGAGGAGGCTCGATGGGATAGGCTTGTCCCTGAAAAGGAGGGGAGCTTATCGTTGTCCCTTGTCCTAGGACCCTCTCACGTGGGTGACACGTGGAGTCCCCTTGTCGGAAATTTTCCCTATTGTGGTCATTTTTTTTGACTCCGCTGAAATGATGGCCACCTTAATCCGAGTGAAGTGGTCGGTTTGGATTGGATGGAAAACACGTAGTTCAAAGTTTGAATCCTTAACTTGAACAAAGCAGCAGCAGCAGCAGCAGCAGCCGGTTTAGAGATCTGGGGCCCTGCCACTTTTCCTTCTACTAGAATTTTTGCTTGCAGTGTTACCCCTTTAGCTTGCTTGGTATCCATACAGTTTAGAATTATTGGTACATAATAATAAGGAAATCTGGAGGTCACTACTTGCGCGAGGGCAAATTAGTTGCCAAGTATGCTTATGGTTAAGCAACACGCGAACTATAAAATGTACGATAGCTAATGGATATATTTATCTAAGAATAAATGGTATATGTTTTGAGCCACACAATCCCCTAGATGGACAACAAAGGCCTCTTCCTCCTTATGAGTTGAGTAGGGTTATAATTTCAGGTCTTGTTGATGGTCAATCATAAATTGGATAAGAAAAAATTATCATAATGATTGATAATTAATTGGACCAGACCTCAACATAGTATCAAAGTTAAGCTAAATATTTTAACCATATTCATATTGCATGGTCTTTCAATCAATTTCTTGTCACTTCTTTTAGATCTACAATCCGCTTTTACTTGATTCAATCCTTAAAATCACCTCATATTTCATATTACGGGTGAGAAGGAATGTGAAATCCGACATCGACTATATATGAGGTTTGAAATCAATTTTTATGCCTGGCAGACCACCTCTTTAAAATATTTTTCAATTGGACATCAAGCTATACCAATTAGGTACGTCGAATGAGCAACATCTATCTTTGTAACTAAAAATTTGAGTCAAAGATGGTAAGGGAGAGAATGGACCGAGCACAGTGGCACAAGACGAGGGTATATTTTGGACCATGACAAGAATGGGCCTGCAGGCTATTCCAAGCGACAAAAACTGAAAGTTTGGTCTAATTCAGTAAGGCACTCTGGATTGGGACAATGAGTACCTTCTGTACTTTCAACTTTATTCCATTATTACAGCATACGGCATGTCCAGGAATCTCTTCCATTTTAAGTAAAAAAAAGTTACTTACTCCATTTTACTGTAAGTTACTCACTGGCATTAATTTTGCTTTTTTTTTTTTTTTCAGAAAGACATTTTTATTCGGGTATATTCACAGTAAAGAAAACCTAATGTAGGATGACTTCCCCTCTTAGATTGTTTAGGGAAAATTAATTTGCAAAAAAAAAAAAAAACAAATTAAAGAAGAGACAACTCTTCTTACTCTAACTTTGAATAAGAATATACACTTAAATTCAACGTTTGAGAAGTCTCAAAATGACCTATCTTCGGATAAACCAATTAAAAGCTCACCATGATTCCATTATGATCAATGTGCAAAATAAACAAAGGTTTGGAAAAGGTTACTTGCATGAAATTCAAAACCATGTTTGAGAATTTCAGATATGACTGAGCAAGAAATAGTCATCTAGATTCTTCATACAATGGTGACAAGTCAAGGAAGGATTTTAGAACTCATTCTAAACTAATAATTCTGACTACCTTATGAGCATTAAAGGGTTGATAACTTCCCCATTCTGCAAGTCCATCCACTCTACATCTATACATATTAACGGGTGCTGCCTCTACTGAAACTTTTTCCCCACATGAACCAGGGGACTTCAAATCATTCAGTTCATTTTCCAGCTCAGAAGAACATGCTTTCTCAAATGTGAGGCTTTCTCGAAGACGATGGATTTCACTTTCAGCGACCTGCGCAGATACAAAGTTGTCAATTAAAATCCAGAGATTCACTTGACTACTGTTCTTTCCTTTCAACTTTTTTTGCATAATTGGCATCATATAGAGGATTAGATATTCAGCAAAGTATGCTGACATCTACCTGTCTATGATGAGAATATACTCATAGGACAAAGAGTATGTTTCAACTTTGAACCAAAATCTGAATGCAACAGAAGGGCTACCTCACAAGCTTTAGTGGGTTGACTCCCAAATTCTGAAAATCCGTGCTCTCTAGACTCATCCAATTCACCAGGGGAATGCTCAGGTGAAACATCCTTCCCATTTGAAAAACAGGATTCCAACGCATTCACCTCATATTCCAGCTCTGAAGCACTTGCTTTCTCAATGGTGAGGCTTTCTCTAAGACAACAAGTTTCACTTTCAACCACCTGTTCAGATGCAAAGCTGTCAACTGAAATCAAAACGACTTGACCGGCCTCACAGAGAAGATTACAGATCCAAAATTGTGTTTCTATATCTACTTGTCTCTGAATAAAATAAAAGTTCGCGGACAATAAGTATGCCTCAGATTTTAAGCAATATTTAAGTTAGTTCTCATGAAGAAGTGCTAGGAGGATACCTCATGTGAAATGGTGGTTTGACCCTCCAATTTTGCAACTCCTTGCTCTCTAGATTCATCAACTTCAACTGGAGACGCCTCTGCTGAAACTCATTCCCACATGAGCCACGGAAACTTGAAACCATTCGGTCCATTTTCCAGCTCAGAAGACCTTGCTTTCTGAATGGTCAGGCTTTCCCTCACATCAGCTGGAGAAACCTCTGCTGAAAATTCATTCCCATATGTTCCACGAAACTGCGAATCATTCAGTTCATTTTCCAGCTCAGAAGACCTTGCTTTTTCAGTGGTTAGGCTTTCTCGAAGGCAGTGGATTTCACTTTCAGCGACCTGGTCAGATGCCAAATTCTTTCCACAAAATCAATGATATAATGACTACTGAAGCCTTGGGTGTAAGCATATCAGCATATCAATGGACCGCTCAAGCTTATAAACAAGATAAATTGACATGATATAAATTAGAATATGTGTGGCACCAACGTTTACCTCTAATTTTTTCTTCCATTGCTTCAAGACATTCCATAAAGCTTTTGCAAAACCTTGCAGAATTTGATTCTTTCTGTCTCGCTTTGCCAACTCGGTGTCGTCTTTCTTGAGGGGTAAATCGCCGTTCACTTCCAAGTTCATTTTCAAGGATTGAACCAAACTCTTTGTAGCACTAACCTCCTCGATCTGTTCCAGAGTGACCACTGCTTGAAAACAAGCAAAGCTGGTTATAAATTCTCCTGAACAACAGCAAATGAGACAAGGAAAACCAATTTTGTGGAAAACAACACAAATGAAGTTCTTCAGGTGCTTTTTAACAACCTTCTTTCTCAAGTTGGTCATCTCCATCACTCTTCCCTTCATTGGTCTGAAAGAAAAAAAGAAAAGGTTGAGACCACTAATCTTAAAAATATTAAAGAAAGATAAAAGCAGGCCACCCACAAAATTCTAATTTCCAAAGTCCGGAAACTAACAATTCAGTCACATTACCCATACATCGCATGAATCGACATCAAAAGAAGTACCTATGCTCGTAGGAAGATAAATGTAAGTTGAGAAGCTGAAGAGTTAACGTTCATAAGAAGATATTACTTTCATTTAAAAGTGTGAAGCTTGAAAGGCACGTCTTATTGAATTGCAAGTATTACAGCTCTAACTTGCAAGCGCAACTCATAGATTTGGGTTACCAATTACTGCTAACAGAGGTGGACCAAATGAACAATTGTTTTGAAGTTTAACCAGTTACAGAAGTACAACCATCAAGCATTGAACTTTTCATATCATGAAAACTATTTATGGAATGGTCTCTTTACCATCTTTATTTCCTGCAAATGCATTTTTTTGGAATATATTGACAGCCCAAAACCTGTGAGTTGTCTAACTGAAGATAAGACAAGATCAAATGCATTTAAGAATGGTACCCTACTAACCAACAGAGGTTTATGACTCAATGCCATAAACTGTGCATTCCTCACCATCAGTTTCTTGAACATCAATCTTTGTAATTATATCAGCAGTTAAAACTTAGTGCTAGTGTTACTTGCAAAGCAGTTCCGAGGAACAAAGGCCAAACAGTGGTACTAAATGTCTTGCAGAAATTTTAGTAAAAAAGTGCACATAATGGTGGAAAGCTAAAATACCGTGCCATCTTCAAAGCTACTGTACTTCATTTTTTTAAGTTGCTCTGCTCTAGACAACGTTTGAAAGCGCCTCTTATTACCCTTGGCATTAGAAGGTTCTTCAACATTGCTGAACCTACAGTAGATCATGTTGTTCTCGGGAAATCATATGTGAGTCATCATCGGTTGAAAAGACTTCATTTAATACCAAAGGACATTAGGCTTAAAATGATGAATAAAAAGCAAAAAGCACTTATTGAAGGTGACATACTTTATTTTCATAAAAGGTGAAGCTTGTCTTAGTAGAAAGGATGCATCAAGATAGTCTTCTTCTCCCGGTTTTACAGTTAGAATCTGCAAATATTAAGAATCAACCCACCAGCCATAATTCCAATACTAATACAACAGAACAACAGCACAAGAGTTGAAATTAACTAGGAAAACTCTGAGTAAGCAAGCCCATTTGTAACTAGACTACATACCAAAGTCATCCGCTTCTTGCCTTCCAGATAATCTCGCAAGTATCTAGTTAACTTGTAGAAACATAATTATAAAGTTAATATTTCATTACTACCATTTAAATAGATTCAAAACCCCATTTAAAGAAAGTTTGTAATGTCAGTATTAAGAATGAGATTAGGTCAATTTTCACAAGAATCATATAATTAACATCAATGCATAGAGAAAAATGGCAAGGCAATTACCAAGGAGTTTTGAAAGTGCTTTTGCAATGGTTTCTTGGGGTTCTTTTGGTGCTGCAACAATGACTGAAGAAAACGATTGAACAAAGGAAGACACAAATGCATGTGAGAAAGCATGTGTGGGGGTGGTTGGGGGGGGGGGGGGGGGGTAAGAATACCAACAATTACGAAGAGATTTCTCAACTGATGCTACATACCCTTAGGCATAAGCCAAAAACCATCGATGTGTTGTTGATGAAGTTACTTTCAAGCAATCTAGCACCCTGGACAACAATAAAACCGTACTCATATAAGGGGCACAAAAGCACTGTTCTTAAATAACCAAAATTGAACTAGGAATCCTGTAGACAATGAGGGCGCAGGCTTAAATGTGTACAGTGTACAAGCCAATTAAAAGGCCTATAGACCTTCCCAACCATTTCCAACTGAAGATTTGGGATTAAAAGCATTTATTGAGAACAAAAGGAAACATCAATACCTGCTGATCACCAAAATATCCCCTTTAGCAGGTAGGCCAATTAGCATAAGAATGTTTCACATCCATTTGATTGTAAATTCTTCTTCGCCCAACTCTAGCATATTTGACAAGTACCCAATTCTACGAGTATTCTTTTTTGGCATGTTTTAAGCATAAAAAGGTTATGTTTATTGAGTAGCACTTCTAGGGTAGCATTAACAGGTAAAACTTCTAAGAACCATATTATCATCTCACTCTGAGAAGTAAAAAGCTGGTCATATGTCCCAATTTTGTGGATGTCACAATCCTGAGGGAGTACCTGGCATTCAAATAAACCTGAATGTAAGTCATCATTTACTCCGGCGGAATTGTACCTGATTGCCCGTCCTCTTTTCTCTTTCAGCTCCAGCAAGGTCCACAATAGTCAAGAAAGCACCCTCTGATTGAACATATTCTTGTTTCGTTTTGAAAAAAATATCAGAAAATACCATATCTGATATACTGTTCACAATTTTTCAGACAGTGGTCCAAAACACCCAGCTGCAATGTCCATTTGTAGACAGTAGGTTGCCTCTCTCTCTCTCTCTCCCATTTATCTCCTCTACCTTCCATGAATAACAGCTCCTCACTTCAATCTCACATACTTCCCAAATCTGCCGACCTTAACGGAGAAGCTGCACCTAGACGGAGTCGAAGTCCCAGCCTACAAACAACGGTGAAGCCGTCGGTTCCTGCCGTATCCGAAAGAAGCAGCCACCATTCCGTGACCGGAGAAAACGATTTTCCATCACCTGCAGAACTCGTCAAGGTTTTGATCATCTCTCGCTCTTTTACTTTTTCGTCGTTCGTTCCGCTACTCTCCTCTTAATTTCTGATTTCTCTTCTTTGATTTTCAATGTATGGTTTGGCTATGAAAGATTATTGAGGGGTTTTGTTTTTGAAGTTCTGTTGATGAATTTGGGAGAGGTTTTGGTCGAGAAAATTTCGTAAGAGGAATTGCGGGGTTGAGATGAGATGGAGATTGATCTCAATCTAATACAAATTGACCGGTAGAGACAGGGAAATGGGAACCCAGTCTACGAGGCACCTGAAACCGTCGTCGAGTATTATAATGCAATGATCTCTCAAATTTCTGTTATCTTTTGCTTTTAAAGGAAGTGATGCAATTCAAAACTTCATTCTTTTAGTTTCCAGAATTAGAAGTCTCAGCTGCACAAATTCTCACTTTCACTTAATCCCTCGCCATGAGTATTTTTGGTTGTTGTCAACACTTCTATACATTTTAAAAGCTTGTCCACTTCAGCTCTTCTTCTCCACCCCCCCCCCCCCCCCCCCAAAAAAAAAAAAAACCATGAAGCAGTAAGTTCAAGCTTGCAATTAAAAATGTCTTTGCTTACTAAATACATATATAAAGTTTTCGAGTAGATTCATTTGCGTAACACAACTAGTCAAGATTTGCTAGCAAATGGTGTTGTTGTTTTTCAATTTAAATGATAACAATAAAAGCTTTGAGTAATCTGATACTGTAAATGTCGTTTTTAATGCTTGTAATAATAATGTCTCGTTGGTATGTTGTATTTGTCGGTCGAAGGCCCGACATCTACGAGACATGGGAAGAATGTCAGTTGCAGCTTGGAGATGAGGCTACTGTCTTCAAAGGCCCGGCATCTTCGAGTACATGGAGATGAGGCTAATGTCTTCAAAACTCTCAACTCGTCTCAGGCAGCTTGTAACCGCATGACCAACTTCAGGGACGGGTTGGCGGATCATATATGGAGAGATCATGTTGCAACTAATAATAGTCGCTTCCGTGAGTTGTTAGTTTACATCTACTTAACGTTCGGCAATGTGTTGGGTTACAGGCACTTAATGAATGTTAATGTGTTGATGTCGCCATATGTTGTAAAATTTTAATTTGGGTAATGTCGGTTTATGAATGAATTTCATATGTACTATGACAATACTGTTTAAACATGAATTTTTTGTCTTGCTTTTTAACAATTTGTGTATTCATTTTTTATTCATGGCCTCGTGTGTCACGCTTCTACGGAAAATTAATTAATTATATGGACGTTGTAATATGCTTATTAACACGATAATAAACTTATTAAAAGTTCATTTCTATTTTTTTCCCATATTTACATCCTTTTTGTGTATAAATAGTGTAGAGGTAAAATTGAAAGATTTGTGTACAAATAGTGTAGAAAATTTTAAACATACAAGATTGGTTCAGAAAAAGTTGGTGAAAACGAAAATGAAAATGATAAACGTATAGAAAAAACTAAAAAGTAGTAAATACGGAAAAAAGTAAAAGTACACAATACGATTTTAGAACTGAATTCTGAAAAAACAAAAACAGAATACAGGAAAAAAAATCTCATAAGCGTTCAGCCCCAAAAGCGTTTGACACATATGGAAGGACAAAGCTCTCTCGCATTTATAAAATTGTCACTAAAAATATTTTACTTATTAGAATTTACAACGATCTAGTAGTAAAATGTACTGTATTTAGTATGGAGTAATAATTTTCTTATTACATTATAGTCTTGTTTAGAATCATTACGTTATTGTAATTACTATAACTGGGACTGTAATTAATATGTTACATTATCGTAATTATAATAATAACTATAACTGAGACTGCTACAAATAAGTTTGACTCATCATTTTCAGAACAGCGAGATCGAGATGGTGATTATGCTCAAACATATGGTACTATGAATGAGAGTTGTATCTGTCGACATTAAAAAAAAATTGCGCTGTATTGCAAACCACTAAAATCGTGATGCACATTCTTGTTTAATCAAAAGTTACTCAAATACCTAAATTTTACTTGTAAATTACTGATGACTTTCTCACTTTAGTGGGTCAGAAACAATATGTGGTAATACAAAAACATTTTGATTTATTTAATGACATCGGTCATCATAATTAATCTCAATGTGATATTTTGATGGTATACCAACAAATATTGGTTTAAAATGCAATTCTATTGATCACAAATTATGCGCATATGGGAGGAGGAAGGAAAAAACAAACTCAAGAGAAAAAAAGTACGACTAATAGACGTACGTCTGGATGTCCCTAAATATTTTTTTTAAGGATTTTGTGTTGCCAACCAGATTTATATTTAGTGACAAATACCAAACTATTGTTAGCACCACTGAATTTTTACCATTTATTTTTACTATTATGTTTAAAAATCATTTTATGGGGATTGTAATCTCTTGGTAGCTGCTAAATTTTCCCATCTCTAATAACTCAAAACATGAACAAATTACACACATAATCCCTCGGCAAAAGTTTAAGAAAACTAAATCAAATACTATTAGATACTTTTCCTACTCTAAACTTAGGGGCCGTTTGATAAAACTGAAATTTAAGTGCTGAAAAAGTTAAACACTGATTCGTAAAACTGAAAACTTTAAGTTACAGAATTTTTACTAAAAAAATAAGTTAACCTGTTTGGCAAACTAAAAGCAGACGTCTGCAAAATTGTTTATTTATAAATTTATCCATTTTACCAAAATTATGCATTTATTTATGTACTTTATAACTTTTTTTTTTGGGTGGGGGGGGGGGACTAAAATCGTGTTGGTGGTGGCAATGATGATGGAGTAGTGGTGGTGGTGGTGGTAGCGGCGGCGGCGGTTATAAAAAGGTGTCAATGGTGACGGTAATGGTGCGTGAAGAGGTGATGTTACTAATTGTGATGATAGCTATATGCTGCGACATGGTGGTCATGGCAGTAGTTATAGTGTGATGAATCTTTAGATGATTTTGTCGGAAATGGACATGGTGACAACAGCGACGGTATGGTGGAGGTGGCGGTGTCCTTGTGGTGGTGTCAATGGCAGTAGTGATAGTTGTTAGGTCGTGGTAATTGTGGTGGTGGTGGTAGCAAAAGGAAATAATGGTTGTTGTGGCGGTTGTGGCAGTTGTATTGTGGTGGAGGCGATGTTGTCAGCAAATTAATTGAGGCGGCAATGTGGTGGCAATTATTTTTGTTATGTAAAAATATGTTAAATAATTTTTAACCATCTCACCTAAAATTAAGTGATCAGCATTAAGTAAGTTCTCCCTAACTTAAAATTTTAGTCTATTTTTGGTAGGAATTAATTTTTTAAGTGATACAAAATTTATCGTTATCAAACGTACTTAATTGAGAATAATTGAAAACTTTAAGTTTTAAGTGTTTAATTGCGTTATCAAACACACTCTTACTCTCGGCAAAGAATTGTTTGCTTATTCTATAGAATTAGTGACCTCATCCCCTACAAATACTTCCAAGGAATCCGACTTTTTGAGTCTAAATAAAAATGAATGAGAATTAGCATTGTGAAAATTGAAATTCTAGCGTGTAATGCTCTAAGGCTGTGTTTGGCGACATGAATAAGGGCCAGGGATAGGATAAAAAAAATCATATCCGACGTTTGATTGCGCACTTTACCCCAAATAAGGTATCCTTTGAACTTTTTTTATCCTACTGGAGTCAGATAATTCTATACCTAGGGAGGGTGGTATAGAATTAATCCAGTTGAGAATGGATAAAAAAAAAAAAGAGAGACCCACCCTAATTTTCTTCTTCTCTCTCTTATCAGATCTGCCCATCATCGACCACCGTTGCTTGGCGAGCCTCCACACCGACGGTCGTCGTCGCCGGCCATCCTCCGTCGACCGTCGCTGTCACCTTTGTCTATTGCTGCCTCCATCGCTGGCGACCCACTACCCCTGCCATCACAGACAACTGTAACCATACTGAAACCAGCTGCCGCCGTCCCTATATCTTCCCTCCACATCACAGAATAGCCATTACCACGTTGTTCAATCGTCAGACGACCATCAATCAAAAGCGTGCTTGACAGACAGGCGAATCTACAGTTTGCAAATTCTATTTGCAAGTAGACAGACGACCATCGATCAAAAGCGCGCTTGACATAGAAGTAAGAACTGGTTGTGTGTGGTACGGCTGGAGTAAATTGAAGGTAGGCTGGCGATGAAGGGTAGGACGTCGGCGGAGGTGCTAGGACGATGGCGATTGAGGCCGGCGATGGGTTGAGAAAATGTAGTCTTGAGTCCCTTAATTGGGGCTCGCCTGCTGAGGGAAATCACCATGCTTGTGGGCGGTGAAAACTATGGTGGTTGTGCATAATGTGTGTGTGTGTGTGTGTATAATTTAACATTTTTGTAAATTGCTTATCCGGCTTATAATCCGGACTTGTTTCAAGCGCTGGACAGGATTTGTTGTTTGTCCGGCCTTATTCGACAGTATAGCATGTCCAGCCTTATCTGCTCTTATCCTGTTTTATCTCGAATTCTTATCTTTGTCGCCAAATACCTCCTAAAGGTAGTAAAATGGCCAGGGATAATATCCAAGTACGTAGACTCGGCTAGACTTGTTCATTCAAGAAACAAAATATAGGGGAAAGTAGGGAATGACCCCCTCTACTTTACACGTTGTGCGATTTGCCCCCCTCCACTTCAAAGTTAAGCACTAAACCCCCCCACAGTTACAGAAAATGGGCACCTTAGACGGATCCGTTATGAATAGCGTGAAATGACCAAAATACCCTTATTTCTTTATTAGCTAATGACCCCCTGTACTATGCATGGTGTGCAATTTTCCCGCCTCAAATTTAAATTACAATTTTTGCCCATGACCCTCCTCCTCTGGTCAATCCCGCTACAATTGGTGATTCACTGAGCACAACCACTTCACTGAACACAACCACTGGTCTTTTTCTCCGACCACCAAGGAGTTAAAAAAAAAAAAAAAGGAACCGCGATTGCCGTTAGGATTAGCAACGAATTTGCAAATTAAGCTTTTGAAATCCTAAAATTAGAGGATTTGAAACCCTGATTTAAAAATTAGGGTTTTGAAACCTTAAAATTAGGTTCAAAACCCTAATTTGAAAATTAGGGTTTCTCTTCTCCTTCTCCAGATCTGACCCCGCCGCCGGCAGCCCAAGCGTCATCCTCACCCCACGCCGCCGGCAGCCTCTCTCAGCCCACCATCCGGCAGACTCGCCCCACCCCACCACGCCGGCAAGCCCCCTTGGCAAACCCACCCCACCATGCCGGCAAGCCCTTTGGCAAACCCACACGTCGATTTCAATTCAATTCCATTTCAATTCAATTCAAATTTTCATCAATGCCGTGGAAGGGGAAGGGGAAGGGGGAGGGCGGTCGCGGCGACGGGGAAGGGGGAGGGCGGTCGCGGCGACGGGGAAGGGGAAGGGGAAGGGCGGTCGCTGCGACGGGGCCTTGGGAAGGGGGGCGGTCGCGGCAACGGGGAAGGGGAAGGGCAGTCGCTACGACAGGGCCTTGGGAAGGGGGAGGGCGGTCGCGACGACGGGGAAGGGGAAGGGCGGTCGCTGCGACGAGGAAGGGGAAGGGGGAGGGTGGTGCGGCGACAGGGAAGAGGGAGGCAGACGGGGAAATGAAGGGGTGCGGTGGTCGGGTGGTCGGGGGAGTTGACAGAATTGGGTTGGGGGGATAGGGGGGTTGGGTGGCGGGGGGTGGGGGGTGGGGTGGTTAGAATTAGGGTTTTTTCTGATTTTCTTTTCTAAAAAGAGACAATGGGCAAAAATGTCATTTATAAAAAGAAATCGTTAGTCAGCGCGCGTGTTGACCACGCGCTGTTATATTTAACGGTTTCCGTCTAAGGTGCCCATTTTCTGTAACTGTGGGGGGGTTTAGTGCTTAACTTTGAAGTGGAGGGGGGCAAATCGCACAACGTGTAAAGTAGAGGGGGTCATTCCCTACTTTCCCCCAAAATATATTTACCCGGCTGTGCGCTATAGAGACGCGCTTGTTCCTCATGCTGTCATAGCTGTTTGTTCGTGTAAATTTTGGATGACGCGTTTGGTTGTGAAAGTATCACTATTGGACATAGGTTTACCGATGTCATGTTGCAAATGCAAAATTGTGAAGTTTGGTGGGATTGTGAGAGCCTCGACTACTTGACCATTTCAAAGCATCAAGACCAAAATTAATTGGGAGCGATCGTGATGCCCTTCAAGTTCATATACTGGAAAAGGAAGTTCAAGACTCCAGTGCGTGGAGAAGTCTCCGAACGCCTTTCATAAGCATTTTAGACAGATTGATCTTATTTAAAATGGTCGTCACGGTCATCGTTTGTCGTGAGCGAGCAGTAGAGATTTTGCAAGTGAGTGGCTTTTCAGTAAGACGATGACACTTTAATCTTATACCAACAAAGACTGGTTTCAAATATGTGTGTGCAGATCATCCTCTAATGTTATCATTGATCAAACATCACGCAAAGAATAAGAGAGTACCTAGCTTACAGGACAAACTGCTGGCAGTACTAAAATCCCTCGTCGATTTGTGTCATCTGAAGTCTGATAGTTTAACCAGATATGGGGCAGTGGGAGATGAGAAAAATGAAGAACACAACTACGAAGTATAAGAGAGCTTTACCTAGTAGGAATTTAATTCCTAAACAATTACAGTTTTTCTTAAGGAAGTAGCCGTAATACCAAAGGCAAGTAGCCCGTGGCTAGCCAAGATGGAGTTCTGCATTGCAGCGCAACCGGAATCAGACCCTTTATCGAGTCAATAAGGTGGTACCTCCTTTCCATAAAAATTAAAGGTGGTACCTCTTGTTGATCCGCTTGTTGCTAACTACATCTGTTAGGCCTGTACCCATGTAACAAGATTTTCGGAATAGAAAACTTTGAAGCAAGGAGAACTTTTGTCCCAAAAATGCTAACAAGACAGGGACTTGCAAGGTTCAAGAAGAAACCTGTATGAACCAAATCCTCATATTGAAGTTTTTATGGTTTCATTCTTACTTTAGAACATGTCAGTGGCAAAAATATTTACTATATGCTGTTGCAAATCATTGCATATGTTTCTCCTCACAACTACTCCTGCAAGACAGGTTTTCACTCTACATCGCTAAAAATTTTCAGAAGTGCTTGTGCGGTGTTTTCCATCAAGCTCTTGAGCTTCGTGGACTATCAGGTGTTTCGTCAAGATTTGGGAACCTTTCGTACTGCATGTGTTACACCCCTGCTTTCCTCTCAATCAGGTGTTACTTTGTTTTTGACTCGTGGTGCATCTACCGTTTGTTAAGTCCCAATATTTGCGTCCCCTACCTCACTTGGACAAGCAATTTTCACTTCATGCCTCAGTCGCTTTACAAGTTAATGTGATGGTTCGCAAGACAGTTGAAAAATACGAGGAACCTAAATTCTAGAACATGCTTGGAACCCTGCCCTCTTGCACAATTTATCCCCGCCACTACTGTTTCGCTAGACGTAGATTCAATGATAGTTTTGAAATTAACTGATGGCACATTTTGTTGACTCTTGAAAGAGTACTAAAACCGCAAAATGGATGGACTAATCAAAGACATGGATCAGCTACCTTGTCCCAAAAGAAGAAATCAGGTACAAATGCATAAAACCAAAACTAACAGAGAGTAAAGACACGAAAGAAACCTTAACCGACGACTTAAAAACCTGGAACAAAGATCTCAAAGAAGTACTTCATTTGCAACACCCTTTTTAATCCGGCTCGATTGGCTTATAAACCAGTCAAAGGTGCAATATTTTCGTCAAGGAACAACACACGGATTCTCCTGGTGGGATTGGTCTTCAGCAGAATTTCAGAGTCAAGCTCGATCCATTCCCACTTCCGATTCGTGTTCATTCCATACAAAAGAACTTCCTCGTGTGCCTTACTTACGTCGTCGATTACAAAAAAGATTTCACCACTAGGAAGGGAGCCAACAGGGAAAATGTAGCACATAGGCCGTTTGGTCGATGGCCAGCATGAGTATTTAGGCGGGTCAATCTGGCTCTTCGTTGACCATAGATGGTGTTCGTCATCAAGTGTCCACATCAGTAACTTCCCACAACGATGAAGACCTGCCAATATCAGGCGCCCTCCAACTTGTGCGAGGTTTCCCTCTAATCCTAATGCCTCGTGGGGTTGGGGGCCATCACGCGAAATTTCTCGTTCTTGAGATCCAAAGCAATCAGATATCTTGACCCTTTCGTCCAGTATAGTGTTCCGTTAACACAAACGCTTTGGCTGCTCCAGAGCCCATCACTAATATCGGACGGCGGATGCCACGGATCACAAATTTTTCTCCATGACGACCCTGTGCTGCACAGCGTAAGAATCTTGTGATCTGTGTGTTCAGGAGAGTAGCTCCATGTCAGTTTGTATTCCTTGTTAATAGGATCAAAACCGAAGTCGTAGTTATGATCATCTAGCCAAAGAAAGCATCGGTGTACATGTGACGCTTAGTGAAGCTTGAGAATTTCACGGGTGGAGAGGTTGAAAACAAAGAGACCATTCACACCGTGAAAACAAACAATGCCGTTAACAACTTCGGTTGCATCTTGGCACGTAAGGAAGCGAAAACGTCCTAGGGGAAGGGGTGTTTTATCTGAGAGGGTTGACTCGAAAAAGCATAAGAATGCAGGCCAACAACGGGGATGGCAACGAGGAAGCAGTTGCGAGAGCGAGAACGAGAGCGAGCATGGTGTGCCTTGCTTGGCGAATAAAGGGTCCCTGCTGATGGTTGAGCACCAGAGCTTCGATACGCATTTAAATCGCATCAGGGACTTGGCCGGAAGCCATGTCAGTATTTGATAGACTAGGTCATGAGGGACTTCCTTGGCTCCTCCCATCAGTCTGTAGGGTTAAGGAGAAAGACAACAATCGACTAAATCACTGATCACAACGTTATCACAAACGAACTGTATCCAAACGAAAGGAGAAAAGAATATTCTAGACCATTATCGATTTAATGGGATTTGAAATTGAAATTATAATTTTATTTGTTTGGAACTCTTCAAAGTAGATTTTGATCGATTGGTTTCAACCGGATTTATCTGGATTTGGCTTAACTAGCTGAAATCCCACCAGAAGTGGGATTTGGCTTAAGCGTTGTGGTCTACAACCCACTTTCGATTTCTCAACGTTCTTATATATTATGTAGGAGCATTTCAGGTATCTTACAACTAGTTCCGTAACAAAAATCTGATCCTTTGCGTCGCCATTTGGCATATTCACAAGATCACGCGAAAGCAAAGCTAGGTCTCACTCTACTTTATGCCTCTTCGCGTAGGGGGACCTATTGAAACTCCTCGTGCTCGAGGTCGAAAGCAATCAAAAAAAGAATTTCCTATCATACAGTATAGTGTCCCATCAACGCTACGAAAGCCATTTTCGTAGTCCCGAGAACGATTACCCTGTAGGGGAATCAAGTATTTCCCTCCATGACGAGCCTCTGCTGCGCAAGGTGAGAATCCCAAATTCTCCGCGTCTATGGTTGGCGAGCAATTTGTACTCCTTGTTAACAGGATCAAACACGAAGTCATATTAATTAAGACAAAAAATCGTCCCCCACGATTACTGTGAATGAAACTGAGGGAAGCTTGAGAGTTCCATGGGTTGAAAGGTTGCAAACAAAGGTACCATTGACACTGTGAAAACATACAAGGCCGTTAACAACATCAGTTGCGCCTCACAGTCAGCGAGGCCCAAACATGCTCGTGATTGAGCCTTTTCCCGAGGGGGTTGAGCTAAAAAAGCACAGAGAACACTGGCCACCACAGATGGCAATAAGGAGGCTGTTGCCAGAAAAGATTGCTGATAGTTGAGCACCATTGCTTCGATACACATTCAAATCGCATCAGAAACTTGTCAGGAAGGCATGCGACTCGTGGACACCATGGGCCATTAGGTAGTTTCATCGCTCGTCTCCGAACCCTTCAATCCCACCCATCTATCTAGGGACTAGGTGAAAGGAGACCTGCAAATGATTAATGACATTCTTTTGGAAGAGAAAGAACATACCCAAGAGGAAAAGTAAAAAACTTGCAGGACAAACCGGCAGAACTTTCAGATTAATGTGAATGATCTCTAAAGGCCCAAAAACATGGAAGAATCCTACAAGTCCCACATCACTCCCATAAGCATTTTACATATATTCACCCTCCATGTCGTCTGAACTTTGACCAGATGAGAGGCAGTGGGAAGTGGGAAAAAATTACAGCAATAAAAGAGAGCACTATACGGAAGTTATTATTTACTTACTCAAAGGAACTAGTGAACTCATCCTACTAGCAGTTCACAGAGAATCAATTTGCAGATTTTTTTCTCTTGAGGAAAATAAGGTGTAACTACCGTATTAGTAGTGTGCCGATGGCGGTAGAACAATTCCCTCAAGATGAAGTTCTCCATTGCAGCTCAACCTGAATCCGACCGTTCTTCGAGTCGATAAGGTGGTACCTCTCATTGATCCGCTTGTTGCTAACTACGTCTGTAAGGCTTATATCCACATAACCTAGATTTTCCTGATAGTAAAAATGTATAAAAAAGGGAAACATTTGTCACTTGAACTGCTTATAGGACAAGGAGTTGCAAGAGTAAATTGGGAATAGTACCAATCTTTAAAGTCAGTGAGGAACAGATATACAAAATCTGGTAAATTTCCAAAGAGATTTCAATGCTAAAAACGTATAACGGAGAATTTTCAAGAGCAGTAACATTGAACTGCCTAGGGAGAAAAGATATAGATCCACCTTGTAAAAAAAACTAATGCATGTGTACCTTGGGATGCAGTAGACCCATCCTAGATGAAGTGCTGACGACTTCCACATGAAGTCTTTCATTGGTGGGTGGCTCCTCCAGCATGAACTGAAACTCCTCTTCCCATCTCGGATCTCTGTTCTTCTTCACAGGCTATAACAATCCCATAATAAAAAGAATATCAGTTGATAGAAAACAACGATCTGACCATTGCGGGACTTGAATACAAACAGCCAAACTCAAATGAGCCAAGCCTTCAGCATTTTATAAAGTTAGAGGGGTTGAAGAGGCAAGAATAGACTATAGCAAACTTTGATGCTAGCAGCAGTCATTTCCAAGGATGCTGTTAAGCTTGCCATGAGATAAATTATTTCGTTGTAGAAAATGCATACATATTACCTTAGTTCTTTTCTCCTCCCCTCTGAAAAGTATACGTACAGATGGATTTGTGTGGTGCTTTCCTTCAAGATCTTGGGCTTCGTGGACAATAACAACAAGCAAACCACCTCCATCAGGTGTTCCATCGGGAGCCTTTTGTACTGCATTTGGATCATCAGTGTCATTTGGGATCTCATCATCCTTGAAAGGTTTATACATCACTTCAAGCACAAGCTGGCCGCGTGACTTCTCATTTTGAGCATCATTTGGGTTCATATTCTTTAACAGATCAAGGGTCATAACCTTGGGCTCATCAGATGTAAGATCTTTCAATGGTATGACATTCATTCCCATCTTGTCATGCTTGCCCACCTAAGCAGAAAGAAAGACAGCATGAGATGCATTGCATGAAAGGAAATTTTTCTGATAGAAAACGAGCCCGATATGGTCAAAAAGTTCTTCACCTTGGCTAGAAAGAAACAGCAGAAAAACATGATAGTCCTCAAAAGACAGGCAGCGGCATACTATTCCCCTAGTCTCCCATGACGAAATTAAAAATGCAAATAATGGCTTAACCTTTGCTGGAAAAATCTCAAATAGATAGTAAACTATACCTGTTCCCAGTCATAGACATTAAACTCCAAAGCTTGAGATTGGGGGTCCTTTACAACCACATTAAACTCCTCATTCCATTCAGGATTCAAGTTGTTGTGTTTCACTGTTGTTTTCTTTGCTGGAAGTTTGTCCTCAGTGAGTTTTAGTTTCACATAAGGATCTGCACCCCCCAAAAGATCTTTCTTTTTAAGCTTCATTGCCTTCAGAACCTTCACACTGAGAATCCCAACGGGTCTCTTCATTGCCCTGTTGGTTGGAAAAGTATAATTGGTTAGAATTGGGTAACTCTGAAGTGAAAGTCAATCGATGGGTGGTCATGAAGTTCATAACAACAAGAAGACACAAAAAACAATAATTACAGTTATAACGGTAGAACAAAGACTAAATCCACACTCTTTAGCATAGCAATAATTTTGTCGCTGAAAGGTTCATGGAGACAGAATATTATCTTTCAGCAACAAACGAGGCATGTATATTGAAATTTTTTACAATAGCGACTGTTTAATAAAAGCAGGAGTCTGCTAAAGACAATACTGATCTATAATGAAAACACATCCACTATAGACATGCATGAAGCCATGAATACTTACTTTGCAGGATCCATTATTGGAACCTCTAGTGTTTTGGGCCATAGATACATATTTGCAATCTGATCTTTGATAAGCTCCTGGAGGAAATACTAACATATGTTACCATATTGAATGTCCCAGAGGAAAATTTTTAAGTTGAAAAGCAAAATGGACAAGTTCTCATGGATTTCATAAAGGAGAAAAAAACAGAAAACAAGCACCCATTTAAAGGACTATTACAAGTACAGAAAAGTTGATCCGTCACAATAGACGATACAGATCAAGACATTAAGGAAACATGAGAGAAGAAAAAATTGGGACAGTAAGATAATTGTTCGGTTACTCGGTCCAACTCTGTGTGTAAAACTGCGAGGGATGGCGCCCCGCCTAATGACTTCAACTTATTCAACCCTTGTATGCACGATAGTCTTAAGGTAGTCAACGTAGCTATCTCACCCTGAGGGGGATTGGTTGGGGGGGGGGGGGGGGTAAAGTTCCTATTTAACAATGACAGGTGTAGCTAACACCTATTAGCTACCTTCCGTGTAGCTAAGAATATAGAATAGAGGAGCAAGGCCTCTATTCCCTTATTTGGGAATAAGAAAAAGGCCTCGCCTTATGCTTGTAGGTGTATGACATTAAGGAAACAAGAGAGGAAGAAAATGGGACAATTACAAAATTTTTCTAAATAACAAGGATACAACTTAATTCAACATTGACGGGAGTTGCAATTTGACCTACCAGGCCACCAGAAGAAGGAAAAAAATCCACGTCGCAAAATTTTTACAACACCGGAAGGTAACTTAAAAGATCGGCAGACAGGATCAGTTGTATTGGAAAATAACTTTGCAAATTTAGGCAGACATGATCAGTTGATCCACTAGACTAAGTAATATTTATTCTTAAAGCCAAGAACAGTCAGCACTCTCATTTAAGTCTTAACTTCGTGGTTCACTATAGAGTTGTGTCTGAACAGGTTTATCCGTTTAGTGGAATCAACTTCATTTAACTTTTTATTGTTGTTTTATGGCCTAAAATATCAAGAACCATTCACTGATATTCTGCATCCTCTTTGAAGAGAGAACAAACATATCCTAAAGATGATGGAGGAACATTCTCATAATCAGAAACACACTACCATATATACCTGGACAAATCTATACAGGCCAGGGATAGACATAGCATCAGCCCCGAGCAGTTTTAGTCCAAAGTCAACATGAGGCTGCAAATATTGAAAAAAGCAGGAAAGTAAAAGGAGAGACCTTGCATGCTAAAGGAGAGTGCTAGTAATAAAGATATCGACATGTCAACATTTTGGCCTTTCCTAATTATGAGGAGATTAGCCAAAGTGTTCCTATTTCATGTACAATGTCAACGGGACTCTAACCATCATGACTCACCTTTTCCATGAGAGACACTAATATTTTGGCAAAACAGGGGAAGCTTGGTACCAATGGCTTTAAGGTGATCCGTGGTAAAGCAAATACTTGCAAGTCAACCACCTGAAATACTCCAAAGACATTCACATTCATTATTACATGCTATATACTGGATGTACGTTAAATACTATCTCAACAAAATTAATTGTTTGTTCGTCTCTGTGTCTGTGTGTTTTTGTGTCCCAGAGAGAGAGAGAGAGAGAGAGGATGTAATTTGTGCATGTGCAAGTGAGATGTGAGTGGGAAGCTTCTTCGTCAACGTGTAAATGAGAGTGCATGCCTGAACAGTGGCTCTCAACCCAAATGCCTTGACTGCGATGGTAATGTTGGGATTGGCTGCCCACTTCAAGGATAATTCCATAATCAACTCCTTCTCCTCCGTAGTATAGACTTTCATTCCTGAAATAAAATGCAGAATAAGAGTGCAGAACATGAATAACATCCTAAAACTAAATTAAAAACAAAAAATGGAGCACTTCTCATTTAAAGCAAGAGAAGGAAAAAAAAGGTTCTCTACTGACACAAAACTATAACATGAAGAACGATAACTGGGTTGCACAGCCAATGAAAACAGATACTAGTGATTAAAGGAGGATTGCAAAGAGCCTTGTATAGAAACAGGAGACAAACACCAAAAGTAGTAGGGAGGCTGCAAAACAGTGTGAAACCTGTCTTCTAAGAAAGCCCAACGTATATGTATAAGTTACAGTTGTGATGGGTAGAATCCAGCTTGCTATATCAACAAGATGAACACCTTGAGTGAATTATTATACTAGGATTCCGCAATTAATATTTTCTTGAGTTGGATATTTCACATTATAAAAGTGGTGGGAACATTAAAAACAAAATACAGCAGATATGTGAAAGGCAGTATAAAGGGCCAGAACAGCTTAACCTTGAAAGGTAGGTGGTAAGCTTCCCAGAGTAAGTGCTTGGAATTCAACTGACTCAATTTTATATTTTGGAATTTGCTCAGCAATAATGGGCTCTGCAATAGTCTTGACAGTCTTGCAAATTGCCTGAGAACATTGATCCGTCAATAGTTGATCCCGAAAGATAATAGAACACAAGAGAGCGCAATACCGTACCTTGTCCAAATAAGGCCACATATTTTCTATAAATTTGTTAAGCCAATCCACCTGCACACACATATGCATAAAAGACTCTGGTCGTCAAATCAAATTCAAAAAAGAGGAAAGACAATACTTGACAGAAGAGACTGAATAAGTTCCAGTTGGAGTCATAGAAACCTATGCTCCTTTACAAAAAGAAGCTTAAAAAAATTTAACATACACGATCATAGTCTGGATTTTTCACCCAAAAGGGTATCTCTGGAAGCAACCTTTGCAGAGTTTTTGAATCTTGTTCTACCAAAGGACGGATAACAGGATCCTGGACAAAGTATAAATCCTAAACATTGAGTATATTTCGTATCAAGTAACTAACAATGGATTTACTACCAAATGAAAATAGGGGAAGCATAAGTTAGATGGGAAAACAAGAGAAGTTGCCATCGAATTATTTTACTGACGTTCATCAAGATGCAAGTATAATTCTAGATGGAATTATCAGAACCAGTCTGGTACATAATTAGGTGTACTAGAAATACATCACGTAACTCTCACACAGCATTTATTCGATACCATGTTAGAATATAAACATACTAAAGATATCTTGCTTCTACATGAATGTGAATAACCACTACGGAAGAAATTGCAGGATTATTGGGTCAAGGCAAATCGCTGATAGAAATTGCGGTCATATACGTAATCCAGCAGATAAATTACGTCAAAAGAGAGCTATGTATAAGCATTAAGTAGGACTGTGCCCCTCCATTTTGGCTGTGACCGGAATTTAGCGAAGGAGAAAAAAGTTCTTTTTTACAAAGCAAGAAAATTTAAGTTGTGAAATCCATCAAAATTTGAAATAGATTAAGATCCGAATTCCAATGTACACAGTGTTTGCTTCTATGCAGAAAACAGTACGATATATCTATACTGCCCACATTCTGAGCCAGAAATAATATACATCTATACACAAAGCATTGCAATATCACTAGAATATCCCAACTCTGTGCCAGATGTACCATAAATTCTAACAAGATTCCACTAATGGGCAGTAAAGAATGCAACTATTAAACAGCATAAGGAACGTCATGCAACTTTTGTTCTTACTCTTGGATTACAAAATTCTCGACTATCTAAGATTTTGCGGGCAAGCTTTCGCGCTTGTAGCCCGAACTTTTGAGGGGAGGCCTTGGAACAAGGGTAAGTTTTCTCCACCCTGACACGGTGCTCATGGGTTCACTAGGAAAATAGTGGTAAGGTTGCATACAGTAGTGCTCCTCAGACTATGACTAGAGCCTCATGAGATGGACTAGCTCTTTATCCTTAACTTGTGCATGCTCCATCGACATAAGATGGCAAATGAAATGTTTGCACCTAAACATACTGCCAGTGAATTTGCTGAACTACATTGATGTTGAGCGTGAATAGTCACACACTACACAAATCGAAGTACTTGACCAACTAACAATGCCAAAGGAACAGTTAGCACACATCTGTTAACAAATTATCAGCTAACAAGTGAAAAACAAAATTGCAAACAACATTATAGTCAGACCCATGAATATCAAGAAGAGATATATGATCTAAATCAGCAGAGCAAGAAAACTGACCTTAACATCAGTGGGTTGATAGTAGATGAAGAGGTAATACCCAATGACAAGTCCAATTCCTATTCCCACTCCAAACCCCAAAAAACCCATTATGGTGCTCAGTATACCCATCTTTAATCTCCTTTCCGATCAATCAAAAACCCCACTATACTTCCCTAAAACAAAATTTAGATAAAACTATGCTTCAGAACGGCTAAAACACAAGAAGGGTCCTCAAATTCACCATTTTTCTATCTTGAAACGCATTGAGAATGAAGCGTAAAAACAAACAAAAAGGAAAACCCCTTTTAAACTCCCATAATTCCCAAAAAAGAAATCAAAGGGTTTTCAAGAAATGCATCACCAATCTTGCACACGGAAGGGTCATCAAAATCAAGCTCAATGGGTAAAAAAACCCAAAGGAAACCCAGATGTTCTAGTCACAGATACGCATTATTCAGAGCTATCGCATTCGTTATCAGGAAACGCAATAAAATGGGGGGCATTAATGCTTCGCCGTTCAACGACCCACTGGATCCCCACGGACACACACACACACACGCATTACACACAGTTGGACACACACTAACGGCTTGAAGCGCGTGAGAGGTTAATTTAATAAGGGGTATGTGAAGTGTCGGTAACGTACTGGGTGGCTTTCAAAAATGGAAAGAAAAAATCTCCGATTTAATTGGGGGCCCCGATCTTAATGCCTTTTTAGTTAAAAATAAATGTACAAGCTGGCTATCTCCTCCTTTGATTTCCTCCTTTCCTTGTAATCATCCCCCTTTGCTGTCACACATTTCAATGCTGCTACTTTCCTCTGTGGTGCACATTACTAAATAACAGGTTTCACTAATTTCTCCGGGCACAAATTGTCTGAGAGTTAATTTTGCACCGTTCAATTAGTTGACGCATGATCATGGTTATGCTAGAAAGTTATAGAAAATTTAAATCTCCGGTGGATTCATAATGACACACAAAAGTTGTATTTTTCTTCCTCTTCTTTTTTTTTTTCTTTTTTTGCATTCACTGTTTAGTGTATATATATATATATATATATATATATATATTTGGGACAAGATGCTATAAACAGCTAATTAATTTTCCAAACATGTGATTACAATTAAAAAAAGAAACAGAGACGTGATATATGAATCCCGCGGTTAACTGTTCAAGCTTCATATGGTGAGTAAAGATCATCACCGTAAGCCTTCAAACTTTAATAACTTTATTAGATGCTCATTTATTCATTTCATATAATATAGTACTATTTTAGACGCACCTTAATTATACTGACCTTTATTATCAAAAGTTTACTTTCTAACGTATATACACGTGGCAAAAGCATGTGATACAGTTTATGCCTGCAGATATTCTAAAAATTGGCCAATGTACTCTAGAATTATATTATAATAATAATAATAATAAATATGTGGACTATTTTGGTCTGACTTTTCAAGTGCAGCCAACACTTTTCCAGAGGGAAGAAGGGCGCCGGCAAGGGATATTTTTGTTAAATATCATGTACGCACGGCCCAGATTCCACAAACGGTAAGCTAGTGTTAGTATTGTGTGCGCGGGTGGTGGGTTGGGGGAGAAGGGGGATTGGGGTTGCATTAATTTCTTATTAGGATCGTCTTTTATAACTGCAGAGATATTGTATTAAAAAAATTCAATAAAATAATTTTTAACAATGAAAATTATTACATAAATTTTACTAATAAGAATAAAATATTTTCAGTGACAAACTTTTTATCGCTAAATATTTGTGCAACATCTAAGAGGATCTTGATCCTCATTGGCATCCTATTCAAAATACTAAAGAATGTAGAATACATTTGGATGATTTGCGACAATTGCCTTGAGTATTTATGACCCGGAGATATAATGTATAATTACTTCATGTCGCCCGCAAGTCTCTTTTTCAGTATTTTAGCTCTCTCTTCATAAGTTAACGATTTTAATAGACTGAAACATGGGTTTGAAATTATATAATAAAAACGGCTAAATCCGAGCTAAAACAAATGGTTTATCGGCCATACGAACTTGTTATGCCGCTACAATTAGACAAATTTGATAAAGATGTTAAACTAGCTTTTATGATGAGACTCAAATATTCCAGACTTTTTATTTCCATGATAAAGATGCAAGCATCATTTTCAAATAGATTGAAATGTTGGAAAGGCCTTTTGTCAGCTTTTGCAAAGCTAACAGTAAACTTAGCTAATCCGGCAATAATGAGCTGCTCCCCTGTCATTTCCATTATCCAAAAGTTTTTGACCTTATTATATTATTTATTTATTTATAGCAAACACAGTCCTTCGAGGCCCTACAACATATGTAGTTCTGGTAAAACATGTCCCACAGCTACTAGCAAGGTGATTTGATTTTTGGACAGGGATCATTTCAGATCGTAGTTGTCCCAGTTCTAATTTCTAAAGTTGAAGAAAGCAACCTTTTTAACAAGTCTTGAATCAGTGTTGGGTTTTCGTTCAAGGTTGTAGTTAGAGAAAAGCAAGGCTCGCGGTAAATGTAAATACGCAGTTTTACTCATGTCTCGAATTCTGCTCTTCTTTGATTTAAGCATCGAAAATTCTCCATCAAATCACCATCCAGCGAGTCAAAGTTGTATCGTTTCGAGCACCCTCCAAATTTTGACCACAACAAATTTGATCGAGTACGAGCAAAATTGCTTCCATTTTCGTTACTATTGCAGAGTTAAGCTTGAGCTTAACCATCCAGACAATCCATTGCGCATGTTGGAGGGGCCACTCATGTTTATAGCTTTCTTTCTCTTGGTAGGCCCATCCAACCGTTACTGTAATTATACCCTTCAACACAAACTTTGTGACTCTCATCATCCAGCAAAACCTTAAATTACCCCGCACGTTAACTTACCAAGCAAATTTGATCGTAAAAATGGACATAGATATTGGTTTGGGACGTTCTCATTATTAATATCCCTGTCTTCTGGTGGGCCAACGAAAAATAAGAATACTCTGCTGTATAGTATTTATGTTTGTAATAATTTTGATGACACAAAATTTGTTAGTAATAGTATTTTGTCGCTACTGTTAAAAATTATGGTAACAATTTTGCATCGCTCTTTCTATTGCAGCAAGCAGAGAATTCTAATCTAAGATGAAAGCTTCGGCCTTGTGCGATGCACATCATCGTTGTCAATGTCCCGCACCAAAGTTAAGGTCCTAAACTTTGGGTGATCAAACGATAACGATGACAACAAATCAAATACACTTTCACCCTGCCCACTTACCATTCAAAGTTTTATTTCAACAAATTTGTTTAACTAAAATGTAAATCATGGTATCTAAAAAAAAAGCATTTGTGATGAAGCAACCCATCAAACAAACAAACACATAAAAAGTTTAGATGTTGTGGAGATAAGAGATAAGTGGTCACCCTTAACGAAGAAGATTTCTGTCAATAGTGTAATAGATTTTGGGACATTTTTTGGAGAGACACGAGTGGCCGTCATGCATAGCTTTGAAGTGAGGGCAAACGGAGTGCCCTGGAATGATGATATGATCGGGAAAGGACAAACATCTTACTGTTCTAAATGGGTCATGTATGTCGACGAGTCTGCATCATCCAGACCATGTCTCGTGGAGATTGCGAGACTTATTGCTTTGATTTTATGTTAATTGAGTAATTAATAGAATAAGATTAACAGTATCGTATTCATCATTTGTCCCTGAAAATTGACATGTCAAACAAGATTGATCGAGGCGATGTTTTATTATTATTTGAATTTCGTTTAGTATTTACTTCTCTAAAAATTACATACGAAAGTCAAAGATTATAAAATTATACTCCCTCCATGTCAAAACAATTGATTATGTTTTTTTTAGCTATTTTAATCATTTTTCAAATTAAGAAGATTTCGTAAGTATTTTTTTTATATTTACCCTTCTTATACTTTTTTATTATATTTTTTTCTCCATATTTGATCCTTTATCGGCCTATTTTTCTCTCTCTTGACCTATTTATTTCCTCCCTGTCTCTTTCTCTCTATTGGTCGAAGGAAGATTTATATTATAATAGACTCAACACATCCAGAGAATAAACTAAGCTACAGTTGTCCGTCTCAAGATCTTACACTTATTCCTCTTCCTCTTAGCCCGTTGCCATTAGAAAGAAAATCTCTCTCTCTCTCTCTCTCTGATTTCATTTCCACTAAAAAGAGCCATGGGGCAGGGTTTTAGGTTCACCAATTATACGTTACTTCCTTCCCCCAACAGCTTCCCCTAGCTGCGCGTACTCCTCCAATACCGAAAAGATTGGATTTGCATTATTGCGGATTCGATAGCTTCTGCAAGTTAAACACGAGCAGTCAATTAGGTACGAAGGGAGTATAACATATACATACAGATATACTATAGCAAAGATGACGGGCTTAAACTTCTGTTGGGCTAACTTTTGTTTTGGGAGATGTCTAAGAGTTTCATAGTTTATGGGACAAATCGGTCCATTATCTTTTGGTACCAAATTTTGAAACAACTTGGCCCAATTAAGATTGGACTAGGCGGCCCATTATCTTTGGTGCCAAAAAAATGTTCATGATAAAACGAAAAAGGATGTCATGTCACTAGGCATTATGAGCATAATTTGGAAATATAGTCTGTGATTACATTGAACGTGGAGAAATAACTCAGTTGTCCGCACAAATAATTATGTCATATCTTTCGGTCGCTAAAGAGTTTATGGGCACCTCGAGAATCAAATAATCTGGTCGAGAAGCTCTATAGCTTCCAAAACCAGTTTGGTGTTTCCGCATCATGGACTCCAAAAGGAGGCCGTTCAAGCCACTTGTGGTGTACTCTATGATTTACGACAGCAAGATTTATTTATTCAACGATTTGGTTTTTTTTTTTTCTCTCTACTCTTTTGCGTTTTGCAATGTAGAATATTCTAGTATTTTCACCTCTATACGATCGTAAAATACTTTATTCATTTTATAATATGTTGTCATCCAAATAGTAAGTTTAAAATTAGAGATTTATTCTCTGCCTTGCGGTGTGCTTTTCTGATGGCATCGTGTGAATCCAAAGACTTTGGTAGCGTTTGAAAATACTTTTAGTTTTGATTTTTTGTTTTAAAAATAATAATAAAAACAAAAATCAGTTTATTTTATTTATTAAACAAATAAGTATTTGATTGCCTACTTTTTATTTTGAGTTTTTTTTTGTGTTTGATTACCCAATTTTATTTGAATTTTTTCTTTGATGGTGGTTTGCGTTGGCGATGGTGGGACGTCACAGTGCCAGTGGCTGCCGGGCTGGCGGTCGCCGACAGCCCGGCTGTGGTGGCCGGCGGTGGTGATGGTCTCAAAATAAAAATCAAAACTCAAAACTCTAAATGGAAGTTTTTAAAAAAAGACCTATTTTAAAAACTGATTTTTAAAATTGAAGAAAAAAAACGAAAAATGAATGTTAAATGCATTTATTTTTTTAGTTTATAAAATCGAAGAAAAAATAAGTGATTTTAAACAGAGTCTTTAATTTCACTGCAGGGATTTCGTGATCTTTGTTGGAACGTGCAGAGTCCACGTGCTTATGGAACCGACCTTGTCTTGTCCAGTGGTTAGGGGTAAGAATCGCAATAAAGTAGCAATGCTGTCACCTCAAGTTTAGGACAGCCGAATCAAATGGCCAAGTAAGATTGGTGTAACATGGTTTCAACAGCCTTTGGGTCTCATGCCTCTTTGTATCTCTTGCACCTTGTCATTATTTTAATTTGTGATTTTGAAACCCAACGATAGTGATACTAATCTTTTTGCTTCCTTTCAAGGCTATACTGGTCATTGTAATTTGTCACAATCAAGCATCTGCTTGTGCTCTTTTTAGACCTGATAAACAGGCCGATCTCGTAGAGAGTAACCGTCGGACGGGTATGTTAAAACAGGTAAGAGCAAATAATTACTCAAGTTTTTTCAGGTAACCATGTTCTATACATGTACCCTAGGTAGGTCCACGAAACGAATCAAATTTCAGAAACGTGAGATGAGATGATGTGAGGTTTGGACTTTGAATATACGGATCTGTGTGCGTAAAGAGAGTGATGAGGGATTTGTGAATGCAGAAGGATGGAGATCTCGTTGCTTCATGATCATGTGGATTGTCGTCTGTGGTCTAAGGAAAGAACGGAAAGGAGAGGCACATGATTGCGACGGTAGTGAGGAGCTGCGACTGTATGCGGTGACGGTGAGGAGCGGTGACGGTGAGTGGTGGCAGCGATGATATGTAGATTCTTAGATTGTGGAGTCACTAGAAAGTGTGTCTGTGAGTGAGAGAAGAGAGAAAGGGGCAGTGATCGACAGCAGAGAAGTGAGGAGGAAAAAAAGGCATCTCAAACCCTAAATCTAAAATGGCTAAGTGGGCTAACCCTAATGTGACATGTAAAAAAAAAAAAAGTTTATAACCAACGAGATCCATATTCGCTTACTGCACAAGGCGTGCTTCCTCGTACCCTGACAACTCCTCTTTCATTGGCTTCTACTTGTCTTTTACTGGCTTATTTGTACCCAACTAGCTACATGATGGAACTCCCTTCGCCCAATCGTCACTCAACAACAGCTCCATCATAGCGTAAGTGATTGAAGTAAAGCATCTACCTCTGTCACTTGATTGAAACGATTAGACACTTTCTTTTGACAGTAGAATAGTGCAAATATTTGTGTAAACCCGGGCAATCCATATGAACCAAATTTTACAGGTCAATTCGGGTTTGGGTCAAATTCTAACTATTTTCTAACTTTATATGCCCATACCTGCTTTTTCGTAGCGAGATTTAACTCCTAACTCGTAACTTAATGTTTAGCTAATAAAATAGTCAATTTAGCAACCCAAAAAAAAGAAAATAAATGGTGTAAATGGTCCCTCCAACCTATGATATCCTTCTTATAAAGTACGTGGGGCTTTAATGAATTGGCATGGTCGGTGCCAAATGCAAGTGGGGTTATAAACTTATAAGCTAACTCTCGCGTCATCCCTTTTTCAAAGCAGCATTTCCTTTCCTACTAGAAGCTCTAAGTTTTCTAAAGTATGATGGGCTTTCAAAAGATGCTTTCTAAAGTTGAGCTAACATATAATTAGAAAACCAAGAAGGTTGGATGGGAGGCCAGGTGACGTTGTGGAAGATAGAGGGCTTCATATTAAACTTTTTCAAAGTTTTGCTTTACCAAAAGAAAAGAGGCGGAAGAAGACTTATCAACAGCTTTTATTTCAACTTGAAGAGACTTCACTAGTTTACCCCTTCCAATGATGGCGTCCTTCACCCTTTGGAAGAACTTATAATAGATGCTAATGGTAGGTTTTTGGCCTGAACTGACTTTGAAATTGATATGTCATAGGTAACTTGTTTTGTGTAAGAAGAATATTGTTATCTCAAGAGTTGATTCTGATGCTATGTCAGATTATCGGTGCTTATTTGAAAAAGATTGAGCGCATTATTCAATTCTCAGTGAGAGGGCAATGTTTAGACAATCAAACTTGTCACAGTAGTGAGTATCGATATTGCTTTTAAAGAGCAAGAAAGAGAATAAGATGCTCATCGCCTTAGAGATTCTATTTCTCCGTTATTTTTGAATTTCAAGATGAATTAAAAAAAATGAGGAAATTAATGACTAGTCTCTATATATTGTCTATCAGGATTAGAAATAAATATACTTGAAACACAATTTTCTTGTGTTATTACACAAGGCTCTTCACTTACATTGCCTAATTATATTTCAAGACAAGTTTGGTTTTCATTTTAATTTGTTTTTAGCTGTCCTATGCCTAAGTGACAAACATTTTCCTCGCGTTGAGTTACTCTGTTCAGTTACCCTTTGAAAAGTTTTTTTAAGAGGTCCATATTCTTACGTCATACTCTAGCACTCTTATTAGTTCGATAGAAATGCCAATACCCTAATGTTTGCTAAAAAAAAAGTGATGTCATCCTGACAAATTGCTTGCCACCATTCTAAAGAATGAGAGCGGATCTAGAAAGTCTAATCGTGAGTTACCAAAAAAATTATAAAAAATATTTGATGGCTAACATAGAAGAATTTAGAAAGTTTAAGTTTACATAAAATATGAATAATAAAAAATATTATAGTTAGCTTCATTATTGAATACGTTAAATATAAAATAGAGTACTCTATTTGACTACTAAACATACAATTTTACTATTCATAGTGTTTTATTTAACTTGAGAATGTTAGTCAATAATAAATTACTAATATTGCATGACAGAAGCTTAACTCTTACTGTGTAGATGTACTACTAATGTGATTATCAATTGTATGAGTACAATAGTTAGTATAAGTTAAAAAAATATAAAAATAATAATAACTAATCAATGGACTAGCAGCGACTAGACCTGGCAAACGGGTCGACCCGCGCGGGTACGGGTAATACCCGGCCGGGTCCGGGTAATTACGGGTCGGGTAATTTATACCCGGGTTTTCCCGGGTACAATAATCTGGGATCCGTACCCTACCCTGGCGGGTAGGGTATTACCCGCGGGTAAGTATATCTGGCCACTGCCGACGAGATCTCCGGCTACAACCAGAGATTTTTTGACCATCATCGACGGGAACAAACCTAGCCTCGGTATCGAAGCTGATGCTTCTCTTTCCATAACGGCGCTAAACATACCATCCACAACCGGGTATTGTTGATCAAGAGAATCAAATGATCCAATAGATCACTTTGGTGTATTAGACCTAATCAGATCTGGTGAGATTGGCATGATTGGAGCAATAACAATCAACTTGCTACCCCTAGATCACGCAGATATGAGGAGAGGCAGCTGGAATCAAGATGCCATCCTTGACCCACCATCTCGAAGGAGTGGTTAAAAGACCACGCACACCACACACACACAACAGAAAATTACACTTGAGGCTGGCCACCGTAGCCCCATCTGCGCTTATGCGCGGTGGAGCGGCGATGGGAGGCGGCGCTGGGCTGCGTGTTTTTAGGGAGAAGTGGGAGAGTTTTCAATTTAGAGAAGGAAACGGGCTGTAGGCGTCCAAGCTCTATAGCTATCTTGCGTCTTTTGGAGGTTATCTTTTGAACTACAGCGTACGGCGTGAACAGCGGCGGTGGACTGACGGAGGCTGACGGCAGTGGTCGATGGCGTGCTGCTACGGCTTGAACAGCGGCTCTCGGTTCTGCTACGGCAGTGGTCGGTCGGTCTGGATATGGCGTCGCGCCGTCTCGACGAGTTCACGATCTGTCGCCGGCAGATCTGAGATGAGTGATGAGCCGATGACGGAGGGCTCTGTCGCCGGAAGGCTCCATCGCCGGCAGATGGATTGTTGCCGTGTTGACTTGCGACGGCGCGGCGTGAGAAGTGAGAAGTCTGTGAGTTTGTGACTGTGAGAGTGAAACGAATTTACTCAATTTAGGGCACATTCCAATTTTCCATTATATACTTCAAAAAACCCGGGTAATTTCAGGCTACCCAAAATCCGAACCGAACCTATCCGAAAATTACGGGTCGGTTCGGGTTCTGGTCCAATTTCTGCGGGTAGTGAAAATGCTACCCATACTAGGAATTTTGGACCGGGTCCGGTTAACATTTTGTCAGGTCTAGCAGCGACGAAGCCCACTTAGGCCCTGCAACTGTCATAACCCCAACCTCCATTCTCCAAGAGGCAGGCCACTGGCAAACCGATGGATCACCACTGACCATGTCGAAGGATACCAGCCCCTCCAGCTCCTGTTACCCCTAAACAACCACGAGGAGGATCTCCGCCCACCCCATCTTTTACGAAACCTTACATGACATCCTCTTCAATGCATAGCAGACCTCACATTTACCCTCCTTGCCTCCAAGTGAAATTCACGTTGCAACGTCACATTTATCCTCTTCGTCTCCAAAAAAAAAATTCACGTTGCCACCCTTTTGCCAACTAAAATCATGAGATCTATTCTCTCATATTGTTGAAGTGGAGAAGGCTGGACAAATTGCAACACCTGAGCTGACCTCGTTCCAGAGGCTGCGAAAGGCGTTAGGGACTACAATCACCGCTAGAGATGCTTTGAATTGTTGCGGTATATAACGTCTATACCCCTAATAACCTAAAGATCTAGATGTTACTTTTGAATGGGTGCGATTCAGATTTATTAGGTTTAATATTTGAAAGAAAAGCATCAGAAACACCACATAATTGCTTTTATCTTTAAAACGTTTGCAGGGCACCGAAAACTGAATGATGGAGGTGCAGATGATGTAGTTTGTAATGCATTATGAGACTGGGTAACTTACTTTTAGTTACATGGGCTTTCCTTCCTTAAGTTTTAAATTAAATATCTTGACATAGCGAAGCTTTAAATTAAATCTCGTGAATAGAAAAACTCCATTACATAAGATGTCCGCACCTCAAGGCTGTGAAGGGCGTCGAGAACTGCGTGCTAGAAATGCCTCTCATGAGATATATAACATTACACCCCTAATAACCCAGCGATTTGGAAGTTGCTTTTGAATTGACGCGATTCAAATTTATTGGTTTTTACGTAGAAAAGAAAGATATCGAAAACACTAAACTGATTTCTGCAATTTTTTCAACATTTGCAGGGTACTAAAAACTTGAGTACAGAGACTCACAAAGAGATCTACAATGCATCATGAGACTGTGCGGCTTACGGTTTAGTTACATCGATGTATTTCTTGAAATTTTCCGTCTCCAGTGACAAAAATAATTTTCTATTTGTTTCCGTGGGCCTCATAAAAATCATCTAGCAAACCAACTTTGTGGCAGCAAAATCAATTGCTTCGTAAAAGGACACTTTTAAGCAACTCCTCTAAAACTTTTCATATATATATAATACTGAATTGTGGTTGCTAAGCCTAACCCAATTCCTTCCGAATCAGGGCACATGGACCACACGTAAGATATAAGATTTTTGATACAACGTAAGATATAAGATGAGGCCACCATCAAACAAACGTGTATGGCCTCGATTTCGCCTAACGTAACTTTCCGACTTTGACCAGCTTCGAGGAACCCGTGGACAAGATCAACGGTCACAATTGCCTCAACGGCTATTTCTAAATAACCGCATCCAACGGCCACTGTCCCATCGGCGGTTGCCGCCCTCCCGACTTCCAACATGTCGTACCAGACCGCCACGGTTTTGTCGGCAAATTAGTATCAAAAAATAATATCCAAAACACAAAAAAGCCTTTTTCACACTTAATTTTTTCTTTTGCGTTTTTACGGTCCTACTAAAAAAGCACTACCAATACGATCAGCGACACCATAGAAGGAATAGACACGAAATCTTTTGTCGATGAATCACTCAACATCAATGAGTATCAATAGTCACTTGAAGCTAACACGACAACACCATTCCTTAATATTTTCAAGAGAAAATACACTTTTAGTGCAAGTTAGTTGTCGCCGTCTGATTGTAATTTAAATAAAACAAAAATTAGTAGCTTCGAACACGCGTTGTTTGAAAGTTCGACGATTTCGGTCACTATCGAAAAAGGCATTTTTGACATTCATATGGAGCTTCAATCTAGCTCTACCTAATTCCATCTACAACTAAAATTCATCTAGAGGCCTTTAGTGAGAAATATCAACCTCTTTTTAAGTCTATCGACACTCTATTATAACTACGTTCGGACTGATTCCTTCGCACACATGTTGTAGCTAAATAGTTTCTCTTGGAGAGAATCTATTTTGCAAAAATACACATTCTCGGCCTAAAAATTCGAAGGGTGAGAGAAACGAGGAATAAAAAATCCTGATTTTAATTTTCATGTCAACAATGGATCATGTAAATTACAATTCCATAACAAGAGTAAGAAAATCATTAATTAAACTCATTTAATAATTAATAAGCAGACCCCACAATTAAATAAAAATAGCCGTTACGGCATTTGCCTATAAATACACGCCACGAGCTGCAATGCAGATTCACCAACTTTACGTTCTCCGAACAAACCCCCTCTGGGTTTCTTGAAGACGCCTTTTCTTCTCCATGCATAGATAGATATACATACATATAGATCTTCATCCTTGTTTTGCTTTCACGCATCAATATCTATCATCTTCCTCTTTATATCCGTACATAATCTGTAGATTTTGCCTCAAAATTCGATCTGTTTCTATCGATCCGTTTTTATTTGAAATCCCTCGCAAACATCCATGGAGGCGGCTATGTTACATTCATCTCCAGATCAATCAGTTTCTGTTTACAGCAAGCAGGTAAGAAGCACAAGGAAGATCAATGGTCCGTTCATTTCGAGGCCATCTGATCAGAACATGGCTCCCTCCAGCTTCCACGCCGGCCTCTTACCCCCACCTTCTCTATCTTACTCCTTCCCTCATCCACAACAGCGGCGAAATCATTACCAGCCACCACTTTTGCCTCTCCCAATCCCGAACAACAATTTGAGAAGCCGAGGCCTTTCTTGCCCTCCCGTCAATAGGAAAACCAGTAACAGAACCAAGCATCAATCTCTCGCTCCAAAGAAGTCGAAGAAGCCTTTGGTTGTCAATACCAGAAGAGGAGATCCGAAAATGCCGGAGGGTTTGATTATTGCGTCGACCACCCGGTTGGGGCCCGAGCCGAAGGATCTTCCGAGGGATGTTTCTATAGTTGTGTCCGCGTCGCCGCCATTAGGTAACTCTTTAGTTGACAAGTTTTCAGGTCCGATAGTGTTTACATCTCCTCCGCCGAGCAGCTTGCCGTTGCCGACTTTTTCGCTCAGGCCGAAGTTCAGCTGCAAGGCCGAGGCGGCCGGATTTGACGCTGGAGCCACGGACAATCTCCGGCGACTTTTACGGCTCCCGTGATTATCGTCTGTTTCTGCTATAGTTGGGTAATATTGTAAATAAAAGCATGCTTGCCTACGTATTTTGTGATGGCCCCCCCTTGTTTTTTTGAATTGGGGTGCGCACAAAAGAAAAAGATATGCTGTTTCTTTCGAGTTTAATTCTCAATGTACCCTCCCCCCCCCCCCCCCCCCCCAACGCCCAATTCCCCACTTTTCCTAATATTTAGTAAAGTTTTCGTTGATCCGTAATGCTTGTAACATCAAGGCTTTTGCCCTTCAATGACTTTCGATTGACACACATATACTTGATCATCTCAGTAGTTAGAGATACACATATAGTGTACTAGAATTTCAAAGCGGACGATGATTATTGCTTAATGGCACCCTAAATTGCGACGCGGCATGATTATTTCTGAGCGATATGTTGCCAGAAACGTATGAAACGTCATCAATCACAACCCTGGCAACTCTCCGGTCGTAGATTTTTATGCACGGCGAGGACCGTCTTTCTGTCTCCAACCGTTTTTCTTTCCAAGTTCCAACCTGTGTTATCCAATTGGAGTTAGATAGAGAAATGGTGAGAGATCAGGGTGGATGTTGGTTGGCTGCGGTCAGTCGGGTCAGTCGGGTGGGGTTTTTCTTTGAGACATACTGTGATGGGACCTTAATATCAAAGACAACGAAGATAAAGAGTGGTGTAACAGATGATATTTAATCAAACAGAATGCGTGCGCACCTATAAGGTACACAATGGTTCGCTTCAGACAACTATGGAGAAGGAAGCCAAAAACAAAACAAACACATAATACAAATAAAACACGTCCAGCTGCGAGGATTCATGAATTCTCCTTATAGGTATCTCCGCAATTTGGGCATGAGTAGAAAACAGATTGTCCTTCATCAGCAGATCTAGTCTGTGTAAGAACGAGCAGAAACTAAACGCTTCAGACGATAGAGTTCATCTTATTTTCTTACCTTTTTTCTTTGGGTTTTATTTTTTGGTGGGGGGTGGGGAGGGGAGGAGGAGGAGGCTGGAGGAAACTGAAGATAGTTGGGCATAAGTTAGGATATACCTGCATGGTTTCGTAAGCAAGTCCCACCGATGAGCATTTTCTACATTTTGCATTGTAATCCTGTTCATCAAAATTAAGCATGGCAGCCGTTAAACCACCACCACCACCAAAAAAAATAAGACGAGTCCTATGCTAGAAAGTGCAAGCACCATTGACTTTATTTTCTTCACTTCTTCAATGTCATCCAATGTGGACAGGCCCAGCTGCCTTTTAACATCCTGCAACAGGACACAAAAATAGCATTACAAATCCAGAAGTATGACCTGCAGATCCCAGTGGCTAAAGCTTATATGCTGAGATACAAATGAGAAATAGCCGATAGAATATAATAGCGGGTAGTAGTCATGCAATACATTCTCGATGGACATCATCTCCTCAATGGATCCTCATGTCCAATACGAGTGGTTGGGTAGGGCATGGCATAGATCCTGAATCCATGCTCATAAAGCATTCATTCCTACAGCTTGTATCTTGAGTCATCAAATATTGGACAATACTTGCAAGACCATTTTTTGGTATCTGAAGCAGGGCATAGATTCTGAAACCATGAGCGTAAAGTATTCATTCTACAGCGCGTATCTTGAGGAATGAAGAGTCATGTAATACAGAACAACACTAGCAAGAGCCTTTTGTGTAACTGAAGTACGGGATATGTCCACAGAATTTAGTCTTATGACCCAATGCCATTGAATAAAGGTGGAACTATGGTGGACATATAAATTGGATTTTTCTTTCCGTTGAAGTCGGCGGTGTGGAGTTCTCATTCTAATGTCAGAGCAAAAAAATTATGACCATTGGAGGTCAAATTTTATTACAAGTGATCTTAGAAAAATGCTGACATCATGATGGCATAATAGAAACTCTACAGTGGAAGAAATGAAAAACAAGCAAGTAGACATTAGAATAGGAAAAGAACGTAGATGTATGGATGAAGTTGAAGATAAATATATCACATTGCACTTTGTATCCTTCAGAAATTTCACGGTAAACTTGTACAAACAGAATGGTTACACAAAAGCACAAACATGTTCAATCGACAGGTAGAAGATGGAAGCAATTAAAAGCAGAGGCTGTTAATTTGTTTTTCAGGGTTACATCCCCCACACACATCCACCGTAATCCATATATGAATTTTAATTTTGGTTTGTTCATTTCACCCAAGGACAATGGTCAGTTCTCTATGACCTTTACACTGCTCGTGCCTACAAACAATTCTTGCTTCTTTTTGCAAGGAGAGAAGCAAGTTACTCTCTTCAGGTCACCATCCTGAGCGCATATGAGAACCGAGGCATCATATAAAAGATGGGGTTATTTGGTGTCTCAAAGCTCATGAACACAACTGACCCCAGGCCCAAAAATATTCTCGGACAATAACAGCGTTCTATTCATGTTGAGGAAGCAAAAAAGATGATGGCCTGAGCGTGCTAATGGAATAACCCTTGTCCATGAACTAGCATTTGTAACTCAATTTGTTGGCATGTTTCCAGCGGTCGACTAAGGTCAGAAGTGGAAGGTACAGATATTTTGGCCATTCAGTTGATTCTTCGCTATTTTTCAGTACTTATGAGTTCAATATCTAGCCAAGATAACTAGATCTACCCTAAGCGTATACGATAACCTCCTAAATCCTTGCTACTGGAGCTTTTTGTGTGTTTCTTTTAGTGAAAACAGAGATTAAGCAGGAGTAGCGAGTTACAAATCCTTCAAACTGAAACCTTTGTTAAATGTTGTCATTTGAAGTTAGTTATGAAAAATAAGAGAGTAAAAAAAAAGGAGTAATAGGTCTTTTCCCCAGACCCCCTCTCCTGCCCTATTTTGATTGAATCAGTACTGTTAAATGGGTTCCGATATCCACATTAATTACAACATATAGTTGTGATATGTTCTTCCAAAGAAATTTAGAAGGCGTTGAATGCATAATACCTTCTATTGCATCTGCAAACCAACGCTTCCCCTTAAAAATTCACTATAAAACTTACCAGCGTGCTACACTAAATTAGGTCGGAGAAAAGACATGCTTAACAACAATTTGTTGTACTGCCAGTAACCTTCAGATTACAACATTAGGTGGAAGTCATTTCAAACATACCTGAGCAGTGACAGTGTAACCTATCTCTTGCCCGCAAACTCTGAAATAGGGTAGTAAGTTGATAAGGACCAAAATAAGCAAGTATAAAACCTTCACAAGCAAGGGAAATTGAACTTTAGTGTGGCAATGAGATTCTAGTCACTTTTGGAGGAAATTCAACTTGTATAACCAGAAAGATCAGTCAAGAAATAAAACAAACAAAAGGGGCACTCCCATCAAACAAGATTACCACAACGCATAGCGTCCCTCCCAGAAGAAGCCAAAAATACCTTGAAAGCTATTCTAAACATAAAAATTGACACTCCAAATAACATTCTGATATGCATATTAAAAGAAAGTTTTCCAGACTAGTTGATCTCCATTGGTTTCATAAAGCGTATAATTTTCCTTTCACTTATTCACGTTTTAGTGGCTAAATTCCACAAAAACTGCTGAACAAGACCGGTTTAAAGGCTTCTGAGCAATTCAACAGTTGAAATTAGCCTAGTGAAAACAGTGGCCAGCCTACACCTTTCATGCAAAAATTGAAAAATTAAAAGGAATAAACTTCCATGCATGCCACAATTTTTTACCATAACTTAAGAGTAAGGACTCAATTCGTGATCAACACGAAGATTCCAGACCCAGAAATTCATAAAAAAATGCAAAAAGGCGCAACCGATTGCAGTTACCAATACAGAACCCATCCATTAATTTGAGTACATAAACTCGTGAAATTAAGAACCTGTCATAGCCCTTATCACGAAATAACCAAACAGTGTGTGGAATCTAGCTAGGAAAAAAAAAAAGCAAAGGAGGACAGATGGGCAAAACCTCTGAGTCTTCGCTTGAATTTGCACAAATGGCAAGTAGCATATTTGGGTGACTTGAAACCAGCATTGTTCCACAAAAATCACAGAACATGAAATCACGTTGATGGCAGTAGGCCATGGGAAGCTGTAATCAGTGCAAAGACAGGAAAAGTTAATTCAAGGGAGGGGAAGAACAGGGTTTAGCTTTAGGGTTTTTGGATTTAGGACCAAATGGCGAAGGGAATTGATCAGTTGAACAGATGGGCTCAATCTTCTAAATTCCGGTCAGTCAGATGGACTCGGGGGCCGTTTGACATGGATTTCTTCCCCTCTTTTTTAGCCCAATTTTAAAATTTCTCAAGAAGCCCAAAAAACCTGGTCGGTGATTCTTTAATTTTTAAAAAAAATTCAAGTCTTTAAAAAGAGTGGCTGTATTCAAAAGAGTTATTAGCTCTTTTTGAAACCAATTTTCACGCGGCCCAGATGGCTTGACTTATGAGGTCTGGACTTCGAGTCTTCCTAGCAATAGAAAATAAAATAGAAAAAATCAAAGAAAACATTAGGGTTCTCATCTCTTTGGCCGAATTGCATTTGGGGAGTCCACATCCACCGCTCTGCTCGAATTTTCTGGAACGCATCTCATCTCTCACGAGTCCACAGCCACCGCCTCCATCGCCGATCACAGCCTCTGTCCTTTCTTTCTCCGGCGCAGCCACGAACATTGCATACGGGGGAACATCTCTTCGTTACGGGGGCTAGGCTGTTGTCATGGCGAAGAGAGGCGCTGCAGTTGTGTTGCTGTGACGATGAAGAAAGGCTCGACGGCTTGGCTATCGTCACTTTCAGTTTGAGGTGCGGCGGCGTGGATGACCAACGGCGGGTTTGGGTGGTTCACTGGCGGGACTGGGTCATCCTGTTTCTCATGGGTTTGTCGTGGGTTTGTATCGCCTGTTGTGATGTCCGCTAACGGCGGACAATGGTGGCCCATCTGGGTGCCGGCGGTGTGCCAATGGTCTTGGCGCCGGTGGTCAATCTACACTTGTTTAGGATTAAAATGAGCTAATGTTGGTTTAATTATGTTTAATAATGTTGGTAACAATTCATTGTAATGTTAGAAAATTATGTTTAATTATTTGTAAGACATTGTAATATAGTTGCTTAATTACCTTTAATAATGTTTAATTATGTAAAAATGTATATTAAAAAAAATAAACCCAAAGAGTTATCCTGTCAAACGCTTGCTATTTTCTGTTTTTTTAAAAAATAAATTCTGTCAAACAGCCATCAGTTTTTTAAACTCTTCTCTTTTTTTTTAGAAAAAAAAACTAAAAACTGACAGTGTTACCAAACAGACCCTCAATCTCCGGTTAGCCTTTCTTAAAGCGCGTTTTATTGTTAAAAGCCAGCCCATATTATTCACCTCCACAGTTGACATCACTGAAAAAGGCCCACGATGGGTAAGTAGACAGTAGTCCTAGGCCTGGGCCTGGGCCTGAGCCTGGGTCTGGGCTGTACAGAACTAAAGTTTATAAGAACCCTAACTAGCTTTGAAACAACTTATAAGTTGTAACTTGCTTGGCGTGCCCAAAATTACCTCGTTTTGGTATGACATTTCTGATTTCAAGCATCTCTGTGTGGCCCAATATATAGTTATGAATATCATACCGGAGTGCGTACCGTTTTTTTCATAAGATAGTACGTACTGGTACCGTCTCGATACTGTCTCAACTTTTTTCATCATTAATATACATGATACATCTGCAATATTCATTCATTGCCTAACTAACAAAACATAAATATATTTTTTTTACTAACAGTATTCTAGAATAAACTGTTTGTCCTATAGGGTTTGAATTACGTTAATTTTTAAATAAAATAAATAACTTATTCAATTGAATTATCTCCTTTAGGAATATCCATTCTTTTTAACGATCTCATTGACAAATTCTTATGTAAGAATAAATTATTTGTTAAATAATAACGTCTTCAGGTTCAAGAATAAACTATTTTGTGTGTGTGCGTGTGCTCGCGCACAAGTGTCTAAAGCAGTACATCATAAAGATGAAAGAATATGATCAAAACTTTCAGGTATAAAGTAAATCAACGTTAAGTGAATATTATGAGCAATAAGTTATAGAGACACTGATAGGTATAAAAGAATTTGGAATATTTTTTTTATTTAGTCTTTATATGGTCAATTTATAAAAATTTTAACAAAATTTGTTACTTTTACATTTTTTAAGGAATCGGTACAAAACAGAATATCTCGGTCGGTACAGGGCCGATACGTAATTCTCGTCCGGTATCACCTGTAATAGCTGGTACAACCGGTACAAAGCGGTATTTTGACCGGTACAAAATGTAAGGGGTAACGTATTAGTAGAAGGTAAAAACGGTACGTACCGGCCGGTACGGCCAGTACCGGTACGGTATTGATAACTATGACCCAATGCGTTCATTAAAGCTTGATCTTCCTTTTTTTTTTTAATTTGTTCTAACGGTACGAAAGTTTCATGAAGATTGAATAACTAATAAAAATCAACATCTCTCCGTATAGAGTTAATCAACCACTCAGGTGGAGCATGACATTAAAGGTCAGTTTTATTTTTTACAAAAATAAATAGGTGTTTAATTACTCAATTTTTATTTTGAATTTTTTTAGGTGTTTGATTATCCAATTTTTATTTAAAAAAAATTCTTTGTTGGTGGTTGCGGTGACGGTGGTGGGGCATGGCGGTGGGAAGTGGCTGTTGTGGTGAGAGGGTGGTGGGGGTGATGGTCTCAAAATAAAAATCAAAACTGAAAATTCAAACCTCTTAAATAAGAGTTTTAAAAAATAGCCCTATTTTAAAATTGAAGGGCTCAAAACTAAAAGCTCAAAGCTCCTTGAAAACTGTGTGCTAAACGCGTTTGTTTTCTCTAACTTATAAATCTGAAAGAAGAAAAAAAACAGAAAATCAAATGATTTTCAATCGTTACCTAAATTTTTCTTGTGTACTTCCCTGTGCGTGTGAGGTTGTTCAGTTAACATATGAACTGCCTCGTTCTCCCTACAACGGCCAAAAGAAACCGGCAATGACTTAAGGACCTAGCTAATGATCAATTCAGTCTCGGTTCTTAGTCCGAAGTTCTCTTCCTATAGATTGATTATACTTTCATTGTCCCTTCCAAGACATCTGAACTAAATCTCAATTCTTGTGCCAGTTCCAAGCATTCTTTACCTGCTAATGCTTCGGATGCAAGGATGCTCGCCCAATTTTCCAGTGGACTAGTTCACTGGAGATTGATCAAGTGTGTTCATTTTTGCCCAATTAATTACTACACAACCAAGCTATATGGACTAATTTGAAATCAGCCGAAGGTAAACAAGTCAAGCTTGACTAAAATTAAATTGAATACATCATATGAACAAAGTTTGAAGATCTCCAAATTTGACTTCGCTCGACTCGCCTCACTTACTAGTTACCACTATACAGAAGAAAGGAATCTTTTGCGTTTTAGGCTAAAACTTATTCTATCTATCTTATGTTTTACAAAGTGGATTTGTAATCATGTTGTAATTTGGTTACAAGTAATATTGAAGTCTATATGACTTTTGTCAAAGCTGATACAGTTTTAAAAGCACAGTTTTGCAAACAAATACGGAGTAATATTTTTGGAAAAAGCTAAACGTGGCTTCAGAGAGTTCTTTCCATCTCAAAATCTTTTCGAACTTTTGGACTCGGCTAATTTTCGTGCTTCTGAAAGTCCTTTTAACGGCCCATCAGGTGTTGATCTTTTGTCCCAGCTGAGCTGCTGCCGTACCGTTGGAGCACTCGTGACATTGTCCTTCACATGCAAGATGGTCGAAAGCTCAAGAATCACAGCAAAAGTTGGTGCATCAAATGGAGTATGGGCCTCTTATACTAAACCATCTTGTTGTAAACTATGAATGGCTTCATGAATTATCTCAAGTTAGCTAGCCGGTACGTAAAGTAAAATATGAGTGACTCAGAACATACCATTGCAAATGGGCAGATGGAAAAATTGAATGCCAACGGTGGCAACACAAATGCCTGCTCTTCAACTGTACTCTGGCCTTCTATTTTCGTTTACTAGTAATTCTTGAGTAACTTTAATGGGCAACTGGGCTTTGAAATTTTCTTTTTTGCCTGGCAGTATGTTGTTGTAAACCAGTGATTAGATGCTTCATCCGTTTCATGATTTTTGTCTCCCAGGTTAGAGTTTGAAACGTTGAAATTGTTTTTCTCTGTTTGACTCGTCAGGGAATATTTATTTGATACGGAGTATATAATTACTCTATGAATTCATTTACTATCACAGTACTATGATATTGTGAAAGCAAAATGCTTCAGCAGAAGTCATACTTTCCTGTGCAGAGTGTTTTCTTTTTTTAAAGAACGAATGTCTGGTGTTTCTTCCCCAGGAAAGTATATGACCCTCAAAAGGATAAGCTCTTCGCTCCCAATCTCATCATTATGGTCCAGTGGTCGAAGGGGCGTCTTTGAACTCTGAATGTGCAATACCATTAAATGTCTACTGCTAAGGATGTTGACCTGTGATTGTACTTCTCAACATGTATCCTAAAGCAGGCCCAAATAGCACCACTTTCAACCATATCCTGACAGCTAGATCTGCTCAAACTGATCCCAGCAATATCCTTGTGTAGCTTTCATGGAGGTCAACGTATACTTCTCCACCTGTCTATACGTTTTCCTTCTCAGTTTATAGACAAGTGTACAGATTTCGGAATGATTTTTGGGTTTTAGGGGGATTTAGGCGTCAAAGTGTCGAGCGTGTGACCTTGTGCATGAAATGAAGAGACTCAAACCACTAAACTCATCTGTATGTCTTGCATTACTCATATTAGGTCCAGAAGGGTGTCCTTCTGAGCCCTTCAGAACTTAGACCCTCGCCAGGCTACCTCGTTCCTTTGATTCACCATTTTAATACCGAGATAATGAATTTAGTTCACATAGGCATTTTGGACGCTGCTATTGAAATAGCCCACACCTTTATGAACTTGATCACATGGTTTCGTGGTCCTTATATTTATGGTCATTCTAATCACTTGAAACAATAGCATTTAGTCGCAGAGGCCACAACAACCACCATAGGAGAAAAAGGATTGCTGCATTGATGCTTAATGAAAGAAGAAAAGGGGCACAATGTCGTTGTTTTAAATGAGGCGAATGTGAGAGTTGGTGCATGCAGAACTGAAGGTGTGCAAGGGCTAACGTAGCCCCTCTGGTAATCTTAAGCTGAACATCACTCAAATTTCAAATGTCAGTTAACAAGCCGAGCTGTTGGTTGGCTAACCATAAACCGTTTCATTTAGTGTCTGGAAGGGACCTCCCTCACCCTTGACTAGCTCTGCATGGCACTAGTACCTTTCGTTCTGCATTTCCATATCTAAACCTTTATTCTTCTTCTATCAAAAATATAGAATGAAAGTAGTGGAGCTTCCCCCGAGTCAAAATTCTGACAAGGATGCGCTTCCAAGTATCAACCCACCATCCGAATCAAATTCAAACACGAAAGAATCTGTTCCATTCTTTCGCCTATTTGCTGCCGCGGATACTGTGGACTACTTTTTGATGTTCTTTGGAAGCATAGGAGCGTGCATACATGGTGCTGCACTTCCTATATTCTTTATTTTGTTTGGTCGTATGATTGATTCGTTGGGACACCTATCTTCAGATCCTCATAGACTGTCTTCTCAGGTTTCTAAGGTAGCAACATACTTATTCCCCCTTGTTTACTCTGGGTGATGTCTCCATTTGGACCTGCTGAATTTGATTCTGAATCATGTCAGTATCTTGATATTTTTGTTGGAAGAATTTAAGAAGTTGGTCTCCTCGAGGGCTTTCACACTCATAATTTGAGTTTGAAAAGTTATTTCCCTTGCTGCAATGACTTTCTCGTTGTTCTTAAGGTTAATTTTGTAACTGTATGGTCACATTCACTTGTTAAGTTTCCACTTTGTGATGCAAAATCCACTCTAATGTTCTGATATTACCTAATTATTAGTATTGGTTTCGTATATTTTAAAGTGCAGCACAGTGTGACTTCCCACTAGAGTTGTCAAACGGGCCGGGCGGCCCGTGGGCTGGCCCGACCCGGCCCGGGCTGGCCCGGCTCCGTCCATGAACAGTAGCGGCCCAGCACAAGCGGGCCTGGGCCTGGACCAGGCCTTCAGATTCTGTGAAAAAGCCCGGCCCGGAAACGGCCCGGGTTTGGCCCGGCCCGAAGTCGGCCGGGTTCTGGCCCGGTTTGGCCCGGTCTGCGGCCCGGGTTTGGCCCGGTTTTGGCCCCACCACTTGTTTGAATTTTTTGCTTTTCCCCCCTTTCTTCCACCCCTTTTCCAAAATTTCACTTTTACCCCCCCAACAGCAATATAACGGCTAGTTTGGGGGGTATTTTAGTCTAACCTATATTTTTCAACTCCTTTACACTCTTACCCTCCCCAACAACTATAAACGGATAGTTTGTAGGGGTATTTTGGTCTTTTGTGAAGTTTCTAAAATCTATAAATTCACACCATTTCTCTCTAATTTTTCACACCAATCTTCTTACTCTCTCTTACCTAAACATTCTATATTTCTACAAGCTTTGCTACTATTTTTCTCTCCAATTATTACTCTTGCTAATTACTACTAGTATTTACTAATTAGTACTCTTGTTTATTAATTACTAGTCTTGCTAAATTCTTTTTAATTACTAACTCTCTAATATTTGTTACTCGTTCATTCTTTTAATTGTTATTTCTTATTACTACTCTTATACTTGTGTATTTAGTTACTCTTATAAAGTTTAGCGTGAAATATGGCTGGATTATTGAAGAAAATGAGGCGTGCATCGTCATCACGAAAAACATCATCATCATCGCAAGCACCACCACCAGCACAAGCGCCAGCGCCACGGCCATCACAAACACCAATCCAAGCACCAACACAACCATTCGTTCCTGGACGAATGAGTACAGGCTGTATGATAGATACCCAAGCCAATTGGGAGTTCAATCAAAACATTCCAGATTTTGAATACACGCCTGATGAAGACCCCCCGCATTATAGTCAAGGACGCAGCTCGGTTGGCGAAGCTACTACTCCGTGGCATAATCTCAACCCTATGCCTGGTCATGATGAAGAAGGGCCGAGCAATGCCTCCGGTAATGAGCCAGAAGTCCAAAAGGGGAAAAAAAAAAAGCCGAGTGTTGGAATCATTTTGATGAAGTTACGGTGGACGGCATCCGAAAAGCTCGATGTAAGTACTGTGCTAAATTATTTTCGTCTGGTAGTGGTAATGGACATCTTAACAGGCATTACCCTCAGTGTGCACCTCGACAAGGCCACGTCGAACCTACCCAAACGCAGTTATCTTTTGACGGTAAGTTATTTGTTTATAATCAGCGAGAGCAAAGAGACGGTCTCGCTGAATTTGTTATTCATGATGAACAAGCCTTTTCTTTTGCCGATAATCCTAAGCACTCTAGATATATGAACACATACGTTCAACCTTTGTACAAAAAGGTTCATAGAAACACAACTAGATCCGATGCACTCCGACAGTACAATGCTGCTAAAGCACGCCTTATCGATTATTTCGATAAATTTGACGGTAAAGTTAGTCTTACTTCTGATATTTGGCAATCTCCTTATACTTTTGTTAGTTATTCTTGTGTGACCGCTCATTGGATTGATGCAGATTGGGTTATGCACAAGAGAATCATCGCTTTCGAGCACTTCCCTTATCCGCATGATGGAATGAACATTGCTATTCTTATATTAAAAGCATGCACCACATTTAAAATTAAGGATAAGATTATGAGTGTTAGTTTTGATAATGCTTCTAATAATAAAGTTGCTGTTGCAGCTTTAAAGGAGACGCTTCAACCTGTACTTAATGGTGAATTATTTCATGTTCGCTGTGTTTGTCACATTATTAATTTAATTGTTCAAGATGGTTTAGCTGCTGCAGGAGATATTCTTCTCAAAATGAGGGGTATGACAGCGTATGTTAATAGCTCGAGTCCGAGAACACAACAATTTAAAACGTTGTGTGTTCAATATAATATGCCTCGCAGGAGAGCAGTTACAGATGTGGTCCACAGGTGGAACTCTACATACCATATGCTTTTACACATTCTGGCATACCGAGAAGTCTATACGCATTTTCTACTAACCCAGTTCCCAGCCGGCTTGCCAACTCAAGAGGAATGGCAGATGGCCACATACCTAGCTGAATTTTTGGAGGTATTCTACACGTCTACCAATTTATTGTCTGGTACGTACTATCCCACCTCTCCTCTCGCTGTAATAGAAATTCTGAAGATGGCTACAATGTTAACAAAATGGAGATATATAGGACCCTTTAAGGAAATAGTAAAAGTGATGGATCAAAAATTTAATAAATATTGGAGTAAACTGCCTGCTATTTTTACTGTGGCTACTTGTTTAGATCCTAGGTTAAAGTTGCATGGCGTGAACGCCTCGATACAAGAGATATCGAAATTAATGTGCTACACAGCAGAGGAGACAACCGCATTCACAGCAAAAGTGAGCAAGAGGTTTGAGGACTTGTTCAACGTCTATCGTAATTCTGCTGACGTGCGCGGGCGAGCTACATCATCATCCACTGTTGAGAGGTATTATGCGCCATACCTTCAGGGCTTTGAACATCTAGTAGCAAGACAACTACCAGGTGAAGGTACTTCTAATTCGGCAGGTTCGTATACTTTTTCCTCTTTTAATGAGATTGGTGTATATGCAAATACTGATCATTATTCTGATTTATCAAGGCAAGAACAGGTTAATTTTAATTTGTTAAATTTTTGGAAACAAAATCAAAACATGTATAAAACTTTATCCCAAATTGCACGGGATGTACTGCCAGTGCAAGCCTCCACGGTTGCTTCAGAGTCGGCATTTTCAGCCAGCGGGAGGGTTTTGGATGACAGGAGGAGTCGTCTTAACCCCGAGTCGCTCGAGCTATGTGTATGTTGGAAGGATTATCTTGATGCGAAATACCGCGAGCAAGATAAACCGATTGATGATAGGAAGAGCAGTGACTCGGATATTGAAGTACTTCTGGATGATTAGGTAATTTGTTTTTATTTTCCTCTTTTGATCCTTTTGGTTGACGTTGCAGATTTCTTGATCTTTGATTGCTGATATTTTGGATAGACATGCATTATTATTTTGATTGTTAGAATTTTAAGAATAAATTTTTTCACAAAATATACTTTTTTCCATATATATAAAATAAATTTTTACAAGCAAGATATATATTTTTTCGTATATATAAAAAAATAGGTAACTTCGCCTGTTTGTTTACAAGCAGCCGGTCCCAAGCCCGGATAAAAGGAGGAGGGCCTATGAACACATTTATTATTTTTCTATATAAATTGTTATGTGTTAAGATTTTATTAATAAAGCTCACCAAGAAGAGTATGAAAATGTTTAACATATAATAAAAAATATAATGGCTAACAAATAAATATGTATATACATACATACATATATATGTATATTACTTATAATGAAATAAAAGGATAAAGATTAGGTTCGTTAAATTGTGAATATTGCCTAGAGATGAAATTTAAAATTGAATAACAAGAAAAGAAAAAAAAAAAAGGGCCCGGGCCCGGCCCAAGCCCGGCCCTAGATATTGGGCCTAGGGCTAGGGCCTGGACTGGGCCTAGGTTTGCCTTCGGCATGCCCGGCCCGGCCCGGTTGGCAGCCCCACTGGCCCGGCCCCGGCCCGGCCCCACAGCAGGCCCGATGGGCTTGGGCTGGGCCGGCCCAAGCCCGGCCCTTTGACAACTCTACTTCCCACCATATTTCCTCAAGTAATAACTCCAGTCCTACAAATCCAAAATTTTCAGATTCTACTTGCTAAACTATATACAAAAACAATTTGCTTGACAATGACTCTTAATCGTGAAACTTATGTATACCTGTATTTCTTAAATTTCTTGTTCCTGAAGAATTTCATCAAATGTTTTCATCTAGATGGGCTGTAAAACCTTTTCTCTTTGCATGTAATATTAGTGGTATCTTGCAGAATGCAGATGATATGTCCCTAACCTTTACACGCTATACACAATGGAAGATAGAGTTCAAAATTAAATGGTGACCTGCAGACATTAGGAACAATATGTACAGGGAGCTTGGTTTCAGTCTGTCATAGTCCGTGCGTGACTTCATATCTTTATATCTCCAGGCCTTGTGAATTTGTTGCCTTATTTGAATAAGCTTGACACTCATCACTCCGTCTTCTTCTATGCAGCACGCTCTGTACTTAGTTTATCTTGGAGTAGTTGTTCTGGTATCAGCGTGGATTGGTATTTCTCCATGCTTATATACTTAATCTTACTTGCATACTCAACAAGTGCTTATTTGATAACCAGTGATTTTCTTCTTTTAAGAGTTTACGTATCTGCTACCTGTTTCTAATTTTTCCAGGTGTTGCTTGTTGGATGCAAACTGGGGAAAGGCAGACAGCTCGTATGCGATTGAAGTACCTTCAGTCAGTATTAAGGAAGGATATCAAATTTTTTGACACGGAAGCCAGGGATAAAAATATCATCTTCCACATCTCAAGTGATGCAATACTGGTGCAGGATGCAATAGGTGACAAGGTACTTGAGCAAACACATCCTGGTCAATGTTTAATTTTCCCCAATAGGCCTTTATTATGAGTCCATCTTACAATGGGTAATAGCCCATACCATAAATCATCCATCCCCAAACACCCACCCAGAAAGAAATAAAGGAAACTAGATGAAGGTGATTCAGTCCCAAGTGTAAAGTATGTTGGCCCCTCTGAACTATTCTTGATAATCTGTCTGACTGTTTCTTTGACAAGATTACTTATTTTGTGCTCCCTCTGCATTTTAATGCAGATAGGGCACGGTCTACGTTATCTTTCCCAATTCTTTGTTGGATTTGCCGTAGGATTTACCTCTGTCTGGCAGCTCACACTTCTCACATTGGCGGTTGTTCCATTGATAGCTGTGTCTGGAGGAGCTTATACAGTAATCATGTCTACCTTGTCAAGAAAAAGTGAAGCTGCTTATGCTGAAGCCGGGAAGGTTGCAGAAGAGGTAAATTCACATGCCTCCCTCAGCTCCAGATTAGTTCCCATTAGTGCTAGATAGAAATATCTCACAAATCATAGAGTAAGGACTTATTACACCTTGTAAGCATTGAAAGCTTGATAATTCTTGAGAGTGCTCCATGTATTGGTTTTCTCTACCTGTATGGTTGCCTTGTCCGCAACCTTGCAAAAGGGAGCTTCTTTTTCTCCTTGTCTTGTCATGTGGTCAATCTATAGCAATTAGGATGGAAGATATCATTAAGCAGAATAACTTAATAAATGTACCACCGCCAAAAGCTATCAACCGAAGTAAGACACTAGTTTCATAGGAGTGGATAGTTTGTTGGCGGCCATGATCTCTGGGCACAGACTCGAGTCTTAATTTGATGCTGCTTTAGGGAGATTCAAACAGGAACAACTCGATAAGATAAAAAGTCCAACATAAATGCATATCTTGTGAGTGTACTTGTTTTTGGCTGACAGATCGGGAGTTCTTTTTTCCTATTGCTTGGATCAGATAATTTCACAGGTTCGTACTGTTTACTCATTTGTGGGAGAGGATGAAGCGGTTGAAGCATACTCTACTTCTCTTAAAGATGCCCTCAAACTGGGCAAGAAGAGTGGGTTTGCTAAAGGAGTTGGTGTTGGCTTTACATATGGGCTTCTGTTTTGTGCATGGGCATTACTTCTCTGGTATGCCGGCATACTTGTGAGGCATCAGGACACAAATGGTGGGAAGGCATTCACAACGATTATCAATGTCATCTTCAGTGGATTGTAAGTTCCCCAAGAAAGATCTGGGGCTACATTATTATAGCAGTCATTACTCATAACCTAACAAAAAGCCAGAATTTTTTCTTTGTAGTGCACTCGGACAGGCTGCTCCAAACCTCGCAGCCATTTCCACAGGCCGTGCGGCTGCTGCTAATATCGTATGCATGATTGAAGAGGATTCTAACTCTTCCAAATCATCAAAGGAGGGAATACTGTTGCCAGAGGTGGATGGAAAAGTTGAGTTTTGTGAGGTATATTTTTCTTATCCATCTCGACCTAATACAGTCTTCGAAGATCTGAGCTTCTCTGTTGGTGCTGGGAAAACATTTGCATTTGTTGGTCCCAGTGGTTCGGGGAAAAGCACAATTATTTCCCTGGTCCAAAGATTCTATGACCCTAGTTCAGGTATTGAAAACTATTTTTCGGAAGTTTGTTCTCTTTAGAGAGCCTTGTACCTATTGTTAGCAAATGCATTAGTTGACTTGTGCAGTTCAATTATGTTCTTGTCGTGCACGAATGAAATTCCCAGGTAAAGTTCTTTTGGATGGACATGATCTGAAAAGTCTACAGTTAATATGGTTGAGGGAACAAATTGGGTTGGTTAGTCAAGAACCAGCATTGTTTGCCACGACTATAGCTCAGAACATTTTGTATGGTAAAGAAGAAGCAGATATGGCTCACATTATCAAAGCTTCCATAGCTGCGAATGCCCACTATTTTGTTCAGGGCTTACCTGACGGGTATCACACTCAGGTATGTCTACTGCAAAGCCCTCCTCGGTAATAGGACACGTGTTCTTACATAAACGTGCTCAGCTGTTCATTGACAGAAATATGTTCTCAGCACTTCGAGAGGTTTCTAGAATTGAAATTGGAAACTGCGTTGCTTAGATTCCACGTGTAATCCTATGGCTGCAACTAAACGAACACGTTGAATATCCTAGAAAGACAACATTAACTGCCTTTCTTTGCATGGCCAATTCTATTATTATGAGTTCGGGAGTGCTGTGACTCTAGGACACTAGTAAAGGTGTTTTTTCTTTTGGCTGTGTTCTATTTTGCAGCTTATGTTTGCCTCCCTCCCTCCCTCCGGGCATTAAACAGCCATGGTAATTTCCTTCAGCAAAACTAAAAATCCACCCTTAATGTTATTATTGTCAAAGTCAATGCATCGTTTCATACTCGTATGAGTTATCGTCCTGGAAGTATTGTGCCCCTAAAACATGCGGTGTCCCTCTAGAGACTTCCATTCATGATCACGATCTTGACCATAACACCCATGCCAAATGCAGAGAAGTATTGGTTCTTCAGCTATCTGATGTGTTTACACACACATTTTCTTAGGATTAGCAGGTGGAATGAGAATAATACTTCAGATTGACCCTTTTTACTAACTTATTTCCAGTTCTTGAGGAGCTTCAATTTGAGTAAGCTCGTTATCAGTCTTTCCTTATGCATGGTAATTTATTGAATTTAGGTTGGAGAAGGTGGAACTCAGCTTTCTGGAGGGCAAAAACAGAGAATTGCTATTGCAAGAGCAGTGTTGAGAAATCCAAAGTTGTTACTCCTAAATGAGGCAACAAGTGCTCTTGACACGGAATCTGAATTCATTGTTCAGCAGGCACTAAGTAGGGTCATGTCCAATCGGACAACGATAATTGTTGCACACAGATTGTCCACGATTCAAGATGCTGACACAATCCTTGTCCTGAAGGATGGTCAGGTTATAGAGAGTGGGACTCACTCGGAGCTGATAGCTAAAGGTGGAGAGTATGCAACTCTTGTGAGCTTGCAGGTATCAGAATATGTAAATTATCCAACTAGTAGAGATACAATTGAAGCTTCTGCAGATTCTAGCTTCCAGGAGTTTAAGCCAAACACCACAAGGGAGCTGCAGCAAAACGATCAACACCTGGCCTCGCCAGGGTTTGCTTCAACTCCATCAGTTTGGGAACTTGTTAAACTAAATTCCCCAGAATGGCCTTATGCAGTACTTGGGTCAGCGGGTGCAATTTTAGCTGGCATGGAAGCTCCTCTTTTTGCCCTTGGAATTACATATATATTGACTGCCTTCTACTCTAATGACGAGTTACAAATTAAAAGGGACACACAGCGGGCTTCGCTCATATTTGTCGGAATAGCTCTTGTTACTATCCCAATTTACCTGTTACAACACTATTTTTATACCTTGATGAGAGAGCGTCTTACTCTTAGTTGCAGGAAAGTCCTAATATGGTAACGTTTCTCTCTCGAAAATTCGTTTTTGCGATCCCAAGTTAGGATCTCGTCCCAAGCTAAGATGGGAACTCGATCCCGCTTGTTGGATAGAGATGCATGGAACAAGTGATAGAATACATGAAAATCAAGCTCTTTTCAACTCAATTCCTTGTTTCTCTCTTCCTTCAAGTCTTTAAATTCTCCTTGTCTGTTGTTGCTATCTATGTAAACTATGCTAAACAAATGATAATATTCTTTATGCATTTATTTATTCAAGCCGCTCCCAACCTCAGATTCTTCTTGGTGCTTACGCTTCCCCGCCCCCGCCCCCGCTTTGTGCAACTTAGGTCTTACTACTCGAGTTCGCTTATCAATGTTCAGAGGTTCTTCCCTTTTTCTTTACAGTCAAGATTCTTTTTTGTTTTAATCCCATTCTTTCTACTGTAAATATCCTGAGACGACTCCTTGTTCTGGATTCCAGCTATCCTCTCCAGCGAAGTTGGATGGTTTGATTTGGATGAGAATAGTACCGGGTCGCTGACATCAAAGTTGGCAGCAGATGCAACACTAGTACGAAGTGCACTTGCTGATCGTCTATCAACAATTGTCCAAATGTAGCTTTGACAGTGACTGCATTTGTCATTGCCTTTACATTGAGCTGGCGCATAGCATCTGTCATCATTGCAACCTATCCCCTGCTAATTGGAGCATCTATAACTGAGGTATATCTGATACATAAAAGCCATTAGTCATGTTCCAGTCTTTCTCAGATAAGTACAATTGTATACAAATCTATTGGCCATTTCTTGCTTGTGTTGGCGTTTTAGCTTTTACCAGTCTTGTTGTCTCGAGTCCATGTCTTCGTTATTTTCTTTTATTTTTTTGATGTGTAGGACGAGGTTTATACAAAGGTAAGTTAACTCTCTTTTTTAAAATGTCTGCAGCAACTATTTTTAAAGGGATTTGGTGGAGATTACACCCGTGCCTACTCCCGGGCTACTGCCGTGGCACGTGAGGCTATTACCAATATTCGTACTGTTGCTGCATTTGGTGCTGAAGAGCGGATATCAATCCAGTTTGCCTCTGAACTAAACCTCCCAAAGAAGCAAGCACTTATACGTGGCCATATATCTGGTTTTGGCTATGGATTGACACAGCTCTTTGCATTCTGCTCTTATGCTCTCGGCCTTTGGTATGCATCAGTTCTGATCAAGCATAAGAATTCCAATTTTGGAGACATAATCAAGTCCTTTATGGTTTTGATAATAACTGCGTTGGCAGTGGCAGAAACACTCGCTCTGGCACCTGATATTGTAAAGGGATCACAGGCACTTGGGTCAGTTTTTGATATTCTAAAGAGGAAATCAGCCATCGACCCAGACAATCCCACTTTGTTGGGGGTGTCTGATATTAAGGGCGATATAGAATTCAGGGATGTGACCTTTAAGTACCCTGCAAGACCTAATATCACAATTTTTTACGACTTGAACTTTAAACTTTCAGCAGGAAAGAGTATGGCTATAGTAGGTCAAAGTGGGTCGGGAAAAAGCACTATAATTGCATTGCTGATGAGATTTTATGACCCTACTTCAGGCACAGTTCTGATTGATGGATTGGACATTAAGAGGTTAAACTTAAAATCATTTAGGCGCAAAGTAGGTTTAGTGCAGCAAGAGCCAGCGCTGTTTACTAGCACCATTTATGATAACATCAAGTATGGGAGCACAGATGCATCAGAAATTGAGATAATGAAGGCTGCCAAAGCTGCAAATGCTCACGAGTTCATTAGTAGAATGCCCGAAGGGTACCAAACTCAAGTTGGTGACAAGGGAGTGCAGTTATCCGGAGGACACAGAAACAAAGGGTGGCAATTGCTAGAGCAATATTGAAAGACCCGTCAATTCTTCTATTGGATGAAGCAACAAGTGCACTGGACACAGCATCTGAAAAGCAGGTTCAGGAAGCTCTTGATAAGCTGATGGAAGGCAGAACAACTATAATGGTAGCACACAGGTTGTCAACAATACGTGATGCAGACACTATAGCCGTGCTGCAAAATGGGAAGGTGGTTGAAAGTGGAAGCCATGAGCAGCTCATTAGCAGACCTGGGAGTATGTATATGAAGTTACTAAACCTACAGCATTCAAAAATCGTACAAATTAGTGATTAACTAGTTTAAAGAATGGAATTCAAGGAATAAAAGTTTTGCTGCCTCGCATGACATGTTTATGCTAATGTTTGCTTTGCCTTCAAGAGTGAGGTTTGTGCATCAGCAATTGTGTTTGTTGCATAGAAGCAGCAGCAGCACGCACAATTACCTGAAGATAATGTATGCTTTTCTTCTCTTCACCAAACATCTTCTAAAGAGTGGTTAAATATAGAACTGTTTGATGTTTTTCGCTGGGAAAATGGTAGTTTAATTCTGATTGTGCTATCTTCTTTGCTAAGCCATGTTAACAATTTGGAAAGTATTATATGAACTATGTAGTCTTTCTCAAGTTGTTCACGTGCTTCATGCCCTTCGATCTTTAGGTCACACTAGAGTAACCCTACCTTTAATAGAGGTACTCTTTAAACACCTGCCGAACGAAATACTTACAGAAATCATTTCATTCGTCCAAAGAAGCTTGTCTGACTAAAAAATAAAATAGATATGATATTTATTGTTCATACAACTATTTTCTCATATGTTATGACAGTTGAGTATGGGCCTTAAAGTTTCTTTATGTTGGTTTGGGCTCAATCTGAGACTGAAACTTTAGATATTACAGACATGAAAACGGACAGGGATCCGTCCAGTTCCGGATGTAGGGACAAGAACCTTAGAGAATACAACCCGTTACTAGTATGGGTAGACTTTTGTTGCTTGCCCGTCCTCGCTATTCACCTTCAAGCGTTCTTGGCTCCCGCTCTCGCTACACATCAACGGATGTTCAACGGTCAAAATTTACTGTTACCAATCTGGTCAAATCAAGGTGTACGCTCAAGTAACGTGCCCTATACTTTTTTTTTCCAAAAATCTCCCTAAGTGTTGGCTTCGACGTGCCTCTTCCCGTAACCAAAGGAGTCAGCGTTGCACTTTCCTCCCCCATGGAGGTTGGCCCGCAGCCTTCTTCCCAAGTAGTCGGCCTGCAACCTTCCCCTTGGGGAGGTTGGCTAGAATCCCTCTTTACTCCTTGCTTCCTCTCCAGGACACCCATCGCCCGGCCCAAGCGTTGGGACATCTAGCTGCTACCCGAGCGCCGACCCTTGTCATATATCCCCCCTGACATTCCTTCCATTTGTCACGCCTATGCCCTGTCGTCGTGTCATGTGCCCCCGCACAAAACTTACTGAAAAGCACCCTTTGCTCTATCTCCATTAAGCGGGCCACTGCACCACACACATCGCCCAACTATTTATGCAATCGTGCCCCCAACACCCTGTCATAATACCACGCGCCAGCGTTAGTCCATCTATTCACCACACCATGCACACTTCATCTTAGATGTAGAACATGCTTTGACCTGCTCTCCATAGCGTGCAGTATTCCATGGGGCTCTGCTTGTATTGGCCTAAGTTGTATCCCGTTGTACTCATGTTACCGATGATCATCGATGCCAGGACCATGATCTCAAGGTCACTCCAAGACAGGAGTAGCACTCTAAAGGGCATTTCGCCAAGTCTGCGTGACAGTCAGGCTTTCGGGCCTGCCCCATCCCTGTTAGGTTCTTTGCATCTGTTAACTCCCCATGGGACTTGGCAAAGGCATGCACCCTCACCTTCGCAGCGTTGCCACTCAGACTCTGTCTAGGTTGTCTTGATCTCTGTCTGTCCTTACTCCCGTCTTCAATCTATGCAACACGGTTACACTTGGCATCTGACTCGGATTATACTCTTTGTAGCACATTCACATGCATTACGAACTCACTTCTGTGACATCATATTATACAATTTTACAATTACATATTTGAAAATTTTCTTCTTCAAAAATATTGCATGACCGCAATACGGTAACCTTATTTAAGTATTGCTCTAATGAATACTTCTTCGAAAGAGATAGCCTCTTCCATTTAGAGGAGAAACTTATGGACAATGCTAAAAATATAATCACCAAAGTCTTGTAATTCATTTGGCCTTATTTTACTCTCTTTTATCTATGCATTCGAGATAAGCATAGAAGTTAATTTCAATTTCGTGACCGGGAGCTTAAGTGAAAATTCTGATGAATCCCAATTATCAGAAGAAAAATAAAATAAAAATGGCGTGCTTGGTCCCATTCTATAGTCCAATAGCAGGGCTCTGTTTGGCTTGAATGTAGGACCAATAGATGGTATGGACAAGAGGTGGTCCTCTTCTATCTACACTTCGAAATTTTAGCTGTCTTTAAAGAATATGACAAATGGAATCTCACCAAAGCCACGGGGAACAAGAGGTAGAGGGATATTTAAGAAGATTTTTTTAACAAAAGTAGGTGAAGTTTGGTCACCCAAAAGCACATGGGGGCTTTGTATTTATCTTCTCCCCCCATGTGCTTCTCATACTCTTGCTGTACAGCTGCTTGCCGTGACCGCCGGGCCAATCATTGGTGTTTACTGAAGTTCGGGAAACAATTTGCTACTGACTAATTACCAGTTTCAAGAAGACATAATTGTTCTGGTCAGATAGTTTTGGGCATGAAATCTAAAGAGTGCAAAGTTTGGGGTAAAATATTGGAACACCATCTAAACTAATGACCCATGACAACTCGTGTCTACTGAACCCCCGAATGTTTTAGATTTCCGGCACTAGTTTCCAATTTAGAGATAGCCGAAAATATCTACATGCTTATCATGTGTTACAAATGTACAATTTTGACAGAAGTACTCATTTTTGAATTTTATGGTTCATACTCTACTAAACTTGTCAGATATGTCTTAGTTTCGATGACAACCATCATCAGTGAACGAACTTAAGCTTTTAATATGTTACAGAGCATGTAACAAGTATCGTCAATGCATATATGACGTCAGTCCAATACAGATGCGGTCGAAGATAGATTGTATCCATGATTGAGCAGCAACATTGGGCGGTTATCTTTGCGCAATCAATTGTTGGTTAGGACAAGTGCATCCTTTTTCACTGATTGTTAGTTATGCGAGGGTAAATCAACTCGTTTGGGCTTACTCAGTAAACACTAAAGCTTAAAAAGATTATTATCACAAATCGGCAGTCTAAAAAGTAAAGGTCTATTTTGCCCAAAAGCTTGAATGAGCCAACTTCTGCTCCGTATTAGAATGTCTTAAACGTGTCAGTAAATGCATCATTAGAAGGATGTTGATAAGCTTCTGTTGTAGAGCTGGGCACGTTTCGAAGAATCTACAAAAATAGGTCTCATTACAGACGGTACAGTAGTATTAATAAGGAGTGGCCTGCCACCTTCATAGGGGTTGCATGCTGTCTGATGTTTTTTTGCATAAAAAAACTTAGTTGGCGGCCACGATTAGCTGGTCCCAATGGGCTTATTTATTGTTTATGGGAAGCTTCTTTATAAAATATTCTCAATTCCAACTTAGCTCTTCTCTTTGTGATCCTACTCTGTTCTTTTTACTACTCCTACCCTATGTGAAGGTATATATTAAGCACAATTGTATCTTGGCATTGGCCTCGAAGATGAAGTTCAGGATCGCTGATTTTGATTTCGTACCAATGGATCATAAATTACAGTATTATTCACAGTAAAAGAAGGTACAATTTTATTTCTGATAACAACGAGTTAATTATGATTGAAAAAAAAAAAAGAGTGACTTTAACTTATCACGGAGTTCTTTAGATATGTTTGCCAAGATTGAAAATCACCTTTTTTATTGTTAAAAATATTTTTTTAGTGATAACAAAAATAAAAATCAAGAAGTGAAAATAGTCACTTTATTTTTTTATTGCAAAGAGCACCGAGTGACAAAATTAGTCAGGCCAGGACAATGGCTAATAAGCTCTGGGTCCGAAAGAATGGATTATTACTGAGAGCGAAATATCAGAAATGCTAGAACTAGATAGCAACAAACTTCTCTCTCAAGAACTAGTGCGTGCGCGTGATTGTGTGTGAGAGAGAGACGGAGAGAGTGAGAGAGAGCGGGGGTGTTTCTGTTTGGTTTGGTTCGGTTCAGACGTTATAAGGTGTACCGGTGTGTGTGTGTGCGCGCGCGCGCGCGTTGATAATTAGCTGGCAAAGAGGGTTGGGGCTCTGTTTGGCGAACGCTTCAACCGCATTTGGTCCCCCTGTCGCCTAGGATTGGTGGGTCTCTCTCTCATCTTTCTTTCTTTCTTTGTTACCAGGCATTACCCTTTTGGGATCTTTCCTAACAGGATTAGAATCTGTTTATATCTCTTCGTTTTTAGGGGTTTGGAATCAAAGCCTTAGCCTTGACTCACTGCTGTTGATTCTTGTTAGGTTTCTTTCTTTTGTTTGGGGGGGGCACATGGGCTTTTGACTTTTCTTGTTGACCCAATGCGTTTCACATCAAGAATCACCCATTTCTGAAGTCTCAAGAAAGAAAGGCTAATTTTCTTGATAAGGGGGAGAGATCTGTTGCGGCCATGAGCACGTCAAGGTTCATAAAGTGCGTGACGGTGGGTGATGGTGCTGTTGGCAAGACCTGCATGCTCATTTCGTACACCAGCAACACTTTCCCTACGGTTAGGCTATTTTTAGGCCTTGATTTTATGGGGTTTTCCTGCATTCTGTTTTTGTTGAATTCTATGCTTATTTATGCTATTTTTTGGCATTGATGTACCTCTGTGCAAGAAAAGATTCCCTTTTTTTTCTTCTTGTGGCGTGTGCATAGGAAGCTGTAATCTGACATCGTTCTTGGTATGGACTAACAAGTTTAGGAGAAGGAAAAATCTACATTTTCCTCCTTTCAGTTTATGTTGCGAGTTATTGTTTGCAAGTAGTTTTTACCATTGTTATTGGGTTGTAAGGGTCATCAAGTTAGGTGATCTATAGAGTATCAATGCGATCCTTGAGCACAAACTGCAAGTAGATCTTTCTTTAGCAACTTACTAGGAGCCATTAGTGCTCCTATGTCAATATTCTCTTGTAGAGGGGGTTTGGGTATGGTTTTCAACCAATTCAATATTAGTGATGGGGTTAGATGCGATGAGAAGCTGGTTAATGTTTAAAAAGCGGAAACATGAACTCAGGCTTTGGAGCGTTCAATTCCCCATGTACTTTGGTGTTTAAGGAGGGACAGGAAGAGGATAGCTTTTGATTGTAAAGAATTACATTGAGTTAAGGTAAAAGCCCTTCTCCTGTATTGGCTTCTTGGTTGGCAGAGAAGGGTGGTATTGATATCCAAAGTTCTATTCTTGATGTCATCTTGCTGTCTACCGAGAGATGAATTGCACGTCATGTTCTTAAAAGGGTTTGCTCAGTTATAGCAAGTTTTCAACTTGCGTGTGAATACAGGCTATGTGAAAAGGAAAAAAAGACGAACTCTAAAAGATTTACTCACTGCAAATGAAGTTCAGCAATGTTTGTTTGTGCTAGTAGTGAGTGATAGTCATGCTGATGCAGCTTGGGTTATGGAACTCTTTAAATGCTATTTAATCAGTTAATTCTGTTTTTTGTTCGATGGAGCAATTTCACGTGAACAAGAATAATTTCCGATACATGTTTGAAGAAATTGAGATTGTAGTTTGTATTGCTCTGGCATTTTCTCATTTTAATCTACTTGCTAGGCATTTCTGGGTTACTTTTGAAGCATTCTGCAATTGTGCGATTTGGTTATTGGTCGTTGTAGATCTTGTTTGTTGACCATATTTAGAATCTATTGTTTGATAAAACAGTAAAACATTTTCAAAGAACTATAGTGGTGTCTGGAGTCTCGCTTTTCAAGGATTTTGTTACAATGTTTGGAGTTTGTCTTGGCATTTCTGCTTTTGTTGCGGAGAATAGTTTTGAGTTATGGGATCTTGACTTTCTTTTCATAAATAGGATTATGTGCCGACTGTTTTCGACAATTTCAGTGCAAATGTGGTTGTGGATGGGAGCACCGTCAACCTAGGGTTATGGGATACTGCTGGTAAGTGGTAACCAATTGACAACCTAATTTAGGTCTTGTTATTAAAAACTGGCAGTCCTACAGTTTTCTAATTCCATTACACATACTTGTGTAATAACAGGTCAAGAGGATTACAATAGATTAAGACCCTTGAGTTATCGTGGAGCAGATGTCTTTCTCCTTGCATTTTCTCTCATTAGCAAAGCCAGTTATGAAAATGTTGCAAAAAAGGTTAGCATCACTAATGCAGCTGTAATATTTCGTCTGATACATATTCTAACATATAGTACTGCTATAGTGTGCTGACAATTTGTTTTTGTTTACTTTCATCGTAGTGGATTCCTGAACTAAGGCATTATGCACCTGGTGTTCCAATAATTCTTGTTGGAACAAAGCTTGGTAAGATCTCTGTCCCATTCTAGCTTCTGGTTGTTTGTTTTTGCTTTCTTTCTTGTTTTGGGTGCGTGTGAAGGGATGGGGTAGATCTTGCCTGATTGATCAAGGAATCTACCAGCTTAAAGGAACCTAGTTGAAAACTAAACGGGGGCATTGTTGTGTCATTTGTGGCTCACAGTGATTCCATGTGTACAGAACCATTTGTTGTCCCAGCACTTATGTTATATGCCAGGATTTGCAACCTGAGCATTGCTATCTTTTATAAAGATTAACCTTGGTTAGAAATTTCTATTTCATTCAAACGTGCTGCCTTCAAAAGTTTCTTGTAAGCTAATAAACTGAAATGCCAGCTATACGGTGACGATGACCAAATTTAAGTGTACATGGAATCACTGTGGGCCACAAATGACGCAACAATGCCCCATTCAGTTTTAACAAGGTTTCTGTGTGCTGGGACAAACCGGCAGCCCCAGATATTCTCTGAAAATTAAAGACTACATTTGGCCCTTAACTGCTTATGCAGCAATTTAGCACTCTTGTGAATTGCTGTATTAAAAAATAATCATCCTTAATTGTAGTTCCTATCCTCCAAGTAGGTATTTAACCTAGAGTGCGGTTTATGTGGATTGAGAGCGATGTCGCTAGTAAAGGCCATCTTAAGTCATAGACAACGTTAGCAATTGCCATCAGGTTCCCGATGTCAGCTTTCTATTAGGTTCTGTTCAAGCTTCATTGATGTTTTTAACGATAGAATTTTCCTTTTTCTTTGGACGACTAAAGTCCGGAGAAGATTCTAGCTGCAACTGCCTTATCATAAAAAGAGTCTGCTGCTAGTTATGCTCGAAATTTTATCGTACTACCCATTATTGTTTTGCAACTCCAAAAGCACCTTTATGGTAGCTGCCTGTGTAGTTTCTGATTCAATTTTTGTGAAGAAAGGAACACAATTTGGTTGCTCTGAAGCATCACTGAGAGCAAGAAATGCTACTGATTAAAACTCCTAATACAAGAGTAGTCCATGAATAATTCATAGACGGGGTGTTTGCCTGTTTGGTAAGAAGAATATTAGACACATGAGATCTGTTACTTTCTTTAAACTATACATTTTAGGGCATAATGTAGATGATGTTTCCATCCGTGTTAAGCCAGTATTGATACATGACCACTCAGTTTATTTCACTCGGTTTATTTCCATATGATGTACTCTGAGTGCATACAAATCTGGAGGATGCTTTGTTCTTTTCTTTTCCAGTGGAAACTCTCTCATGCTTTTTGATCTTCTACACCTGTAGATCTTAGGGATGATAAGCAGTTTTTTATTGAACACCCTGGTGCAGTGCCCATTACTACAGCTCAGGTAAAGATTTCTGAATGCATATGTCTCGTATATATCTTTGTTACTCTGGATCACTGTGATATTAATGTTTTCCATTTTTCAAAAAGGGTGAGGATCTGAAGAAACTGATTGGATCCCCCGCCTACATTGAATGTAGTTCAAAAACTCAGCAGGTATATCCTTCTTAATTTCACCAACCTTCTGTGAAGAGGAATCCTTCGTGGCCTTGTTATTGACGGCATACTCTTTATCTCCGTTTAAATGCAGAATGTCAAAGCAGTTTTTGATGCAGCCATTAAGGTTGTCCTCCAACCGCCCAAGCAAAAGAAGAAGAAGAAAAAGGGACAAAAGGGCTGCTCCATATTGTGAGCAAAGAAAGGTTTGTCAGAAAACAAGATGGCATACCCTCTCTCTCTCTCAAAGCAGTCTATCCGTCAATCAAGTTCTTTCCCTGTCAAGGAAGCAGCACAAGCCTTGGTGTATAGTCTCCACTGACTGATTAGGGATTATTGTTAAGGCATCAGGTGGTTTATTGTTCTGTATCAACTCATAATTGTAATTGTTGACTAGCAATCCTTGATAACAGGAACTCTGCTGTATAATTCCGGGTTTAGATCTATCATATATGTATATTAATGAGATTTAAGGTTGTTGATAATCCTGAGTGAATTGCACTTTCAATGGCGTGATCCTTCCTGGAGTTGGTCATGCACCAAACATCGGAGATGCTCTGTGTGGCTCTTGTGCCAAGTTTCCTTGCATGTTTCGTGTTAGTTTGTAGCGTTCATAACCATGTAGGCGCGGCAGAACTCACAACCATCACCGAATGATGCAACGCTCGCTTAGGGCAACACGTTGCCAGTAGTTATTCACCGATTATGCGTTGAAGGATGCTTATGCGCTTTTGTGTTTAAGGATGGGGGAGCTTTTTGTTCTCCAGATTATTGAGTCAGAGTGGGGCTAATCTCATTCTTGGCCTTTAAAGACTTCAGTAGCACCTCTTTTGTTGCTGAAAGTAAGTTTTCTGCACAATTACTGCACATCATTATCAAGCTCAAAATCATGTTCTCCACGCACATACGTGTATTTAATCACTTGAAAAAATACCCGTTACAGAAGAAATTGTATCCTCCTAGTAGCATTGAAGTTCGAGCGGAAAAAAGCAGGATTAAAACAACTAAGATTAACACAGTGATATCATTATTTCACCCTCAAAATCAAAGAATAAACAACTTAGAAGTCAAAAGGAAAAGAAAAGCAAAATGATTCACATAAATAGAACCAAGTAGGTTTCCTTTCCTTTCACTGGATAAATACATAAATGCTATAGAAAAACAATTTGCACAGCTCAAAGATGCATGCAGGGGAGCAGTTTCTTTCCACCTTGAAAACGCCAAGCCACCTCATTCCCGTGGAGCAAGGATACTGCAGTTTGATTAATGCAGACTGGCTGTCCTGGCTTGAGTCAACCCATAGCAGACATCATGACAAGCTCCAAAATGTCACACCTTGATCGGATCATATTTCTCACCCATAGCACCACCTTTCTGTTTCTGAAACTCAATGTACCGTAACGTGCTGGCAAAGAAAGCATCTGATGCTGGATCAGTGGTGCTGGTGTCATTCTGCATCTCGGTTCTAATTAGTTCTATGAGACCTTGAATTGCAGCACTTGTAATCTGTGGATTTCCTTTCTCAAAAAAATATAGATACCTGAACCATATGTACCAAGAAAAATCACCGTTAAAGAAAGAAAATGGACATACTCTGCACAACTCTGCTTTATGAGTAATGCAATCAACTGACTTGTTCAGTATTTCAACGAAAAGGGTTACTGGTCCACTGCTACCGCGTGTGACATTGGCCATCTGTTGTGCAGCATTTGCTATCCTCAACGAACGCTTCAGGCAAAGGAGGACTCTGTATTTCCAAATATATATACACTATCACGTCATTTCATCATATGCTTGGCCTTTAAGCAGTAGAGTCAAACAAGACATTCAATTCCAAGGATGCACTATATCTTAAGAACATGAACTGTCGAAGAGGCCGAAAAAATACCCGGTGGTTCATTCCAAGATCAACGAAATAAGAATGCTGAACTCTACAAAAAAACCCAGAACACCATATGCATCTATGAAAGGTGAGCTGTGGCACCTCACATCCCTTAATGGAATGCTTGTTTCGAGGTGCTTTCACAAGTCCCAAATAAGAAAATTGCAGCTATGTTGCAACTTGAAAAAGTTCAGGCAAATTTCCTCTTTAGCAATAATTCTTCTGTAACTCATGCCTAATGAAACCGAATGCCCCTTCATGTCAAGTTTCTCTACTTTTAGTCTAAATACCTTAGATAAGAAGACCATGTTATCCTAATGTTGCATTTCTCTACAAGTAAATTATTCCATCCGCCCCTGAAAAAAGTTGTCCCCTCGGACTCAGCACGCAGTTTTAGGCGATCTACATGACTGCAATAAATGCCAGTCCCAATTGCTTGTGGTTCAATTGGCACCCTATAACGCTCATTGCATTTATAATGTGTAAGTTAAGAAAATGAAGGGGGTATATCTGAAAAATCAGCTTTGTGCCTAACTTTTCAAAACATCCAAAACAGGATAGTTTGTGGCAGTATGTGAAATCTCAGACTTGTTAAAGAATGGTATATTAGATACTCTGTAATACGAGTAGGACTTTGAAAAGCTAGTAATAGTCTTTGTCTAAGTGGAGCGGATACTTGATGTGTAAGGGCCTATTTTTAGGACACTGTTTTATGTGGAGGGCAAGCAAAAACAATAAATTATGGTGTCAATTTACAAACCTTTCTCCATCCTTGATACCATCCTGATCATCGACCCAAAAGAGATGGGAACATGCATAAACTGCTCTGCATTGGTCAGGCTTCTTTAAAAGTTTTGCTGAATACTGAACAAAGGGGAACATTAAAAAAATTACGTTAAAGTTTTACAACTTAGTTAATGGTGGGTTTGTCAAATAATAAGTGGTAGGTAAGCATCATCAACAAAGCATCGTCATTACCCCTGTGGCCTTGTGTGTTAAGGTATCCCTATTCTCCACTCCAAATACATTCATCTTCTGAAGAGTGCCAATTATTAGGTGTATTGCAGTCACTTGGGCTTTGGAATCCTAGCAGCAGGTATATAATCATGTGAGAAAACAACCTAACAAGTAACTTAATCAAACCATAGTCCATTCAGCCACAAGAAATTGAATACCGCAACTTCTTCCTCGTACAGCACAAAAGCCTGAGTAAAAAATTCATAAGCAACTGGTTCGATGTCACAATCATTGGCAGCCTGAGCACAAGAAAATCCAAACTCGATTACATTAATGATGACAAGCTACATCTACATACAAATGGTTGTAAAAGCCTTCTGACAAGAATTTCCGCATAACTTTACCTCTGCACATTGCAAGTACAATCTCAATGCCAGTTCAGGAAAGGGAATAGATGAAAGAGACTCAATAGTCTGAAACAAACATACAGACAATATTATTGCACAGAATCAAGAAAACTGATGTATATCCAGGGGCGGGATAGATAAACAGATGCAAGAATGGCATGTATGTTAAAAGAAACATGTATTTACGCTGAACGAGCAACCTTAAGTCAAGATACAGATCAGCATATTATAGATCGGCATATTGTAGACAGGAACATATATATAAACCATAAAGCACTGATCGAACCGATTCTAAGCAAAAACCAGCAAAATGACCCACTTGGATCCACGATTGGATCATTTCTGTGAATGAACTGGAGCAAACTGGATTGAACAGTATGCAAAGCCAACATTAAGCTGGCTGGACCAGGTGACCCAATAACCACTCAATGGTGATATTGAAAAGTGGTCAATGAGCATGATAGAGAGTCAAATCTGAAGTATTGCCATCAATCTGAGAAGAAATGCCCACTGGGCTGCATGCCTGCATCAGATGTGAAGTGAACCAACAAATATACTTCTCCTGTCAAGCTTTATCTCAGCCTTTCCCTTTTATCATTTGCTGTCTTCAAACATAATAGGGGTAAATACACTTTGCTCCCCTGTATGTTAGGGTGGTTGCAATATGGCCCCCTCTTCTGAAAAAAGTTGAACTAAATCTCCTTGTACTCCTCAAAACTGGGCAAAAATGAACGGCCGTAACTGAGCTTGTCGAAATGTCACAACTATCCCTTCTTTTAAACACAGCACTGAAGATCCGTTCTCAAACCATTCGGGGTGGGTGAAGGTGGTGGTGAGGGGAGAATGAGAGAGGAGCAAAGAGCAGCGGCGGCAGCACGGGGCTGTTGAGGCCGGGGGGCGGGGCTGCCGGCAGAGCACGGGGCTGTTGCGGCCGCGGAGGGGGGGGGAGAGAAAAGGAAGAAAGAGAAGGGGGAGGGGGGTCGGCGCCGACTGGGAGAGGGGGGCTGCTGGTGGCGGTGCAAAGGAAATGGGGCGTATGGGTGATAGAGATTAGGGTTTCTGTGGGGGGGAATTAGAGTTTGGGAAGGGCACGGTCGGGTCAGGTGGGCATGAAGCAGGTTGGGTAAGGTTTGGGTCAGTCTGTGGCTCTGTGAGGAAAAGGGAGGGCGGTAGTTGGGGGGGGGGGTGCGGGGGCGTAGGGGTTTGGGTTATGCCCACTGGATTTTTGAAAATGAATTTCGAAAATTCAAAAATTCGATCTTTTTTTTTTTTTTTTCGGTTGGCCTTTAAAAGGAAAGGGGGAGATGAAAAATATTTTGGGAAGATGCTACTAAGGCCTCAAAAAAAGAGGAAGGAGAGAAAAAATGTTCGTAGCACACTCTAGCATCCATAAGATTCCGTCTTCCATTTACAGATTTTCTAGAGTTTGCAAATGAATTGAAATGAAAATGGTGGAATTTTGGGTATTTTTGGCAAGTGTTTAGCATTTTATTAGGTTAAAAGGTTAGTTTCATCCTAAAATTTAGATTCCGGGCGCCAACATTTCCTGCTCAAAAAACTGTGTTAACATGGATAGAAACTGTCCATTTTGCCCTGTTTTGAGTACAGGAAGGTTAAGTTCGACTTTTTTTAGAAGAGGGGGCCATATTGCACCGCCCTAAATTACAAGGGGGCAAAGTGCATTTACCTGAACATAATAATATTCATTCCGAACTATATCCACAAGAATCAAGCGTGGATGAATAAAGAGAGACGCGAAAAGAGAGACGCTATATATCTCTCTAGACCAATGAAGACTACTAAATGGAGCACTCCTATGGAACCTTTAAGTGTGTCACTGTAAATTAAAGCATTATTAAGAAATTGATTATTCTGTAACTTGTGCCTCACTTCACACGTATATTTCTTCATTCTCGTCTAATTTATAAATACAAATTCTACTTTTGGACTATTGACATCATTCAACCCAAATCTTGGATATTTTAGTATCAACTAATCCTGTAAGAGTTTAAAGAAATTGACAACATATAAACTTGAAACTAATGGAGCTGCAAGATAAAACCAAGTACCTGGTCCAAGAGGGCTCCTTATAAGTAAATTGGTATTCTATAGGAAAGATAGACTTTGACCATTTTTAGGGCAACACATGTAACATTTTATTTGTCAATGCCAGCAAATTCTGTCACAAAATAAACTACAGGAGGAACCTCAAGCCATGTTACCTGATTTAAGAGCTGAAAAATTTTCTTCGGTGTTGCAGGATCCTCTTCTCCAGCTACATCTCCATCCTGCCCTTGTAATCGCCTTACCAACTGTAATACAAAAAAGTACTTAAACTGAGCCTCGCTGTACTGATTTTGGTCAAGATTCTACTGCAAACAAGGACTAAGATGTCCATCAAGTATAACTAAAGTATTAATTCTACAAGGAAAACATTCGCTCTAAGATTAAGCCCATGCTGCGTTTATTTTGACAAACTTCAGTTAGCATCTGACGGATGATTGGAAAGTACAATGTCAAAGTCAATGAGGTAACATATCACAAAGAATGTTAAGTTGCAGAGTAAATTATGCATCAGGTGACCCAGTAAATGGAAGTGCTCAGGGGTGCATGTGTGCCAATCTGGAAATTTTACTTCTTTATTCTGTTTTCCATTTTTTGGTTATAACCAGCGAAAAGAGTATGCAGCTGTGAGAAGCACAGTGCAAACTGATCTCAAACAAGAATGTTCAGGAACTCCAATGTCACGAGCCTAAGAATACGGACTGATAATGAAAACATGAAAGGGTATAAACAAAGAACAGATGGAAGACCAAAAGTAGTCGGGTCCAGTTCATGATGATCAATAGTAGCAACATGGAGGAGCTAGAACAGCTCAAAAATAGCTTTCAAATAACAGGTTAATAAAGCAGATACATCCTTCTAGCTCTGTAGCTACTCCACTCCATTTCATGCAAAGGACATCTAAAACGCCTCATCTGGCTATCTTTGAGAGTAGCTTTAAATTAACAAAAACTTCTTTTTAAATATTCAAACGAAAGAAAGGACTACTTCACATGTGAACCATCCCAGCTCCCTAGCCATGACTTTGAATTTAGTTACTGATCATTGACAAGTTAACATGAATACTCCAACATATCACAACTTAAAGGGTCAGATGCACAATCAAGGGGCCAAAAAGGAATATTTGGAGGCGGCCAAAGGTTTTTTAACTGGCCATAAGTTACTCAATTTAATGGTATGATGCACTCAACCACTAGATTTGCAGCTGACCATTATTTAGTAATGCTTTCGGACGATTCCTAGAGTAAATATATCCATCAACAAACAGAATATTTTAACATGCCAGTTCAAAAGAGCAAGCAAACCTTCAATGCGGAAAAAACAAGAGGAGGAATTGTAAAAGGTAAGCGCGTCGAACCTCCAGTCATAATATGCTTCCTCACAGTACATATAATCTGAAGCAGTACAAAAGAAACAAAATGATAATTGTAATAATAGCGAGGATAATCTACAAACGCAAACAAGACTTCAAGTTAATAATAAAAAAACCAGTGCTGTAACAGAAATCTTAGAGGTAATTAAACGCAAGCAGGGTGCCATAAGTAAGAAGGGCTTCTGAAGTAAAAATGCATCAGCAAGCATGATGATTCAGCACTTTAGCTGATCAAGAGTCCTTTAAAGTCTGAATCAATCGAAAACGCAATACCCTAGTTGAACTTAGAAAGATGGGGCACAGCAGTATTTTTATCTGCAAGAGCATTATAAGTCGGCCACAACTTTATTGCATCGCAAAATATCAATAAACTTTAATTACCTTTAACATCTCCTCTGGATCATCGTTGTACAGCATATGTATAAGGCGAGCAACAGAATTTTGTTCCTCCTTAAAATCCTCCTCGTCAAGCTAACGGCACAAATACAACAAAACAAGGAGAAGGTTCACTAATAAAAGCAGTAATACCAGTGAAAGGAGCGATTTCCCAATTAGCAATATAATCCAAATGCATGGATAATCTTGAGAACAACATGCAACAAAAAACCTCTCAAATGCGCACCTCGTCCATGGGAGTTCCATCCAAATCCTTTATAAGCCCTTTTATTAATTCAAATAGAACCTCAACCTAAACAGGCACAAGCCACATATTTTTAAGTCAACCCGTAATATTGGAATAGGATATGATAGAGAAGTGAGGGAGCCTACCTTCTCTGCAGTAGAAACTCTGGTGTTGTTTTTCATAATGCTTTGGATAATAACCATTGCCATGACTTTGTTTGTCCCGTTGTCAAGGTGGTCCATGACACGGGGATAATTAGAGAGTGTCAGAGCAGTCACGATGTCACTGTACTTTTCCAGTGGAGCACTCAAAAGGGCAACAACTTGTTTTGTTGCTTTACTGTCTTCAAGTTTTGCTTTGCCAGAGAGCTTCTTGACACATGCTCCCTGTGAATCATTGACCAATGATGAATATTAATCACGTTGGAACTCCCTGTGTAAACACAGATCACCTTGTCTTAACATTTCTTTCGTAATATTACTTCTTTGAAGGGGGGAGGGGGGGATTGGTGTTGAATGTACTGTGCACTGTTCAACGAGAAATGAGGGGTTGGGTTGACATTTAGAAGCCCGCTTGAATCATGGTCGAATTAGGTGTACCAAGTAAAGTACCGGTTAAAGCAAACAAAACTAAAGGAACTCAAGTGGGTATATCTTCTGCTTGCTGCGGAGTAACTAAAGCTAAATGCATTATAAACAAAAAATTTAGCTTTCAACCGCTTGCAATAAGCCATCAACTTCAGAAACAACATACCAGCACTTGATCCACATAATCGAGCCGATCAGGATGAACACGGAGGGTGAATGTAAGAAGCGAGACATATAAAGTAATAGCTCCCACTATAGGCATGTCAACCTGTGCTGCTATCACCTGCCATTAAGTTAAACCCTGTCAACCATCTCGAATTGTAATGAGCTTTTATAAATACATATAAATGGTGCTGAGAGTAAAGACACCACAAACACGTAGGAAGAAAGGACTAATGAGTTCTAAACTTAAACTAAGAGGGTCAAGAAAGAAACACAAAACAGCTGACTTGGGAGAATACTAAAGACTTGATAAATGATTCCTTTTAGTACCAGAGCCCGTATGAACTGCAAACTCTGATAGTCTCTTCTTAACCAAAAAGACACCAGGACAAAAAGAACTTGTCCTTAAGGTGCGGAAATATCTACTCAACAAAATAAAAGAATCAGGATGCAATTTACGCAAAATTAAAATTATACCTTCCCAATAGCACTGCTTAGTTTCGTAAAAGCTTCTACTTGCAGGAACTCAGGTAAGACCTGCAAACATAACCAAATCAATAATGTGCAAAAACTTGACCTGTAAGAGAAGTACGTCAGCAACTTACTTCTGGACTTGAAGCAGCATAGTTTGACAATCTCTCCATAAGCTGTGATAATACTGTCTTGACGTCAACTGTAGGCTAAAAAAGTAAAAGATACCACGACACGTTAAAAACACCAGGGAAAGTAAGATTACAAAAAACAAAGCTACATCTGCTATTACAGCAGTAATAAGGATGATAATAATGCAATAACTTTTGTACCCAAACAAATAATTTCCCTTCATTACATGGTTAGAGAAGCAACCAATCACAAGATCAATTCTTCTGTTGAGAGGACATAGCGGTTCAGGATACATCAAACACCACACAACATTTTGGAGACAACCAATTTGCAAGAAAGTCCTCTGTGTCGACTTTCACTTCTCATAATCAAATTACAATTAAGACAGCATTTACACAGCCAGAACTGTTGATGTCAAAAACAGAATTCTTACGATCTGTCCTATCTAAATGAAACAGTTACACTATTAGGTTGTGCACCTGAAGTTGGGGACAAGCGCCCAATAATATCTCCAAAGTCTGCAAGTGATACTCATCTGGAAAGACCTGAATTATGCAGTCCATCAAATAATATTGAGCAAGCTCATCCTTACAGTTGACAACCTATACCAGAAAACAAAACGAAAAACATTACTTCTCAGAAACTTGATAAACCAAGATGTGACTTAAGACATCGCACATAGAGAAAATACCTGCTCCAAAACTCTGGGAAGAACAGTATCTTTGTACATTTCAAGATCAACACCCTCTATTTGACTGAGAACATGCAAATTCTTTCCAACCTGAAATATAATCAGGATGACTGACTAACTTTTGCATATATTCTCATCATAACTCATCTATCTAGCATATTCACCAGCAAGGGAATGTCGACGTTACAAGATCACGAAGCTCGTTCCTTTCCTTTTCCAGTTTGTCTTTTACCATGATAGGTCCCTGCAGACCAGAAAGCCCGAATGAAAGCCTCAACTCAGGATCACCATAATGAATGTATCACAGGAATTAAACACCTGCATGGCCAAAAATCATGCCCTCGTAATTCGTTTTCATCTTTGAGGCATGAAAATATGCAAGTGCCATGCATCTCACTATATGGAACCACATAACATCATTAAGATAATCTACCACACCTGATGCTGCATCCGGACCCAGAGCTTATTCATTTCTGCAAAATTTTGTAGAACAAATTCAACAGCATCATTGACAGTGTCTCCATCCCTACATTAAGACAACGGCATAGATGCTAAGTTGCTATACTCCAAGAGGCTAATTAAGCTGATCATACATCAAAGTCTCGATGGTGGTTCAAAAGCTGAACACGATCCAACAAAAAAACTGCATAGGGCTCCATGTAAACTTACAAAGATTATCTCATTCAGTACACACATACAGAACGTGCTAATAGTAGTAAGTTAAGTTCCATAGAGACATCAACGAATGAATTACACAACGTTTGTGCCACAAGGCAAGCAGAAACATGTCTTACCCTTCATACTCGGAACCAATATCAGGTAACTTATCTCTACTAACTTGAGCCAGGTAACTCCTCAGAAAGAGCCCACGTAGGGGGTGTTGAACACCACGACACATTTCAACAAGGTCCTTAAGAACATCTTTTGCAGGAGCCTCCTTTGATTTAATGTAAACAGATCCTACTGTACATAGGAGGTACCTGATAGATGAAGAACATGAACAGTGTCTGCTTCAACAAGGTATGTTACATGATGTCGGGGAATGTAAAGAGGAGGTCATCATATGCATGCATTCTATCACAATGAACGGAAAACACAGAAACATAAATTTAAGAAGAGATTTTCTTTCGTGGAATGAGTCACTCATTGTATCACCGTCAGCACTCAAATTGCATATATATATAAACAACTGAATGTTTGGACGAAGGGGATATGGTGGGAAGGAAGGGAGAGATGTATGGATTATTATCTTCTATATTATGTTGACTAAGGATGAAGAAAGAAGTATGAGGAGGGATTACTGAGCTCTTATAGACCGACATTGTATTACCTCCAGGAAAATAGAAGAACTAGGATGGAAAAAGAAAGGTAGTTCTTAATCATCTACTTTCGCATTACATCAATATATCTGGGTTCTCTTTCTTAACATACCACTCACATCATTATGCATGCAGTTTCTTCCTTTGCCTCCTCCAAATAACAATCTTTGCTTTCCTTTCTTTTCCCTCTCTACTGATCCAAATTAGAGAAGAGTTACAACTAGTTTTTTCCTTCCCTTTCCGTCCCCTCCTTTCAATCATAACGTGTTAGTTGTCCTAAAAAGAGAAACTATTATCACTATTCTGTTTTTTCCTCTTTCTCCGAAGCAATACTTTCACTTTTTTATTCCTTCCTATTAATTGAAACATAAAGTTATGGAACAAATGATAAACGTCAACTCTCAATTCCAGGTATCAGATATATAACTCTCTCACTGTATGCATATGATGACCAATGAGTAAACATTGTGCAGAGCATTGGATTAGATTCCTTGGAATGAAGTGCATTAGTTGATAGCTTACGCAAATGTTAACTTTAGGAATAGGTTGCCTTAAGACCACGATACAAATTAGCCAAAGCAGCTGCAAAATCATAATTCAGATTTGTGTACCGGAAATCAACAACATTGAAGCTTCCCATGCTTAGTAAATAGCTACGCGTTCACCAGCCAAAAGACTACATAGAAAGCAAGCATAACTGTATTTGCAACAGAAGACCATACGCGGAAAGTACTCCCTACATTTCATATTTTTTAAACGCGACTTTTTGCGCCTAAAAGTTAACTTTATTCCAAGTCTTTGACTAGTCATACAAAACTTATTCCGTCTGTGGTTACTATTTGAGCTGAATTTACTGTTCAGATATTTCAACTCAATACTAAAAATCCTTGAAAAGGAGAATAAGGCGGGAGTAGTTGGTACATTAACTGTAATAGAAGTTGGGCACGTAAACATTAACTTTACTCCGTGTCTTTGACCTGTCAAACATTACTCGTTTCATCTGTAGTTACTATGTGAGTTATTTGCTGTTTAGATGTTCGAATTCAAAACAAGATTCGTAAAAGGTCAATGCCAACAAAACAAATATGCAAAGTGATTGGTACTAACAGTCTCGGCAAGATGTTGCCAGCGTGCTGAACGAGCTCGTAGAGGTCAACAACCGAGCAGCCGTGCTTGTCTTCGTCCTTAAAGAACATCTCCAGCCGCCTCAACTCGTCAAACGCTCGCATATCTTAACAAAAAAATAACTCAAAACCATGAGTACGGTAAACTGAAATTGAAGAATCTAAACGATCCCGATCCAAACAAAAACGAAGATTAACGGAACGGAATTTTTACAGAGGTCGTAGTATTTGTGAGGAGAGAGGCGCGACGTTCGGAGCTCCGACAACAGCTGCGACGAGTACTTTAGGGCTTCTCTCAGATTGTTCGAGTCCTAAATTTGGCAAGAAATTGATGTTGTGAGAGTTTGGAATGTTAGGAGTAAGTGACAGGTGAAAATTACCAGGGCGCGGTGCATGTAGAAGGCGTTGTGCTGGATTCCGGCGATCCCTTCGGCCAGCCATTTCTCCTCGTCTTCGATCCCGTCCGATATCATTGTCTCCCTCCGGTGAAGAGTGTTTCGGGGTCCTCCTTTGTTTACTTTTCTCTGTTTGGTGATTTTTTCAATTATTTTCTTTTTTATACTGTGAAGCCACACATCTTATTATACTGAGTATTATATAATATATTTAACTGCAAATCGAATATATATTTCTGATTAAGTATTATCTAAAATATACATGCTACGTTATCCGAGTCTCACAATTCACATCAGAAGTTTGAAAAAAGTATCATGACTTTCAAGATAAGCTTGCAAGTTTTCCCTTGCATTACGTTGATTAACAGAGCATGGTGTACGTAATTTTCACACGTGAATCAACATAAAAAAAGTAAAAGTGGCTTTTAAAAAATTAGGTAAATCTTATTTTTTGTTCATCCGCCATCTCTTTTTTAAAAATGAGATGATCAATATCATTGTATAAAGCTAAATATACGTTGATAGCTCATTTTGACTACGCACATTTAACCGCTTTTAAGTTCCGCATTTGACACGTCAACACATATGCTACAGTAAAAAAAATGTGACGTTCGGCGCATCTATGACAAAAAATTACCAGGTGTTGAAATTGGCATGCATTGAGCCTTCCCCTTGGGGGGTGGCTCGGAGCCCCCTCCCTTGGGTGGTCAACGGAGCCTCTTTTTGTTCCTTGGTCTCTTATTTCCTAGAGGGCTCATTGCCTTTCCCCTTGGTCTCTCCTCTACTTGGTGCTCTTTTGCCCCACCCTTAAGTCTCTTCTCTTTTTCGGGGCTCATTGTTTCTTCCCTTGGTCTATAGTCTCGTTGAGAACTCGTTGCTATATGTTCTTCATCACCATGCCTAAGTGCTGTGATGCTCGACCATGCCCGAGTGCCATCTCTGTGGCACGTGCCTCCAACACTGTGTCGTTGCTACGGTCAAGGGTCGTCTCTTTCTACACGTGCCCCTGGCACTACTTCCCTTGGCCAACTCGAACGTTGTCTCCGTGCTACGTGCCCCTGTCACTGTTGTGGCACACGAAGTGCCTTCTCTTTCTACACGTTCCCCAGGCACCATTTCCCCCGTCCACGCCCATGTGTTGTCGCCATGTCATGTGCCCCAACACTTTGTGATTACTCCTCTGTATTGTCTACATTAAGCGTGCCCTCGGCACTGCACACATTTCGTTGCGCTACTTATACAATCCTGCACCCCAATGCTCGTCACATTGCCACGCCCTGGGTCTTAGCCTATTGCTTTACCATCCCATGCGCACATCGCCTTGGTCATGGAACATGCTTTGACATACCTTCTATAATATGGAGCATCCCTCAGGGTAGGCAACTCCGATGGAACACTACCTTAGGAGGAATCGAGTGCTCCGACATGAGGACTCCCCTCCAACCAAGTAGTTAACTCCTCTGTGACTCTACCTTGGCTCGTCGAGTAGGAAACTATTCCTAGACACTCCCTTGGCCCGTCAAGTAGGTGACTCTTCCGAAACACTACCTCGGCAAGTCGAGTAGGCAACTTCTTCGGAACACTACACTACACACTCTGAATACTCCGACATAAGGACTCACCCTCGGAATAGGCGATTCTTCAGGAATACTTATCTTCGTCAAGGTGTAGGCGTGACTAGTATAGGTGTCCTGGTATTAGGGACTCTTCAGTGGGCCTCACGACCGATCTACCTAGCAGTTCAGCGTTGAGCCTTCCCCACCATTATCAGGTTCTCTACGTATTTTAATGTTCATGTGCGGACAAAAAAGGCTTTGCATCGATTACTAGATCAAGGAGTTCTCTGGCTACATCCACTCTATGTGAGCCAATCTTTCTAAACAGACAGAGAGAAGCTACAAGGCAAGCCAGGTGAGTTTGCGATCCAATAGTCTAAGTCACACTGACATTTGTGGCCTTCTCAGGTAGCACCACGTGTTGCTTGATGACAGCACCCATCAACATCTATTGACATTAGACTTAAGAATTTATTTTTAGAAGAACTGAACTCATTTCACATTTTACTTTGTTACTTTAGAACCTTAAAGCTAAAGCATTTTTTAAAGGCAAACATCATGACATCAAATCCTGGCTCTGGACCTTGATTCTTAATCTAAGTATTAGACTAGTAACTATCGTCATATATTTACTCCCTGTCCTCAGCCCCAGCAACAACGCCACTCCTTAGAGTCTGCCTAGAAAGTCTTAATCTCTGTCCTTGCTCCGTCTTTACTCTTTTCCCATCAGTGCCCTAAAATCTACATTGTCATCGTCCATGTGAAGGCTTATTTCACAAGTTATATGACTATCAAATAGAGGATGACAAAAGGAAGGAAAAATAACAAATAAGGCACTTTTTCTAGGGGGACTGACCTCTAAATTGCCAAATGGTGCAAACCAAAAGATCAGTTGATATTCAAACTCCTCGCACTAATTACTCATTGAAAATGAATGAAGAACATTCATAGGCTTACCATGTGCCACAAAGTATAATTTAAAGACAAAAATGCCCCTTATTGGACGTTATGATTCAAAGGTTTACTAGATTATCTCTTCCCCATTCTTTACTAAATTATTCTTCGTAGCTATTGGACATAATTTATTAGTGTTTTCCCCAAGTTAGTGTAATCTCAAAAATCCGTCTTGATTCATCACAAACCTATAGTGCACATATATGGTCGGTAATTAAAACTCAAACTCATTTACAGTAGCCAAAAAACTCAAATCAAACCCATTTGCTCGAGTTGATAAGATAGGAAAAACATGATTTTGTGGAATGATAATTTGTGTAGGGTGCATGCCTTGAGGTGGGAAGAAAAGTAGGAACGGTGATGGCTTATGAGACGGTGGTGAATAATATGGTGCTTGTGGTCGGGTGTTATGGTGGAAATTAAGGACACATAAATAAAAAATAAGAGTATGTTCGGAACCATAAAATTGAATAGTATTTCATTTCAAATATTCAGAATTTGTTATTTGGAACATTAAAAAGAATTGGAATTGGAGTTCATGAGATTTGATTGGATTTGTTTTTATAGTGTGAAATCCGATGAAAAATGGTTGGATTTCATGAGATTTGGATTTATTTGAATTAGAAGTAATTATTTACATATCTTAGCCTATTTTCAATCTCACCAGCGATAAATCCACCATCACCGTCTTCATTGCCACTACCGCCGCACCACTTTTACTACCACCACCGGCGCCACTTCTTCCACCACTACTACCACCACCACTGCTGCAACTACCACCACCGCCACCACCATTGCCACCATACCACCATCACTGTAACGCCCTGAATTTATTTACGGAGCGTTAATACCAAATACATAGAGATCAGATACAATTCCATAATTATCAGAAGACTTCAAATTGGTAAATCAAAGCATACACTAAAATCCCAAACGAAACAATATCGAAAGTCTCCCAAACGAAATCAGAAAACCTTAAAATATCAGAAAAAAGGAGTCAAAAAAAAATCTTTACTCTTTATCATAAATCTCACAAACGGTCAATCAGGGCATGTACTAATAATTCTCGAAATATATCAATATCTGACATAGGGGGCCCAAAGTTTTTATACAATCCAAAAGTTCTCCAATACAGAGTTTCAAAACGAAACCTAAGCAATACCAACTTGTCTTGATTAAATACACTTAAATGTCAATACTAACTCTGAAATAAGGCAGCTAACTCTTGGTCACATAGCTAGCCCTTCGAATCCGAAATCCCACATACTAATCACCTGAAAGGAAAATTATTAAGGGAATGAGCCAAATGCCCAGTAAGGTCGCTCAAAGGGCCAATCAGTCGGAAACCAAAAATATATGAGAAACGAAATTTTTGAAGCCCCAAATTTGTTTCAACGGAACAGATAATCAAACACAATTTCAAATGTCAAATTATATCTGAAAGACAGTATTTCAAAGGCACACCACTTTCGACTGAATAAAGGTCAGACCAAATATCCAATATCAAAACATATTTGAGTTCAGAAACAGCACAATCGGATCATATATCAAATGTCAGAATATATCTGAATTCGGAAACAGACACTAGAAATCAAATATCAAATGTCAAATTATATATGAGTTCGGAAATAGATACTATCAGACCATATATCAAAATGTCAGAATATATCTGAATACGGAAACAGACACTAGAGAGCCATTCAGAAAGTGGTCACATACGTCATTTCTGACATATGAGGCCGGTTCAAAAAGTAAGATCGCGATCTCTAACTCAACTCCCATGAGCTAGCCCACGTTTCAATCCACGTGAGTAAGTCAAAAATAAGTCACATACACTGTGACATGGCTCATAAGGTCACCAAAACAAAATCTCAAAATAACCGTTATCAAATATCGGACAAATAAAATCATATTCAAAAGTTTCAAAATCACTTTATCAAATAACGAACTCGTCAAACAATACGTGGAGTTCACGAAAATAATAACGATCATAAATCACTGAAACGACGATATCAATAAGTCAATATTCTAAGGTCAAACAAATTCGACGGAATTTGATTTTTTTTTTCACAAATCATAGAATTGACAACAAGTCATTCTTAACAAAGTTCAAAACAAAAAGGAGATGAAGAATCACTTATCCCCATATGAAGATATTCGGATTTCAAAAGAATCTAAAGACTTACATGAGCGATTGGTCCATCGTTGATTCGAATTTTGAAAGTAAATCATTACCTTAATCAAGTCTTTTCCTTCTCTCTTTCCACCGCAAGGGTAAAGGGAACAAACTTCCCAAGCTTTTTTTTTTAGAGCCACAAATCCTTGAGCTCCTTCTTAGAGCTTCCAAACTTTCCAAGCCTTCTTCTCTATCTCTCTCTCCCTCTCTCTCTCTCTTTCTCGTGCAAAGGAGAGGAAAAGAAACAGAAGACCCCCAAAAAGGCTATAAATGAAGTAAAACACTATTTATAGGGGACAAAATTTTAAAGTTTTCATTCGACCAAAAATCACCTTTAAGTCGACCGAAAACACCTTTAAGTCGACTCAATCCTTCAGCCGTTTCTTCTCTTGAATTAAAACACTTTTAAGTCGACTGAAAATAACTTTAAGTCGACTGAAAACACATTTTAGTCGACTGAAAGTACTTTTCAGTCGATCAAAAGTACTTTTCAAAGTTACTGTTCATCGATTAAAAACTTTTAGTCGACCGAAAATGCTTTTAGTCGACTAAAACTCTTTTAGTCGACTAATAACATTTTAATTCGACTAAAAACTTCAAAAAGTCATTTTTTACACAATTTAAATACTTTTTAGTCGACCAAGACACTTTTAGTCGACCGAAAACTCTTTTAGTTGATTAAAACCTTTAGAAACCTCCTTATCAAAATCTTGAACACTTTTCATTCAACCAAAAATTTCAGAAACAGTCCCAATTCATTTTCTTATTTTTAACAAAAGACCACAACTTATTTATTCAAAAATACTAATTTCGCACAAGGAAAAAAAATTCGGGGTATTACAATCACCGCCACCACTATTGCCACCATACCACCATCACCGCCGTAACTAACACTACTATCATCACTTTTATTGTCATCACGGCCACCGCCGCTGTCATCACCAACATCACTACTGCCACCGTCACCACTGTTGCTGCCGCCACTACTACCACCATTACCAACAACAATGCCATCACTACTGTCGTCGTCGCCACTATCACTACCATCGCCACACTGTCATCACCACTACTGCCATCGACGTCACTTGACCACCACAAGTTAACATCGTTACACTTCAATACCACCACAATCATCATTATAATCACTTGACCGCCCCCCACTTCCACCGTCAATGCCGCTATCCCCTGTGATGCCACCACCACCATGTGGTGGCATTGACATACTTCAAACCACTTACCGTGGTTCATTTTTCATTGTAAGTCGATGATAAAATTGTTATAAAGAACTTTTACCTTCCCATTTCTTTTATTCTCCAAACACAAAACTGGAATTTTGTGATTTGAATTCCCGTCCGTTCTAAAAAAAAAGTGAATTGAATTACAAATCCAATTCCGAATTTAATTGGTCCTAAGTAGACGGTTAAGTTAAGTGAATCCCGATTCACTTAGGTACAATGGATGGTTAACTCAACACACCAAATTAAAAAAAAAAAAATTCCCGCTTTTTGATAGTTTTGTCAAGTTAAGAGCCAACTTAAGGGACTTGCTCGAGATGAACTAAAGTTTAGGAAGATTTCGCCACTCGTCACTAGTTAAAGGGGATTTCATGTATTGGCAGAAAACACACTCATTTTTTCGTTTCTTGTGGAGCCCATTGAAGGGAAAAATTGCTACAGGCATTGCCATGGGGTGCTCAGAGTTCTCTTACAATGCCATGGTGTCCTTGGTAAGGAGGCTTTCTATTGCGTATGTCATGGCCAGAACGCACTCTTAGGCAGGCAACATCTTGACTGGTATTCACACAGCTGCAAATTTGCAATACAGATATATAACGAAAGAAAATGATAGCGCCAACTTGTCCAAAAGAGAGAATTCTTCTAAATTGTCCTCATAACCACCATTTATCAGGTGAACGACATTAAAATTCTAGTGCCATAACTCCCAGATGCCAGAAAAACATTAGGCGAAAAATGTCACTGGAAAACAGTCATCCACTATAAGCCTTTGACATTTGATTTCAAATACGTAGTAGTAGTAGTACGAAGGTTCGCTAACATACAGGTCTCCAATTCTTTTAACAGCCCGCTCTTTCCTTAAAAATGTGAGAATTCAAGATTACAAATTTGTGAAGGCAAAGAGGTAACACAAGATGGGCTGGTGGTACCGATGTCCTCTCCAGCCTTGTAAATATCAGCCAGATCGAACTGTATAGCATTGCACTGGTGCACCCCAGTGGAACCTTGGGCAGCATTGAACTTGCACCCCACGAAGAATCCAAATGAAAGTGTGCAAGGTAATGCGCATATATCAGCCTCGGTTAAGTATCGGGCCGCATTGAGAACTTGCACCCCAAGGAGAATCAAAATGGAAGAGTGTAAGGTAATGCGTATATATCAGCCTCGGGTAAGTATCGGGCACGTGGCGGCCACAAGGTGGAGCTGCTAGAACAGGATATTCCAGTGGTGGGCTTATATCTTTTCTCCACCTGTTTTTCTTCATGCTTCCTACCAAATAGCCACTCTTGATCATCGAATTCATGAAGCTGTCTCTCCAAAGCTGGTGGAGTCCAATTAGTTACCAAATCTTCATAGAGTGAGTATACTCTATCCAGTTCACTGTCAAGTGACGTGGAGGCCGCATCAACACGTGTATATTTTTTATCAACTTCAGTCCTCCCAGAAGTTGAACAACTTGCTTCTTTGTTTCTAAAAGAAAACCCTTGCACAGGATCGGTACCAACCGATGTCGAGCAGAAATTTTCACTTTCATGCTTGCGAGGCTGCTCTCTCCTTCCGGAAGTAGGGCAGATCTGATCTTTGCTAACTGAAGCATCAGGTTCCTTGTGCTTTTGGAGAGGCAATCGAATCCTAAGGATATTCCCTACAGGACATTTCAAAAACAGTAAGGGTCTGCAGATAGCATATTTACATACAAATACAAACGCGAGTACACCTCAACACTGGCAACAAGAGAAATAAAAAATAGAGAGACTGACCATGACTCCGGATGCCACCCAAAGGCGATCTACCCCTCTTCCTCTTGTTGCTATTCTGGGTGCTATCAGAAGAATAGCAGGGCTTACTCGAAGATACAGGCAGATCATGTTCTTCAGTGAGACCACTTCTTTCCAACTGTTCAACATCGTCTCCTCTTCTCTTCTCGTTGTACTTTCCTGTCATATCAACCCAACATTCCTCCCCTTTCTGAGCCAGGGTATCATGGCCAGGTTCTGTTGGGTACTCCTTTGCCTTCTTATAATGAGCAAAGTCACTTGAGTTCTGCTTCGCCTTCTCTTTCTTTTCCCTCTTTTTCTCTTTCTTCTCCATCCTCCTTTCAGATTTGGCCTTCTCTTTTCCTTCTGGAGCTTTAAAGCACCAGAATACCAATTTAGATTTGAAGGCAAGCGTAGACCATATACAACATGACCAATCCATGAACGGAAAAATCTCCCCGAGTATATCGTGGATAGACTTTGTATCAAAATTTTCCTTTTTGTGGGATGGAGAACAACATATGAAGTCCGCTTAAAACAATTATAAGAAACACTTCTGGGCAAGCTTCAACCATGGATACGTTAATCATAGGATTATGCAAGTCTCCTAGCATCAACTGCTCATGCCACAGAGCTAGAAGGCTAAAATATAAATCCTAGATCACCATCTGACAATCTTTAACCACAGAGACTACAAAAATCAAGGTCTCACATATTTCGTCCATTGCGTTAGGAATTCCCCCCCAAAAAAAAGGGACTAGGAATGTCATAAGCATACCAAAGGTATATGTGAACAATAAAAGGAAAATAAAAGTCTCAAGCCTCATCATAGTTGGAAAATAAAGTGGTACTAAACCTAAAAAATAGCTGGAAAAATGGAATAGCAAGTGAGATGTAATTCAAAAGAGAGCCCGAGAACTTGCGAAGAATGTACCAAAAAAGTTTTAGCTGAGATTGGACCAACTTATGTATAAGAACCTAGAGAACAAACTACTCTTTGGGAAATATAATCCCTGTCAGCATGTCACGGTTTTAAAATCCTCAATACGCCTATGTTACCAAGTGAGTCCGCAGGAAAAATGTAATTCATAAAAATCCCAAGTTTTGCAATTGAATCGTCAGTCGATAGTCGATACATGTTGCACCGCTCAACAAAATAATAACGTTATGCCATTCAACCAAGACCCGGCCAAACAAATTCAGGCCAAAAATCAATTCTAGATTTACACACTCAAAATTCAGTAAGTTCATTGAGCCATATCATTATTACACCAAAAGTTTTCTGTACAACACCCACGGAGGATATTTCAAGATTCTCATCGGCCACATACAAAAATAGGAGACCTATTCACAGGTTATCGTTACACGATCGTTGAAACCGATTTTACAGAGAATCGAACCATTAAAGAAGCCCAAGGAGCACAAACACATTTAATCGAATCGAAGTGCTTCAACAACAAACCTTAATCGATTCGATCAAGGCCTCGCTGGCTTTATTCACCGAATACCCAGGTGGAGGGTACGGGAAGCACCGAGACATCCTAAGATAGGTTTAAGATTCACAGATCCTTCCGACAGGGTTTTTTGGAAACGGTCCAATCGCTCGACTGCAGCCTTAATCAAGGGTTCGATCGGCTGACTTAGGGTTAGGGTTTGGGCGGCCAATCCTCAGATCTAGAGGAATGCTTCTTCCTTAAGGAGGCCAGGCAGGGGCATTTATAGAGGGAATAGCCGACCTAGGAGGCGTACGCGGTTTTGTTCTACCTATAATGCCCCTCCGTTTATCACAATTTTTACTCCCGAGCGTGGGTCTTTTGGACTTTCCAACTCCTTTTTTTTTTTGTTTGGTAAAAGGACTTTCCAAAACTCCTTAGTCCGCGTTAAATTAGGTTTTACGCTAGCCAGCCTTTTCCTAGGTGGGTTGATGACGCAATACCTTTTGTTATCAGTTTTCCTTTTTTCTTTTTTTATGAATTGTTTACTCTGTTTTTATTATTATTTTTTTTTGAAACCAAGAGAATTTTATTAAAGTACTAGAGTTGAGTCACACTATTGCTGATTTATCGCCTGCTTCGTCATTTCATCCGCACAAAAGTTGATTTTCGAATATACATGAATAACAGTCACCTGTCATGGTCGCTCAAGTAGTTCCCTACAATCCATAACCAACGTTTCAATGTTAGGGGGGAGGGGGATTTTGAAACATAAGAGCGACGCTATTGTTATCCACTTCAAGTAAAATATTCCGGTAATTTCCTTCCCATGCTAGGATGAGTCCGTCACAAACTGCCCACCATTCAGCGGCAAGGCAATCAGTCCATGGGATTTTTCGAGAGCAACCCCGTAGCCATTTGCCCATATGGTCACGGATTACGACACCAGAGCCTGCAAAAGTGTGAGTTTTAGTAGTGCTACCATCGGTGTTTACTTTGACCCAATTTGGCGAAGGGGTTTCCATCCCACAAGAAAGGAGTTAGTGTGTCGCCTTGGTTTACTGTCCCGGTTGGTGAAGAAAAGATAGTCCCTAGCTTGGGACTGCGCTTCCTTGATAATAAGGTTCGTGTGTGGGAAGGCTTGTTGAAAAAAAGCAAGTTGGTTGCAGTGCTTCCATATGCTAGTCAGGAGGAACATGAATAGAGTATTCCAAGGAAGGCCCGAATCATCTTGCCGATGATAGCTCGTCACATTTTGTTTGCACCAAGCCGTAAAAGTCAAGTGTCTTTGGCGGGTATGCTGGTTCGGAGGCTGAATAGTGGCCCAAATATTTTTTATAGTGGGGCAATTGCGCAGGATATGATCCATCGTTTCCTGTTGTCCGCACCCATGGGGACAAGACCTACCATCGAACCATCGGAGATTTTGGCGAACAGGGAGAGCCTTATGACTACACTTCTAAAGGAAGCTTTGCACGCGAGGCGGACATGACACCCCCCACATCCACATACCGGTGTCCTTAGTGCTATCAGGACTGGTTGTAAAGCTCTTGTATGCAAATTTGACAATGCATTTTCCATGGTCTAAGGCCCAGATCATGGTGTCATTTTTATCTGATCCCAACCTATTCTGGTCGCACCCAAAGGCCCACTTGGGGTCCTATTTCGCATAACACGTCCGCACAAGCAACATGCAACATGCAACATTCAACACCTCCAACCGGTTAATACGTGCACGCTCAAGTCACGTGTACTTCTTACCTTTTCTACGTGACTTTGTCACCAAGAAACTGATCCTTGCGCGACTGCTCATCACGCTCCGACCGTCGCACTTCATCCTTTGCCCGTCGACGCACCTTAGCATCAACCGGAGAAAGTCAGCCTCGGCCTTGGCCTTCCCCTTGGGGTCGGCCTCGGCCTTGGCCTCCCCCTTGGGGTCGGCCTGGCCTCCCACTTGGGGTCGGCCTCGGCCTTCCTCTGGTGTTGGTCTTGGCCTCCCCCAATGGTTGGCCTTGGCCTTCCCCCTAGCTTCCATACTTAGCATCTTCACTACACTTCAAGGGCCCGGACGTCACTCCGCGACCCCCGTCGCCTGGAACTCACTCCGCGACCCCCGTCGCACGGACATCACATTGTGCCCCAGACACCATACTTACGCCGCCGCGCCCATGCGCCATGCCACTAACACAGACATGCCCCCAGCACCTTACTCACTCTGTAGCGCCCATGCGCCGTGCCACTGACACAGTCGCGCCCCCTGGCTCTCTGTCACACTACCATGCTCCTTGCATCCGTCCATCCTTTCACCACACCATGCGCACCTTGCTTTGGTCGTGGAACATGCTTCAACCCACTCTCCGAAGTGTGCAACATCATGCGAGGATAGATGACTCCTCCGGGACACTATCTCCGCCAGGGAGCTCTTTAACTCCCCTTCCGCCAGGTAAACGGCTCCTCCGGGATGCTACCTCGGCCAGTCGGGTAGACGGCTCCTCAGGAATACTACATTGACGCGCTCCGAGTGCTCCGGCTCAAGGACTCACTGCGGGGATAAGGGACTCCTCCGGGACACTATCACTACTAGGGAGCTCTTCAACTCCCCTTCCTTCAGGTAGATGGCTCCTCCGAGATGCTACCTCGGCCAGTCAGGTAGACGGCTCCTCTGGGATGCTACCTTGACGCGCTCTGAATGCTTCGGCACAAGGACTCACCGCGGGGATAGGCAACTCATCCGGGACACTATCTCTGCCAGGGAGCTCTTCAACTCCCCTTTCCGCCAGGTAGACGGCACCTCTGAGATACTACCTCAGCCAGTTAGGTATACGGCTCCTCCAGGATGCTACCTTGACTAGTTTCGAGTGCTCCGGCACAAGGACTCACCACGGGGTTAGGCGACTCCTCCGGGACACTATCTCCACCAGGGAGCTCTTCAACTCCCCTTCCGCCAGGTAGATGGCTCCTTTGAGATGCTACTTTAGCCAGTCAGGTAGACGGCTCCTCCGGGATGTAACCACTGCCAGTCGGGTAGACGGCTCCTCTGGGATGCTACCTTGACTCGCTCCGAGTGATCCGGCACAAGGACTCACCGCGGGGATAGGCGACTCCTCCGGGACACTATCTCCGCCAGAGAGCTCTTCAACTCCCCTTCCACCAGGTAGACGGCTCCTCCGAGATACTACCTCGGCCAGTCGGGTAGACGACTCCTCCAGGATGCTACCTTGACTCACTTCGAGTGCTCCAGCATAAGGACTCAGCGTGGCGATAGGCGACTCTTCCGGGACATTATCTCTGTCAGGGAGCTCTTTAACTCCCCTTCCGCCAGGTAGACGGCTCATCCGGGATGTTACCTCGACCGGCCAGGTAGACGGCTCCTCCGAGATGCTACCTCGGCCTACGAAATAGGCGACTCCTCCGGGACACTATCTCCGTCAGGGAGCTCTTTAACTCCCCTTCCTCCAGGTAGACGGCTCCTCCTGGATGCTACCTCGGCCGGCCAGGTGGACGGCTCCTCCGGGATGCTACCTCGGCCTGCGGAATAGGTGATTCCTCCGGGACACTATCTTCGTCAGGGAGCTCTTCAACTCCCCTTCTGCCTGGTAGACGGCTCCTCCGGGATGCTACCTTGACGCGTTCTGAGTGCTCCGACACAAGGACTCACCCACAGGATAGGCGACTCCTCCGGGACACTGTCTCCGCCAGGGTGTCTTCGTGACTGGCCTACGTGCTCTGGCACTGGGGGCTTGCGATGGCAACCCTATGGACTATGACCCCCGGGTCACTCCGAGACGGGAGCAGGTCTTCGAAGGGCATCGCGCCTAGTTCGCTTGGCAGTTGGGCGTCGGTCTTCCCCACCACTGCCAGGCCTGTGGGACTCTGCAAGGGCTTGGATTGGAGGCTAGATCAAGGGGGTTCTTTGGCCACACGGACGCTGTGCGAGCCAATCTTTCCAAACAGACAGAGCGACGCTGTGCCAGGCAGGCCGGATGAATATGCGATTCGACAGTCCGCTGAGCACCGGCAGCTGTGGACCCCTCGGTGACATGTCACTCTTGGGGAGTGCCACGTGTCGCGTGATGACATCATCATCTTGACCTCTATAAATAGAGGTCTTGAGAATTAATTTGGACGGTTGGACATTTTCAGAATACTCTCACTTTCTCACTCTAGAATCTTAGAGAGAAACATACAGGACCCTGACTTCGGACCTAAGCATCGGACTGTGACTGTCGTCATGTATTCACCTTGCGCCATCGCCCTCGCAGCACTGCCACCCTCAGGCTCTGTCTGGGAAGCCCTTAGCCTCTGCCCTTGCTCCGCCCTTGCTGTGTCTCACATCAACATACTTGGCATCTGACTCAGACTGCATTCCTTGTGGCACCTCCACATCGACGGCGAACCCACTTTCCTTGGCATCACTATCTACATTATATGTTAAGGGAATGACCAAGGTGTGAAGCACAAGGTGCAGGGGTAAGACCAAATTAAGTTTCTGCCTATCCCATTCTCTATTGCTGATGAAATCACTAACACTGAGCTATTAGTTTTTCTAGTCGCCTCCCAGATAGTAGAATCCGGATAGTACTTATTTTTAGATTTTTTGCCCACATGCTATTCGGAGCCTTCCAAAGACGCCAAACCATGTTCATAAACATAGCCTTGTTCATGGTTGAGGCTTGTAGGATCCCAGCCCCCCAGCCTTTTTATGAGCTGTAATGATATCCCAATTTATAGCATGCCAATTTCTACCCAAGTTAGTGTGTCCCCAAAGGAAGTTTCGGTTCAAAGAGTCCAGTTTCTTGGCTATTTTGTTCGGGAGGATGTAAGATTGCATGGTATAGTTAGGGAGCGTAGTCATAACAGACTTGATGAGGGTCGTACGACCCGCAAAGGACAAGGCATTTGTTTTCCAAGCTCCCAACATGGCTCTGGCCTGATCTATGATGTAAATTTTGGGCAGATTAGCGACATTGGTAAAGGGGTACTCCCTACTTATCAAGGATGTCAGTGGTTTTGATGCCTAGAGTGGAGCAGAAGAAGTGATGTATGTCACGAGGGGTATTTTTTGAAAAAATGATTTTGGATTTATCCAGATTTAACTGAAGCCCCGTTCTCCTAGAGAATTCGTTAGATTGGTTTAAGTATTGGATGCAATTTCCTTTTGAAGCTCTACCAAACAAGAGAATGCCACAGCAAAAAGCAGGTAAGAGACTCCTATCCCCGCCCTAGTCAACTTAATAGGGTAGATGAGCTTATTCTCTTCTACTATGTTTAGAGTTAGAGAAAACTCATTAAGACATAAGATAAAAAGATAGGGGGATAAAGGATCGCCCTGCCAGAGACCCCGAGAGGGAGTGAAACTTTCTGTAGGTTGCCCTTGCCAGAGGGCAGCATATTGAACAGAAGTGTCACAACTCATGATGAGTTTAATAAAGGAGTTTGTAAAGCCGTAAGTGTAAGGAAAATAAAGTGCCAGCTCAGATTATTGTAAGCCTTCTCAAGGTTTAGCTTAGCCATGAACAGACCATCCTTCCCCCTTTTATTTATGATATTATGAAGAAGTTCGTTAGCAATGATAATATTATCCACAGCGCGTCGCCCTTTAAGGAAACTAGTTTGGCACGGGTGTATTAGTTTGTCAATGAGAGGGCGGAGGCGATTAACTATAATACGAGTAATAATCTTAAAAGAGGTGTTACAGAGGCTGATAGGACGAAAATGAGTAATTGTTTCTGGGTGCTCTATCTTAGGTATTAGAGCAATGTGAGTTTTATTGTAAATAAGCGGGAATTTCTTGGTTACGGAAGCAGTTGTTTATCAATTCAACGATGTTTGGACCGAAAATGTCCCGGTACTTCTTAAGCACGCCCAGATGGAATCTGTCAGGTCCCGGGGATTTTAAGGGTCCCATTTCGAAAAGGGCTTTTTTGATTTCACAGTCGCTACGAGGGTTTGCCAGGGAGCTATATTCCTGGTTGGAGTGGTAGGTAGTAGGGATTTGCCAAATTGCATCCCTCGAATCAGAGTCGTTGATCCCATATAGGTTAGCCAGGTGGATTTTAAATAAAGCTTTTATTTCCCTTTCGCTAGTGATGCAATTGCCATCTTGATTTTTTAGAGTAGTAATCCGATTTCGACGACATCGATTCATGGTAGTCATATGGAAGAACTTTGTGTTGCGATCTCCCTCACACTCCTAATTTATCTTAGCTCTCAGCTTCCAGTAATAATATTCGTGGGACACTCTTAATTTATGTTAGCCAAGGCAATTTGGATGCCCTGAATGTGGCTAAGAAGATTTTGCTTTTTTCTGAATAAATCACCAAAAATGTCCCTTTTTCCAAGCTAGAAGTTTATTAGTCAAATTTTCCATTTTTGTGTCGAAGGGGACTAGCGCTAGGGAACTGTTTGTCCAGGTATCTTTAATAGTGGGTTTAAGCGTCGGGTGTCCGAACCAAGCTGTTTCAAAGCGAAACATGTGCTTAAAGGTTCTACTCGGCAACGTTGGGTTACACTTAAGAAAAATAGGATGATTATCCGAATGAGTGCGTGTTCAGTGGATAACTTGGTTGTTTGGGTACATGTGCATCCAGGCTTCCGTAGCCAAGGCTCGATCAAGCCGTTCTTGGATTAAATCATGGCGAGCGAATCTACGGTTTGTCCAGGTAAAGGCTGGTCCCATAAAACCCAAGTCGATTAACTGGCTGCTATTTAAGAAATTGATGAAAGATCTAGCCTGTCCTATCCCGAAAGGTCGTCCTCCCTTTTTTCATTATGACTGATAATTTTGTTAAGGTCACCGATCAAAATATCTAAGGAGAATATTTTTTCTATTTTTGTACGGGACTGCATATTGTGTCATTAGCAATTTCAAAGAGTAATCTTTTTCAATGGGAATAATGTACTCGTGTTAGTTATAGTCTTACATTAAATTTTGTGACAAGAGGTATATATTTCAAAGAATTTAAATTCCATTCTCCCTTTATAAGATTAATTTGAAGTGGGTTAATTTATTTCTTTTATTTGTGGACCTTTCTAATTTTTTTTGGGTAAATGACAGAGCGACATTAATAAGTAAAAGCTACAAAATTTCGTTGGATCAGCCATTTTTTCTCTTTTGGCATTTTCCAACATACTAAGTCACGATACACCATGACTATTGCAAAAATAAAGTAAGAAACAAGATACATTTACAAATTATAGATGTATCTACAAATTACTTTACTACATGTCGCCTTCCAATTCTTATGAGCCCATGAAATTTCAGCTCCCAAAATGTCATGTCAGATTATTTTTTGAACCTTGTAATGGATCAGTTCTCACTGTTCTTGTTGGTTCATGTTAAGTGAGACTCCATTTATTTTTTTTTTGTAATAAGACAATTGCATTGCTAAAATAAGAGACCACAGAGGAGAAAGTAGTGCGGTCTTAGGGCCTTACAGATAAGAAGTCCAAAAGCAAATAAGCATCAGAATATAGACCGCAAGACGGTACCAAAAGGAGCGGTAGGTCTACTACCCACTATATACTCACTATAGACTCCATCATATCTGAAATTCCTTAGTTGCTCATGTTGTCATGTTCCCAATCTTGGTGAACAGATATGCGAGCCTAACAGGCAAAATGAGCTAAGGATCGTGCTTCCTTCAGGATGTGTAGGCCAGCCCTGTTGAGACTGTACTAATGGAATTGAGTCAAAAGATGGCAAAAATCATAGATAATAGGTGCCACCGTATCTACTATGTCTTCAGATCCCGACATCTGATGTAAGAGTGTAATATCCTGAACTTTGAGAGCCGGTTAGAATAATCATCTGGACTCCGAAAAATAAACGGACGATAATTTTGGGCAATGCTCGGGTGTATGAGGGGAGGGGATGGATTTCAGTGAGTTGTTGAGGGATTTAGTGTGTGTTAGGTGAAGAGTGCATGACTGCGGTTGTGTGATTGTGTTCTTGGGTGTTTATGGTTCGGGTATGGAAGCTTAGAGGTAATGAATCATGGATATGGAATTATATACGTTAGATTAGTGTTATATTGGATTTAGGTTAGGTTGTCTAGAAGTTAGAAACATGGTAACATGTGCGTTTGGAAATTGTGGTTATATGAAGTGGTCTCGGCAGTGAAGAAGAAAGAGGAAGAAGACACTGTGTGTTTATAAGGTGCATTAGTGTATGTTTGATTATGAATAGTAACCGTTATCGATCAATCTAGGTAGTTTTTCCACAAATTTTTATAAATAGTTAGGGCCAAAATTAGACAAAGTGCAAAACAGTAACCCCTAATATTTTTACGAGATGTACATTTTGAAATTTTTTAGAAATTTTTAGTGTCCACGAAGGCACTAAATTAGGGCATCGAGTAAACTAAATTGACAAATTAGTTAACCTAGTAAACCAAATTATTTTAATCTGAATTTTGTATGAAAACTCTATTTTACTTATATAATTTGGTGTCACGACCCGAACCCACGGGTAGGTCCGCGAGTTAGATCTGTGACCGGCCGCAGACCCAATGGGCTCCATCCAAGGGCTCTGCTAGGCCTTACTCACTAAAATCAATATAAGCTGCAGTGAAAATTAAAACTTCTATAAACTTAATTACATTTTCATGTTTTTATTTGAATACATACTTATGCTAAAACTTGTCATAATTTCGATTTATCGACAACTAAAACTAAATCAACAATTTAAATATTAGCGACTCATTCAATGCAGTCTCCGAAGCTCCGCATCAAATTGTCTCTTCCTACGCTCATCACCTTACTTTCAATCTGAAATGATAAGTAAGGGATGAGCTTCCACGTGCTCAGTAAGTAACCAATCATTCAACTAGATGGACCAAATCATGCAGAAAATAACTCACTTTATATTATAGCCACATTAAGACATCTAAAATTATAAAGTTGGTGATCATTGGGTAAAACAAAATAGGGTACACGAAACCAAAATTTTGAAATATAAAATCATTAGCACAAAACTCATGACAACCAGTCAATTCCAACATTAGCTCAAACGATATGCTGCGGTCTGCGTACAGGCCCCACTTACTAGGGCCTGAAATCCCTCCTACATCCGGGATAAATAATCTGTGGACGCAAGGGCTAACCACAAGCAACCGTACTGTGCATTAACGTGCAAGCCTCGTTGACCAGAGCCCGAAATCCAACTTTCCCCCGTTAGATATGGGGCGCAACAATCGAATAAACCAAAAACCCCATTTGGGTTCATCGTAAACGAAATCACTCATTAATTGATTATCGATCATCCTCACACCCTTTCAATAATTATCAAGATGTTCAATATTCACAATAACGTCAAATACCAAACATTTCAAATCCAAGTTCCATTTCAATTTCCAAGCAAAACATCATTTACATGCTGGTTCGGTTTTTCTTTAACGATAAATAAACCACTAAAAGCTTATTAGTAAATTAAGCCAGAGCAGTTAAACATAATTAAAGCAGTTAATGTTGATAAATATCACTTTTAACCGTAGAAAACATATACATTATATGTAAAAATACTAGTTGAATCAAAGGGTCACTTACCTGATGCTACACATTCCTCATATCAAAATCTCTGAAGCGACAATTGTGCTGCTACATCCGACTCAAGAACCTTCAATGCCGTTCTTTTCCTCTTTATATCCCTATACGTGCTTTAACCCAAAAGCATCATCGGTTAACACCATATCCCTTTTCTACCGAAACCTAAATAACAAATCACATGGATGTCATTCATTATCGCTCGAGCACGCCTAAGTATTAGGTTTCTATTAAGTGAGTAAAATTTTTTCAACCACCCCTCGACTTTTGTAAAATTACCTATTCGCCCACGATGCCTAATGTACTATTATCTACCTAGATATAACATAAAATAGTCTTTTTAAACTACTGATGAGTTTTTTTTTTGGACAAGAACGGTTGTACCGAAAATTTTTCGCTCGGAACCCTAAACTACTCGTTAAATTAAGCGTTAAAGCACGTGTTCCAAAAATATATCAAATGGCATCGAAATGCCACAAAATTTTAAACACTTAATTATTGCAGTAATTTTAGATCATTGTAAAATATTAGGCTAAAAATAATTTTGTTTACTATGTTAAATAATTCAAAAACCTATTTTAAAAATAAAATTATTTGAGATACTTCCCATGCCGAGAAAATTCCATGTCGAAGGTTTATAAAAAAATAAGGAGAGTTTTTCTTTTGTACTTTGCCTAAATCTAGTAAAAAATGGCCTTTAAAATAGTTTAGTAAACTGTTGTAATAGTTATTCGTTACGTGATTTCTGATCAAGCGCTACTCCACCAACAACGCTAAAATAATTAACAAACGACCTTAAAAACTTTAGAAAAGTACCTCATTTTAGCTATATAAGATCATTTTAGAAGTTTCAAGATTTAATAACTTAATTTACTATTCTAAAATATACCAAAATTTCTTGTTCAGATAAAATTAGTTAACACGCTTCCTAAAGTAAAAAAAAAATCTAAAAATTTTCATGTGTGTAGGTATTGTAAACATAATATGAGTTACTCTTTTGAGTTTTGTCCAAATAAATTTTTAGATATATTTTAAAATTTTTGAAAGGAACTGCTAAAACAATAGTCCCCATTAACGACACTTTTTAGTTAAATTCTTAAAACAGGGATCTCCCCCCTCTCTATGTACTTTCTCTTCTTCACTTCTCAGTGGGTCATCCACTTCTCTCTCAATCTTCTTCTTTCTCCTTCTACAAGACTCTCACCCAATTCATGAATATACACACACACACGCACACATGCAATACCCATTACTTTTCCTTCATCCTCACCCATCTATATACATAAAATAAGCTCCCACAAAATCCTTCAACCATTCATGGGCACACCCATGTATATATATACACACACACACATTTTCTCTTCTCCCATATTACATCTACAATTCCACGCATTTGGGGTTTTCTTCTCTTTTCTTCAACTCCTAAACACGCACGTCATACCATTTCTCCAATCCATTTTCACAGCTCACTTCATTACAACTACACATATATAAATGCATGGCTTACAACCCCTACCTCATGGCAGTGGGATTTTTCTTACCTTCCAAACCACCCCACTTCCACCGGCGACAACCGTTTATCTTCCCTCGGCAGCCATGGTTGCCACAACCTCAACCCACAAGGCGCAAGCATCCTTCCTTCGTTAGCCATTACCCATGGCCACCCCATTCCACGGCAGGCATGGCTGCCTTCCCACAAACATCACGGAAACATGGCTGTCATCATCTCGCTTCTGCGTAAATAGCCCCTTACCGATGACCCATTACGCCGTACCCAATTGGATACAGCCTCCCACGGTTGTCCACCCCTCCACAGTGATCCATTTGTAGATTTATATACATGTATATAACAACTATATATACTATGTAAGCTTACCTGAAAACTCGCAGGAAGAAACCTTCGTCTCTCTTTCTCTCGGCCTCCCATCCACGCCCCATTCTCCCTTTGTCGTTTACCGAAATTCTGGAGAAGGATATTAGGGTCTGCGGTATATAGTAGTAGCTACATACATATAAATAAACCCTAGCTCAAATAATTTCCAAAAGTCCTCTGCGCTCTCATTAGTCGGTTAAACTTTATCCGAAGCTTTTTATGATTGCGAAAAGTTCCAAAATAATCATTTACTGTATTTACAAACTAGAAAATTTTAACGGATTGTTATGTCACCCCGTTCCACTGATCTGTCGCTAAAGGTTGTTCTAATAAAATATTATTGCAAAACTAGAAATCGTGGCTAATTGATGTCGATAAAGATCTCAACTATGCACATAAACGCTAAATGTTATGTTTATAATCATTAATAAATGTAAATAAATAGGCTAGGTCAAAATCAAGGTTTAGGATATTACATTTAGTATCTAAAATTTCGTGCCATTCCAAGGTTGATAGGTATTTTTTCACGGAACTGACCTTTTAGCACTCGGTCCAGACACCGGTTGGGAATTTTTGGGCAAAAAATTTTTAAAATACTTTTTAGTCCCTAGGGTATTCTGGAAATATGTCACCCCGAATGGGGTATTTTGATAATTTGACCTAAGAAAGGTATTTTAGCATAAATTCACGTATGAAAAACTTATTTGGGTGATTCTACACACGGGAAGGCGGTTTGGGTGAATAAGTCAGAGATGGGCAATTTGATAATTTTATATATGCGGTGAGGGCGGTTCATTTTGGGAGCATGTGTGAGTCCGTATTAGGTTATGATATTGTACTGTAGATTGTATTCTGACGATTTAATTATTTCATTTAGGTTAAAGTTAAAGACTTTCCGGTTATGATAATTTAACTGCGAATCCAGGTAAGAGATTCTATCTGAATCCTGGATAAGGACTTTTGTCCGAAACCTTTATTTGATAACTTGTACTTGTAAGTACTCCTTTGAATTACTTACGACTAATGTCGAACTCTGAAGTATGTATTGATATCAGCATGTTCTTGTCAAGAAAATCCTAATATTGAACCTGGATCAATCATTTAGAAATCTTATGATGCTTGCCTGTTATTACATGCTGAGCAAATTTGATAATTATTTATATCCATTTTTCTGAATTATTGTGCTTAAATTCGATAATTATTCGCAATTGTTTTGATGCTTATTTTGTGATTTTCTTCTGAAAATTTCGATTTCTTTTAAAAATTTTGAATGCTGACTTACATTAGTATGTTTATGGTGATTGGAACCCGAATTGATTTCGGTGATTGAACTTATGTTAAAGCTTATTGATATTGTTGATTTTTTTTGTGTTGACCTGGATTTTTGTTTTGTGGGAGGGCGTAATAAGACTGGTATGAATCCTGTAGGAAAAGCAGGCTAGTACCCAAATTGACTAGTATTTTGGTACATCATGCATGTGTACACTACTAACTTTGCCTGAGTGGCATTGTAACCGCCCAGGATCAACGTTAATTTTTTTATTTTATTCGTGCCATATGTACCATGATTTGTACTTGGGTTGAAATCTCTTGACAAGTCATCATTGTATTTTGGAAATGACTGTTTAGATGATCCGTATGCATTTTGAATTCTTTTGGAAAACCATCATTGTATTTAAAATGATGACTTTGGAAATAATATTTTATTGATGGTTTTGGAACCCATCTTGATTGTATTTGTTTGTTTTGGTATTTATTTCTGATGAATTTTGATCCTGTTGGAAAGCATTGAGTTTTTGACCGTTTGAAGTGTTTTGAAAATTTTCGTCCGTTGGATTCTTGGAATCGTTTGAAATTATTTCGTTGGTCCTTGTACGACCTTACTGAGCTCTTAAAAGCTCACCCTTCGTTGATTCCCTTATGCAGATGATGATAAGTTGTAGCAGATTCGGGAATGGGTTAAAGTCTGTGTGAGCTTCCGATGAACCCGCCACTTCCATGTAATGAGACCCCTGCATGGGTCGGTACCGCCACCTTGTCTATAAGGACTCAAGTTTGTAAAGAATCTAAGTTTTAATAGTTTAAGTTTAAGCAGTTTTGTAAGATTGTAGTTGAAGAATTTGAGATAGTATCGGATTAGGTGTTTTGAAGTATGTATTAGTGATCAGATTTGATAGGTTTGATGTGATCCGGTAGGTTAACGACCCGAAAATTCGGAGCTCTGCCGAGCTCTGAATTTTCGGAGGCGTTACAAAGAGGAATTGAGATGTAGTCAGTACATGAATATGTAAGAAATTATGTTTCAATGCCCAATGCGATATAAGTAGCAGGCAATGTGACAAAGCAGTATAGTTATCTGACGAAGAAATGGAAAAAGCCGCCAAGCCGCCGTTCCACAACGGTTATTATTTGTGTAGCATATTAAACCAATGCCAGCCCGTAATTTTTGCTAATCAAAAAGGCATGAATGGCCGTGTTAACAGTGACTGATTCTATGTAGGGACAGGGTATTTGGCTATAATGCAAAGAGATTGGCCCCGAGGGGGGGGGGGGTAAGAGAATGAATACCCACACTTTCCCGTGAGCAGTTAGGTTGTGGTAGTTTTCAAGGTGAAGTGGGTAATCTATGAGAGTATTGGGAGATGTTAGTCAATTGACATATTTGGCATATCACAGCCACAGGTTGAAAGGGAAAGGGAATTTGCCTAAAAATAAAGTTATTTCTATGGTTCCAAATAGACCAAACGGTGACAAAAAAATATAAGACGGTGCGCCAGTTGTAAGGAGAGTAAGATAGTGGGTTGAGCCAAGTAATGAGCCATTCTTTGAAGGTTCTATCAACATTGGTGGTCTTTATACCAAGAGGTATACTAAACCAAACATGTTAGGAAAGCATGGTGTGTGTCCTCGGGTAGAGTATAACAAAAGGGACAAATGTTGGAAAGAATGATCTAGTACTAATATAGATTGGTAGCTACTAGCTAGGGGTAAACGGTCCTATAAGATTTTCCAGATCAAGAAATTAAATTTTAGCGGTAAGTTATGTCTCCAAAGCTTCCTCCAAATGTCCTTGGGATAATTCGGAGGTCTAGAGGGAGGTTTAGTTTGTCGAGTAAGGGTGTAGTCCTAATGGCGGTACAACATATGGTAAGTAGATGTGACTGTGAAATTTCCATCCCTGGTGTGCCCCCAAACTTGTTGATCCTCAAAGTCATTTGTCGCCACATGGATGGCCTTAATTTTGTGTCCGACTTCAGCAGAAAACAACTGATCAATCTTCCGGCTATCCCAAGTGCCATTTCGAATAAGATCTTTAACAGTTGAGGCTTGTGTTCAATTGGTGTGGGATGGTAGTTTGGGATCCTAGTGCCGTCCGGCACCCACCATTTGTTCCAGATATTGATTTTCCTGCCATTTCTCACTTGCCATCGTATGCCTTTTTGGAGGTTTTTGTCTTCCAAGAATGATGCCTCGCCAGGCCCTCGAGAAGTTACCAGTAGCAGGGGAGTGGAGGAAATCCTGTTGTACATAGTACTTACCTTGGAATACTTGGGCGAGAAGGGAATTTGGTGAGAGCCAAATACGCCATGCATTCTTTGTAAGTAACGCAGTATTCAGAAGTCTCATAGATTTAAAAGCTAGTCCCCCAGATTTGCGTGGCCCACATAAGGCATGCCAGTTGATCCAATGTACGCCCCAATTGTTTCCATTGCCAGACCACTAGAAATTGCTTAACAATATATCAACCTGGTGACAAACCTCTATCGAAAATATACATAACTGCGTATGGTAGATGGGTAATGGATTTAAAATTGACTTCATAAGGGTACCCCTTCCAGCTTTATTGAGAAGTACACCCTAAATTTTTGATGTAACGCGAAATTGCACGTATGTCCGTTCTTTTTGACAAATAACAGTGATATCCTTTGACCACACTGAAACTTAAATACATAAGGCATTGTGCTTAATAACCGAGATGCTCTTATCACCCTCATAAAATTATCCAACTTGATTTGAACTCTGTGATGTGTGCATGTGTTTGTCTTATAGTCAATGGAGTTCTTCGCCCATAACATGGTTGGAAACCGTCGGCCACCCAATAGCACACACCACCACTCATCCACCAAGCACTAAGATTGTCGCCTACATCACAGACCAACAAACCAACCACCACTGCTACATCCCCCCTCCCGCATTTCGCAACTCCACACTACCACCACATCCCATAACAACCTCGAAGCATCCCAGTCCCCAGCGTACTTTGCAATAGCCTCCTTTTGTTTCATGATTGTAGTCCACAATCATGAAACAAAAGGAGGCTATTGCAAAGTAAATCCGCATGGCCGCATGAACATGTGGTGAACTCATCATCCAAAAGAATCACATCTCAAGCAATGAGTCCCCTCACTACAAATTTATAACAATAATTGACCTTTCAGTCGATTAGTAATACACAGTACAATAACATTCTTGAATCTATTCTTTAAAAAATAAATAGCAATCAGTAACTTGGCCCTGTTTGACACTCATTTATTTTCCAGTTTTAGAAACTGGAAAAAATAAACGCGTTTGGTAACTTTTTTTTTTTTCCCTTCAGTTTAAAAAATTAATTTTTAAATCAAGGCTGTTTTTAAAAACTCTAAAAACTGTTTTTTTTAGACCACCACCACCACCCTCCCACCCTCCCACCCTCCCACAGCCGGCGGCTGCTGACAGCCACCGCCGGCCATCACCACAGTCGGCCACCGTCACGCCCCACCACCGCTACTGCAAACTACCAAAAAAGAAATTTAAAAAAAAAACTGAGTTATCAAACACTAAAAAATAAAAAATTGAGTTATCAAACACCCACTTATCTTTATAAAAAAAAAAATTAACTGCAATTTTAACTTTTTTTGGAAACTTAAAACCAAACTTTTTTTGTTGTAAAAAACAGAGCCTTAACACTTACGATGACATTTTTTCCGAAGGGTCCACTTGGCCAGTACCGAGGGTTTAATCTAAACACAGCATAAACCCCATTTTCGCACCACCTCTCAATTCTCACATGGCAACGAAGAGGGGATCAATCACCGGACTCGCCGCCCTAAGCCGAGCTTTCGACGCCACCGCCGCCCCCCCGAACCCCGCTCCCCGCCGGTTCGCTCAGGCGGCTTTGTACAGCACCAGCTGCAACCCAAACTCCACCGCAAGGTCTCACTGGTTCACGCGTGATTGGCTCGCCGGCAACCTTGGGCTTGGGGCCCGCTCTGCTACCCATGGCATCGCCGGCACCGTGCTGTTCTCGGCTGCCGCCTCCTCGCTTGCCCAAGAAGCCCACGCCAAAGAGCCGCCGCCGCCAAAGAGCCGCCGCCGGCCAAAGACCTCATTCCCAAGGACGTCGTGCTTTATCAGTACGAGGCTTGCCCTTTCTGTAACAAAGTTAAAGGTACAATTTTCATTTCCATTTCCACTGTTTTTGTGTATCTTATATTACACTTCTTCTATCTCATAAGTTTTGTTGCATTTGGCTCTTTTGCGTTTATAGGTTAGTAGTCACAAATGATGATGTTTTTCTGACAAGTTAAATCAGGGCAAAAAATAATGAGTAAAGTAACTTAATTTACGAATCCAAAAAAAGTCAAAGGGAACAACAACAATTATGAAATTGAGGGAGATACAGATTTTTTGTTTATTATTTTATCGATCCTGCAATGAGTAATGTTTGTTTTTTGAGTAAGAAAATGGAACAGAAACACTACTTAGCATAATTTTTGGATGGGGAATACGTGCAATGCAGAGCAAGGAGTCCTTTAGCAATTTAGGGAGGTCCAATTGGCTATGATGATGTCAGGTAGTGTCCGGATGAGTCAGAGAGGGGCTTTGGTAAGCACAGTTTGCCTCAGGGTCTTTTGACATAGCTCAAACCTAATTACTTGCAATCACTTGTTCTGATGACTTTAACGCTGGCAAGGCTGCATGTTAAATGTTGGATGTACTGCTATACACAAAGTTGTCACGGAGAGATGTCTACTTCTTAATGTGCTGGATTCTTGCTGTATGAGATTGGGCATCTACTTTGAGTAATTATTTGTCTTTAACATGCCTTTTTGGCTCATCCTTAGGTGTAGATTCCGGTTGCACCTTAGATAAGGAAAATGATACTTTCAAGAAACGGGGAGCCTTCTATCTATCCACTGAAAGAAGAAAGAAAGAAAGCTGAAAAAATTAATGGTCATCTGATGCATAAGAGATATATACCTCATTCGATTTGTACTATTTTGCAAATCTAAATAATTTCGTTTGTGACAACTAAGAATAGTGTTATGCTGGAGTTACCAAGGCATCTAGCCCAAGAACAATTTGTTTAGACTATTGAGTCCAAAATGTTTGATGTATATTCCATGTGGTTTCATTTTCTACTTTCTGCTTGTCCCAGCATTCCTGGACTACTATCATATTCCATACAAAATTGTGGAGGTCAACCCCATCAGCAAAAAGGAAATCAAATGGTCTGACTACAAGAAGGTGCCTATACTGATGGTGGATGGTCAACAGATGGTCGACTCATCAGGTATATGATATAGGTAATATCTTAAATACTTAGAGGAAGACGATGAAAAGTGTAGGAAATCCATCCAGTTTGGCTTCTTCATTGCTAACTGATAATTCTGTCAATCTACTTCTAGAATTAGCTTCTTTTTACTGTTTAGTGTTTTTTAACAATTCTGACATGGCAGATATCATTAATAAACTGTACCAGAGGATTCATCCCGAGTCTCCCATTGATCCTGATGGCAATGAAGAAGTTACGAAGTGGTGTCAGTAAGATTATTATGTTTTGAGTTTCTGCCGATGTGCACTCTTGCTACTGCATTAGCAAACTAACCTGCTTGGTTTTCTAGTTACTTGCTGCTACCTTGTAATCCTAATGAATGGTAGATCAAGCATCTTTGTTGTATTTGATTTTGTTAGTCCGGCCACTGTGCACTCTGCATTCACTGGGTCTGTGCTAACAGGAACTGGTTATACCCTTGTTCGCAAATATTAGGCGAGCTTTTGTTTTGGTATGTTCATCTCCAATTGAATATATGACATGCTAATACCTGTACTTGTATTTGCAGGTGGGTGGACAATCACTTGGTGCATGTCTTATCACCAAATATATATCGAACTACTTCTGAGGCTCTTGAATCGTTTGATTATATTACAAGCCATGGTAAGATTTTAAGGCGTGCATCTGTGTTCCCCACGTACGTAGCGGCAAAAGATCGTATGCAATGCACACCATTTTCAGTGACGGGGTATATAGTTTTATCGGAAGTGTTGATGGAAGGATAAGCTTATCTTCATCGACACCCCCACCCTAAAAACGAGAGAGAAAAACAGAACATCAAGGCTACGTTTGTTTACCATTTTCATTCCCCCCTTTCTTCATATTCCGTTTTTGTAAACACTGCCTTATTTCGTATTCACAATCCATCATTCCTAGTTGACCAAATCATTGATAGAAGTTTTGAGTAAAAGGTTGTGTCCATATGTGGATTTGATCAACTGGGCAGCAAAGGAATGATTTTGTGTGGATATGATAATCCGGGCAGCAGAGGAATGAGCCTGTTTATATGCTCATTTAAGATAGAGCGGAAGTTATTTACTAACAATGTCGGTTGCATATGTGATTGAAGAGTACTCAAAAGTTCTTTCTTGCAAATTGCATGCCATCTATATCATAATGCACATTCATTTGCAGTTTTATTCTGATGCTTTCAGTTTAAAAGGTTATTTTGTTGGTACTTGGTAGTCGGGGCCCACATAGTGTTCTTTCGGTCTATATGGTCCTTGCCTCTATTTAGGTACTATCTCCTTTGTTATTTGCAGATTTAGTAGTGTATCTGTGAGGAATTTTTTAAGTGTAGCTACTTAAGGTGCAGAAGTCATTGTTCCTCTCATCCTTTTCTTTCGCCCATTTTCTCAATTATTGGTTTTAAGCATTCAAAGTTTAACTTTTAAGCTGCTAACAGTTAATCCTTTCCTGTTCAGTTTTTCTTCCTCTTTGATTCCTGGATGTTTAACTCTTTACTGTATCCACCTCTATAGAAGAGTGAACAAATCTTCTGATCTCATTTAGAGGTTGGCTAAGATGCACGGATAATTTGCATGACTATACTTCCGATTGTTTATTAGAGATTACTCCTGAGTGACACTTAATGGATGCATATCCAATATTTCTATACATAATTATGATCTATTTCAGGCACCCAAGAGACACTTACAGATCCAATATTTCTGTACACTTCTAAATCCAATACCTACCAACTTTTGAATTAGGATCAATGATGAGGTCATTGAGGTGTTATGGATATGAGTTTGTCATGAGCTTTGGTTGATCCCCTTTGGGGTTTTTCGTTATTGAACTACAACAGAGATCTCGGAACAGTCGCTTATTCAAAGGAAAGTAATTCAACACGTGAAGATGAAGCTAATTTAATAAGTACATATTATAATATCAAGGTAAATGAAAAGATCCATTGTGACTGCATAACATACCATGTGATCGAAATAGGCCTTACATGTTAATTAGCTTAAAAAGAGCTCTGGGAAGGGCTTGGAAGCATTCCGACCGAAGCGGTCTTCGTTAAGGTAGAGAACTTAATCACTGAGAGGAAGGCTGATCTGAAATAAAGATATGCGGGAGAACCTTGCTGTATCTTCCATTTCTCAGAGCTAAGTACAGATTGCCGTGCAGTCATAATTGTGTATAGTATGGTGGTATACAAGAATAGCTATTATTTTCTTCAATAGGGAGTCGTAGAGATACCCTCAGGTGCAGTAAGTGTTCCAGAATTTTGTAGCTGGGATGCCAATTTTCCCGTGATGATCAGGTGGTCTGTGCCTGATTTGGCAATGGATTTCTGTATTATTTTGGTAGCGTATGTGTCTCTTTATCTCTTCTAATCAAGTTGATTCATATGCCCCCCTGAGTATATGGCTCAATGATCAATTTTCTTAACTTCCAAACATTCTCTCAAGGATCCAGTTATCAATGTGGTGCTTTGCCACTTTGCCTGCCGCAAAAGGGTAGAAATTCATCCGGATATAATCAATTAACACTTGCAAACGAACTAGTTGGGCCACTCTGGTACGACTTAGAGTGAAGCGTGTCCCTAATTGTGAAGTTTACATGCATATGGATCTGCAGTAATTTGGTTAAGTGTAAAGGTAAATCATTTCATGCCAGTTTACTGTACTCTGCCTAGGGTGTTTTTGTTGCGTGCACGCGTATTATTGAAATCACACTTGTTGCCATTTTGATTCACTGGTATTGTTACAAGCTGACAGCCGCATCATTTCCAAAAATTCTCACAAAAAGATTTCCTTGTGGTGCAGGTAATTTCAGCTTTACTGAAAGACTGGTAGCCAAGTATGCAGGAGCCGCAGCTATGTATTTTGTGTCAAAGAAACTGAAGAAGAAACACAATATCACCGATGAGCGTGCATCCTTGTATGAAGCTGCAGAAACATGGGTCAATGCTCTAGATAATCGCAAATTTCTTGGTTTGCCCAACTCTAACCAAGTAGATTTCAGACATTAATAGAAAATTGTTGCAGCCGTGGCTATATGTTTAACTTTTCTATCTTAACAGGTGGGTCCGTACCTAACTTAGCTGATCTTGCGGTTTTCGGCATTTTAAGGCCCATCCGCCACCTCAAGTCTGGTAGAGACATGGTGGAGCACACACGCATAGGTGAATGGTATACACGAATGGAGGGTACAATGGGAAGGTTTACGAGGACTGGGGAATAAAACCAGAGCAAATTTGTCACTTAGGTCCGGAAGGTTTCTATCTTTTACACTTGGTTCCGTATGATATTTTTTGCTCGACTAAGATGATAGGTTTGAGACTTGAGAGAGTTACTATTAATACAGTGGAGTTTTCAAGACTAGAGGCGATCGGATTGATGAATGTATATGGATTTGCCGTTGGAATCCTTTCTTAGCTTCTCTATAACACAGAGAGAGGTGCAACTGCTGGAATAATTTGAAAATTCTCCAATGGTTAGAACTACAATTTATATAGCCCGTTGGTAAGGGGATTGGAACCAACAACCTTGGACTTATCCTCCAAGGTCTTTGCCGTTTCTACCACCCCTGGTTGGAATTTTGATTTGAGTTTTCATGATTTGAAATATTCAAGCAATAAGGGTGTTTCTCTATTGTTTTTTCTGGTTTTGCTATTTCTTCGTTTGTGTTGGAGTGATCAGGATGAGGGCAATGTTTGAGATCGACTACATATGGTTGCCCAAAAATTAGGTGGTTGGTTTTTTATGTTTTCTTTATCTGCACCTATTTGTATCTTTATCAGCAACTATATATACTGGTGCGTTGTAATCCATTTTTATCAGCGACTATATATCTTTATCAGCAACTATATAAATGGTGCGTTATTGACATCACATTTTAAACAAGGCAAAGCTAGAACTAACCGGTGGTAATGCACAACATTAGGCTATGTTTAGGAAGCACTTTTACAGCTTCAATGGCCTAAATTTTTAAAGAGGTGAAAGAACAAGTCAAGCAACACACAAGTGCAACGGCAGGAAAGATCCGAAAACTTGAGAGGTACAAACTTCATTGCATTTATTTGGTATGAAATTGTGCACAGTGAAAACACACAGGGGAAGCCTATTCTTCAGCATTTCCCGATGACCAAACTGACAGGTCCTAGCTTCATCCTCTGATCCGCCCTCTCTCTCTTCCCCCTAACCTTATGACCACTTCACGTCGCATTCCCTATTGAATGAACTCTTTTATCTCCCTCTTAACAACTCTGCCTCCTCTCTCAAATCTCTGACCCGGGAGTTCTGTCACAAGATCTGCATGTGTACGTCGTCGCTTAATGCCTTCCTCTCTCTCTCTCTCTCTCTCTCTCTCTCTGTTAAAAGCTTTTTTGAACCTTTATTTTTGGTTGGAGGGTCTTTGACACAACAGGTGAGTGAGAGAATCCAAACCAAGCTTTCTCTCTCTCTCTCTCTCTCTCTCTTTAGTTCCTAAATTACGTTAGCATAATCAAACTTCACATAACATATGATCAACTTTTATTATATTTATTATTACGTACGTACGTGAAAAGATTTGTCAGTTTCTCCTCTTATTTCCTTTTCATATTACTTTTCCTTTCGGTTAAACCACAAACCAAGGCAACAAATAAGGCAAAGGTTATGCCCATTTAAGAGGGGGAGCTCAGCTGGCTTTCAGAGAGAGAGAGAGAGAGAGAGTCATGCGCCCTGTTCTGATGTAACAAGGGCATGATCCTTCTTGCTCTTAACCTACCTTCCCCCATTTTTATCGTTTAGCTTTTAGGTTTCTCCGAAATGGGCTGTGATTGAGAAATGCGAAGAAAAAGGGTGGTGTGTCGTTTTAGAGTTATGGCTGATCAAGCGGATTTGTGTTTAGAAAATATGTGTGGAGCAGAGGATTGGCATGTGAGCTCTGTTTTGGGGATTGATGATGCGGGTCTTGTTTGTTTGCAACCCACAACTCGATCACTTCACCACCAAGGCTTCCAATTTCTTGCTGGTTCTTATGGAAATCAAGGGGCTTCTTCTTCTTCAACTGGCCTGAGTTTTCTCTCGATGGACTTCTCACAATCATTGGTCTCTGAGCTTGAAAGGCAGAGCATGGAGATGAACTTATATCTACAGTTTCAGGTCAGAATTAAAGTATTATCAACATATGCTTTCCAAGTTAATGGCTCTTTTGATAAATGTTACTCGCACTCCAACGACGTCGAAACTTATATGCATGTAGCACGGTCATGATCGGACCTGCTGTTGTGACATTTCTTCAACTTGATGCAAAAAAAAAAAAGAGTTTCTGGGGTTTGACTCTAGTTAGATACTCCTTTTTCTCTCGAGAACTTAGCCAAGTACTTCAACAGATTTCAAATGTTAGAAATGCGAAAATATTAACATATGTGGTAAAATTTGAATGTACGTGATACAGTTATGCACGCGTAACACTATGATGTCTTTCTCAGCTGTAACAACGACATTGCCTTTGTACATGGCTTTTTAAGGAACCCCTTTAATCTCTCTCAACGATTGGTAGTCGCTTTCTTATTTGGTGGGGTTGGATATAATAAGTTGGTTCTTGTTTTCAAATGACAGAATGATAGATTGAGGACAGTTTTGCAAGAAGAAACAAGGCAACGAGCTGTACTTCTGTTACAGAGATACGAATCGAAATTAATGAGCTTAATGCGGAAAAAAGATGCAGACTTGGCAGTGGCAACAAAGAAGACAATGGAGCTACAAGATTGCTTGGTTAGGGCAGAGATGGAAGCACAAACGTGGCAGAAAATGGCGATACACAACGACGCCCAGATCATAGACCTCAACAACAAGCTCAATCAAGCCAAAGAAAGAGAAACTCTGTTCTACAACGGAGCTCAGGATGCAGAATCAGTCTGTGACTCTCCTAACCAAGAAGATTACAACAAAAAAATGGCCTGTAGAATGTGTCACGTGAATAGCACGTGCGTGCTCTTTCTGCCTTGCAGGCACCTCAGCTCCTGTGTGTATTGTGAGCCTCTTCTCGGGTGTTGTCCTGTCTGTAAATCTGCAAAGACAGGAAGCATGGAGGTGTTCTTGACCTAGTCGAAGAAGAAACAGACTTGAAAAGGACGAGAAAGGTAAAAAGAGGACATCTTTTTAGGTGAAAAAGGCCAGTTTCTTTTGGGGTTTTGCCCCATTTTTGGGTCTTTGTGATCAGAAATTTTTTGTACTGAACAAGGACCCAAATCTATGGACATTATTATGATAGTAATATATGGAAGGCAACGGTACCAGTACCAGTAAAGTGTGCTTGCCTTTTCCTTTTCTGGCTTCATTGATTTGTTTCCTGATTCAGTTTTGTTCGCTTCGAAGACTGATTTGATCGTTTGGGTTCTCTGAGAAATGCTGGCTTCGTGCTGTACTCTAAACTGACACAAAAGATTTTAAAGGCACAATTATGAACCCCTTGAAGGCCAACTTGCCTGTACTGGGCACACTGCATTGTGTGTGCCATCATCTTTGCTGCTGTTGAGTTGCTCGGCTAATACTTCAAATAAAGGTTTCAAATTAAGTAGTCGTAACGGTCAGCCAAATGTGAGTGAGCACCCATGTACTGCTATGATTTAAACCTTTGATTCTTCCGAGGCTCAGCCAGATATAGTATAGAATGACATGATAGCTAAGGAGTAGGAAAATGACAGCCTTCGTTGATTAACACTGTGCGTAAGTCTGATGCAGGCAGCGTAGTGAAAATGACCACTTTGTTGGAGTTTAGTTAAAATGATGAACCATTTGGTCATTAGTCCATGTTGTTGCTTGCTATCAAGGATTTATGAGACTGGGATTTTTTTTGAGCAGTTCAATCTAAGATTAAATTTAGCTCAATCTTCAGGTATAGGTGTTTGAACAACGTCCTAATGCTCTATATATTTCTTATAGATGCATGATTAATAGCATCTAATGCCTATGAACTAGTTTGTATATGTGCCACTGGTAGCGTTGTCAGAAAATCTAAGATGACCACCGTATAACTCACAAAATTGTATGGTCAGAATTATTTTGTCAACACTGTAATGTCATCTTTTGTTTAAAAATTGACAAGAAAGTGGACGAGAGACAAACAATTCGAAGACCTTCTTGCTTGTTTCAAGAGAAGAAGCAGAGAGAAAAGGGGTGAGGAGACTAGCTGTCGTGTTTCTCTCTATATGATTAATGATAAATTTCTCATGATTTTATGTAGATAAACATGTCTTAAATTTCTCCGATCGTCGTGGAAGATACTTCTTTCAATTTCTTTGTCCTTCTTTACCTGTAACCTTTCATCGAGCTAAAGGGTTCATGGCATAATTTTCACATAGAAAGAAAGGTTCAAATAAGTTTGTTTTTTACGTGTAGCAATTGACACTTAAAATTCATCGTTAATGTATGTTGCTGTCACGTAGATCAAACATTTACTTCTCCTTGAGCATACGAGTCTTCGTCTTTGAACCAATTATCTCCTATGGAACTTAACCCTTCAAGTGCATTAGATTCCATCATGACCTTGTGATAGGGTTCATTTCAAACATAGTTATCGAAAGTAAGATCAATTATCAAATAGAGGAAAGCACTAATTCACGGTTCATTGGTTCGACCGAGGGTTCAGTCGGACTTATAATTAAATACTAAAAAAGAAGAGAAAACACATCTAGATCAAAAATCTTGTGAAAGGTAAAAAAAAAATGATGGTTCTTTAGTCACGGGCTTTGCACATGTTTTCTAAACTAGACGTCACAAGATCGAGTCGTCACAAGATCGAGTCATGGTGGCCTCATCCATATTCTTACAAGTATTAAGCCAAATCAACCGGTTTTCCACGCCAGTTTACTCTGGGCAATCCGATTCAGTTATGATAACCATGACTCAAAGCCGCTAAAACGTCCAATGAGATGACATAGAGATTGGCACATCAGCTGCCAAGCTGAATAAAACCAAAAAACCATCTCCTAAGTGATCTCGACAATTCCGGCGATCCCCTAACTTTTTGAGTCTGTGCAATTAAAATTATGCCAAGTTAAAAAGGGGGGGGGGGGGGTAAAAAGAGGTTGGTAAGTCTTGAATAACATAATCAAGAGACTTGGTATTATAAAAAAATATACCATTGAGCATTTTGGAGAAGAAAAGTCATATATAAAATCATAATTATTTCACCTGAACCAGCGTCGTTGATCGGACCGATTTAATTGGTGCTTCCGCAGGTTCGATTTAGAGGATGTCCCGAATTTTCACTTGGTTCGGACAGATGACTACATGGTTCTGTTATAAGCAGACATCATATTCATTACATTTTTTCAAAACACATCTTATGTGTTTTCTTTTTTTGGGTGTCTAATTACAAATTTGATTGAATCACCGGAAGTGAATGAATCATGAATCATGCTTTCACCGATTCTGATAACAAAGATAAAACGATTAGTTAGCGCAAAACAAAGAGAAGCAAAGCTTTAGCATATTTTTTACTTACAACTTTAAACGCGCAAATTAAATTGGACAAAAATTACGAACAAATAATCAAAGAATGGCACGTGATGTGGCCCACTAAGTCACGAACGAATTACGCATACTTCGATTGCCAGTTTTAGAGGATTCAAGGCCTTAACAACAAAAAGCTCCTCCGTCCCCTCAGCCCAATTATTCCAAACCAGCTGAAAGAAGATCTGTTCATGATGCAACAAGGCGATTACAACAGTTCCTCCTACTATCAATATCCCCAAAACCCTAGCCCTATTCCCACCGATCACAGCCCTTTACCTCCGCCCTACGCCGCCGCGTCCGCCTCCGCCCCTCCGTTCGCCACTACCACAAATTATCCCCCTCCGCCTCCGCCTTCCTCGGATTACCCCCCATACCCCTCCACCTATCCCCAACAATACCCCCAAAACCCCGATCCCCCAACTGCCCCTTCCTACTCCCCAAACCCTAATATCCACTCCTTCAATCAGCCCCCCTCTCAACCCACCTCCTTCCCTCAGTTCGAATCCCACGCGCAGCCGCCCTACCAGCCTCCACAATTCGAATCACATGCGCCGCCGCCGTACCAGCCACCCCCCCAGCCACAGCCGTATTATGCACCCAATTATCCCCATTCCTCTTCGATTCCCTCAAACCCTAGCCCTAACTTCGCCCCGTACAATAGCACAAGTTCATTGGCGCCGCCATCTGCATATGAAAGTCCGTTTGACAATTCTGTGAAATTTGATCAACTTGGGGGTTATACTAATGATGGAGGCTACAGTCGGAGCAGGTCCGATTTGGGATCGGATTTGTATGGGAAGCGATTGGACCGGTATGATTCGGGTGGGTATGGGGGTGATGGGTATGGAGATGGAGTGTACGCATACCAAGGGAGTAAGGTGGAGCCATATGGGGCTCGGGGCACCGGACCAAAGTCATCGACCTGGTCTACTTTTGATGATTTCGGAAGGCCCATTAATTCATCTTCGGCCAAGGGCCAATCCGGGTCGCAAAAGGTTGTGAGGGCAGTTCCAAAGGTAGATTTGCAGCAGGACGCGAAGTGCGGGGTGCAGAAGTACAGGGTTAAGCTGCTTCCCGAAAGTGGCAGCCAGACCATGGATGTTCTCTGCCAGGTGTGGTGGAAAACCTTTTTTCTTTCCATTTATTCTGATTATATGCTTTGATGTTTCATGCCATACTTTTTTAGATTCCAGCCTTCAGCCTTCACAATCTTGTAGAAATGAAATAAAATTACGATGCTGCCTTTTGACAACATGGGTGGATTTTTGCTGCTGCTTTTTTTTTTTGTTTGAATTGTAAGGTGTTTTATTGGATTTAATTCTTTTATAAAGCAGATCATTAGGTCAGGACGTTTATGGTGGTTCGGGAATTGAATATCCATTCTCCCAGAATTTGTATCCTCTAATGTTAGTTACTCTATACTTGAATTCATTTCGGCTCAGTGAGGATCAGCTAGTTAAAGTTCATGTCTAGTAGTATGCTTCTATGACATCATAATTTTTTTTTCTCCTAAATGAATCTTTTTGGTGTCCACAATGTTTGCAATGACAAGAAAGCAAGGGTTCCTGCACCATATTGGCGGGTAAAGAAGGCAGTCTAGAATCGTAGACTTAGGTTAGCTGGTTGAAACTCAGGCTCGTTAACTGGTAAGCTCAGGGTAGTTGATATGATGAGTAAACGAGTAAATATAGTGTCTACAGGAGAATAAGTTGTTAGCTGGTTGAACATCTTTTAAGTTGTGATGACCTGAAGCTTTGGGAGATCCAACTCTTGAAGCTATTTTCTCTATTAGGTGATTTACGGAGAGATTTAGAGAGAAAAAAAGGTTCTTCACATGCTCTTTGTAGATTTGGAGAACCCTTATGATAAGGTACCAAGGAAAGTTATGTGGTGGGTTTTTTAGGGAAGAATGGATTGCCTAACTTCCTAGTGTGGTTGCAGAGTTGTAGTGATTCATGACAGCTATGTGATTTAAGGAGTAAGGACATGCACTACTGAGTGACTGTTGCGAGAACAAGCGATGGTATGACAAACGCATTCCCGAGTACGTTGCCACGAGCTTTTCAAAGAATATTCAGGATGAGGTCCCATGGTGTATAGTATTTGTAGATGATAGTTTGACCAATAAAACTTACCTAAAATTGTATATGGAATGCACATTTACTAAGACTGTCAGGATGTTGGGCTGGGTGGGCGACAAGTACTTAAGAAGATATCTTTAGTTAATCAATACTTCGCAACAAGGGTGAGATTACGAGGATGTGGACTATGAGATGCGAGCAAAGGTGTGTAAAGCGGAGGTTGGCTTCAGGAATTTTGTGCTTTGAAGTATTCCTCTTACTGGAGGTTAATAAATTTGTAGGGCAACATTGAGGCCAGTAATGTTGCATAATTCAGACTGCTGCGCACTAAGAAACATCAGACACACAATATGCATTTAGCTTAAATGCGGATGCTAAGGTAGATGAGCCACCAGAAAAGGAGGGATAGATTAAGAAACGAGGATAATCCTCAAGGTGGTGGAAAAGTTGAGGGAACATCGCTTGAGGTGATTTAGTCCTATTAAACACAGGTCTTTAAACTCCCAGTAAGAAATGATGTAAGGACAGAGAATAACGTGGGTAGAACTAATTAGAAAAGACATTTGCCTAGATAGGCAAGATTGACTGAAGGATTCATGCAGACAAACCCAACTAGTTTCTAGTGGTACAATAGACAACTAGTACGTAGGCCAACTAACCTAAGAGGTATCAGCATGTGTGTGACCACAATCCTCAAGGGAATAGGGGTACATAGTCATTCTCTACAGTTATATATTGGTTTCTCCTTGGGGGTTGCCTTTACTGCTGCTTTTTACAATTCAGAAATATAATTCATTGAGATAATCCACGTCTTTAGCCAATTTCAGGCCCTTCTTTTTCAGCCAACTAACCCAGGAACCTACCAGTAACTTCCCATTGTTCCCCCTAATCAACTCTCCATCCCCCTGCCTCTGTGGTTTACTTTGAAAGTTATGATACTACAGGTTACCTGTTTTTATGCTGTACAAGATTAGGATATAATTGTTTATAGAAGTATCCTACTATTGTGTAAATGCTTATTTCAGATTGAATACCATTTACTACAGTTGTAGACCATCTTGCTTCCAGTTATATTCTGTTTGTCTTCATCCCAAAACTTATATGTTTATGTGGTTCACGAATGATGTGCGTAGTCATACGTGTACTTTAAGTTGTGGTTTTTTTACGGGAATTTGAGGTCCGTACTTATCAATTTGATGTGTTAAGTACCATTTATGCATTCATATTTTTCTTTTTATTTATACTTTGATCGCAAACTTTCTGATTATCTTTACCTATCATTTCAACTTTCACCAGTTGGTGACAAATGCTTAGCAGACTTCAGAGGCAAGTACTAGCACATAATAGGCATATATTTATTTTTTTCACTGCTCGTTTAAGAGTTCAGGTTATCAGCCACTTGCCACAAGATTATGCTGCATCCCTGTTTATCCCCGAAAGCGGAACAAGTGCACATTGCTGAATCTTATTTGGTGGTTTCATGAATGATTAGTGCTTGAACAGATATGCGTCAGGGTTTTCTCCTTTGATCTTATCTTCACGTTTTCATAATAGTCTTGGAAGTGGAATGGATAAGTTCTAACAATTTGGGTTCCTTTATGCAGTGCTTCCTGCAAGTTGGAAGCAGTAAGAAGTTTCTGGTTCTTCTATTCTTTTAATCATTATTGAAAATTCTCTCTTTTGGTTGGCTAGTCTGAGGTTCTGCAAAGATAGTTAAAACTCCTAGCCATATCATGTTTGGGTTTTCTGTGGGTATACTATATGGTTTTCTTTTTTGGAATATTTTCTCTGGGTTTTTGGGACTCTGTGGAGGACCTCTTCTTTTTTATTTTTTACCAGATCTCTTTTTGTGATTGCTTGGAAGGAATCTAAATTTGACACATAATCGCCTTTTCAGATTGGCTTGGATGGGATTCGTATGTTGGATCCGAGTACTAGTCGTACATTGAGAATTTACCCTCTTGACACAATTACAAGATGTGAAGTACGGTTCTGTTTTGCCTTTCTTATATGGTTCTCTCTATTGCTGGCAATTTGCAGAGCACGCTGAATTCATTTTCTGTGTAATTCAGGCAATTGATTCATCTATCTTTGCCTTCTGGTCAAAAAGCTCCGTGGACATTGATCCAAGACGTATCAGACTGCAGTCGAATAGTTATACAACAAACACCATTTTGGACACTGTGACAGCCGCTACTGTTCAGGTTATTTTTATTGCAATACAAGTATCGCAGCATTCCCTTTGTAGCTTTTTTGAGTCTCACGGTATTTGTGTTTGTTATACCGGGAACCAGGGAAAGCAAAGAGCACAAGGAAATTTTATTTTCACCATTTTATGTGCTTTTCAACCCCATTTTTGTCGCTAAAAGTTTTTTTCACTGTGAAGTGTTGACCTTATAGCGACAAACAAGGTTTGAACTAAGGGGGGTGGAAATGCCCTCTTTTATGAACATATATGTAAGAGATAGTTCAAACCGTTTCCTGGCGAACTCCCCCTCCCTCTCTCTTCTCTTCGATGTGGGAGGGCTTTTAGCAGATTTGAGGGGGTATCTGGACCCCACTCTGTTTCTTTCTTTGTTTTTTTTTTCTTCTGTTCGTATTGGCATCAAGTCTTGGTTTTTTTGAAATGGTTTATGAGAGAAATGAGCTGAGGAAGAAAAAACTAAATGACAGAAGGTGAAAGAAGTAAAGGAAGTGTGTGGATAAAGTCACCTGCTAAAATTTCCCAATCTTTTTTGAGCATAAAATAGAGGAGCATCAGTTAATATTACAAATTTGTGGTCTTGAGGCGATTAATTTGAGAAATATTCATATATCAGGAAGCTGGTGGTTATAAATAGAGAAAAGTGCATGTTAGTAGTTCCAGTGTGATTCCCTTCTTGCCAAGTAAAAGTATAAAGGAAACAGCTATTGCCTTATCTAATTATGACATATGTCGACTCTCCGTAAAAGTTTCTATGGGCAGCAGAAGATTTATTTTTATAGTTCCATTGCATAATCTGATCCCAACCTACCCGAGAATGCCCAGTGCTCTTGTGTTCGTGGATACATATCCGTCGACTACATTATTGCATTGCCCGAGTTTGCTTATCGAGTTATGGACTCGAATCGTATGTGCAAGTGTAGGCGCATAATTTTTTTATATTTATTGATTTACTTGTTTGCTTGGTGGTGATTAGTGATTTCGTAATGGATTGCAGCTTAAAGAGATGGGCGGAAGAAGCAGGCCTTCTGATTCTTATAAGGGTATTGAACAGTCTACTGAGAAGAAGAAAGGTTTGGGTGACTGGATGAACATGATAAAGCCTGTCAATGAAGAGAAAGATCACTGGGTAATAATGGAACTTTTTTAGACATTTTTTACGTTTTCTGGACATTTTTATTGTTATTTGGTCTTGTTGTAGAGTAATAATATTATAGAATAGAATCCCAGAAATTTCATATGCATTCCAGACTTATGACGTGCTTGTTAATCGATGTTATAGTTTCTGCTGTAGCAGCGTGGATGAACTACTATTCTGTATTCCAAATATACAGTGTGCTTCTTAGTCAATGTTATAATTTCTGCTGTAGCAGTGGGGTGAACTACAAATTTTCGCTCTCTGTCTCTCTCTTGTGGAAGGCGTCTGACGGGGATGGGTGGGTTTCTATGCGCTTTAGTTTTGCCTTCTCCCAAATCTTTACAGCCCACAGTCTCATGTAATATCAATAGAGATTCAACTTTGGGAAAATATGCTGTTCCTGAAATATACTCGTGAATTTCTTGGTTATCCAGAAGAATATTCTATATTATATAATGATGGATTCTTTTTCTCCTTTATCTTGTGTTGTGGCTATGTTGTGCACATCATATTTTTCTCTGTGCTTGCCTTCTTTTACCTCGGTACAGCGTACTTAAACCTGATAATTACTCAGAGTGTATCTCTTTTGAATCTACTGAATTGGCAGCATTGAGCAACTTTTTGGAGTTTCACCTTGATTTTTAGAGTTCGGATTGCTTAATATTTGAGTATATTTCTTATATGTTTTCTTCATCTTCCCTAGGTTCCCGATGAAGCAGTTACCAAGTGTACAGGTTGTGGGATGGACTTTAGTGCTTTTGTGCGCAAGGCATGTTTCTTTTTTATAATTTACAATTTAATGCATGTTCGAGTTTGAAACTACTGCTGATCCTATCATCTCTTCCTCTCTTTGGGTGGGTTATAAACCTTCGCTTTTCCCCATTTTCAGCATCACTGCCGGAATTGTGGAGATATTTTCTGTGACAAGTGTACCCATGGAAGAACTGCTCTTACGTCTGAAGATAATGCTCCACAAGTCCGAGTTTGTGACCGATGCATGGTATGTCCCAGTGATAAACCATCTTCTTTTATGTGGTTTCTGAACTCAAAATGGGATCATGTGGGTGGTACGGTAGTGTGGACCTTGGGATGCATGATTCTAGTAAAATTTTTGACCTGTTTAGTCGTTAAAGTCTTTATTTCAGCATCTTAATTTCAGTCCTTGACTGATTTTTCGTCGGAGCTGCTTTTGAGCCTCAATCTGACCATTTTATGGGTTTTCACGCAACCAATCCCTTATCTGGCTTTCTCTTTGCATGCGATTCAGGGTCCATTTGCTGACAGCTTAAACTATCTAGAGAAACTGATAACTAAACATGGTATCAAAGGTCACGGTGATGGAAAGTATTGGGGTTGATTTTTTTCCGCTTGCTTTTGGTCCTCTTTATATAGTTCCCATCAATGTGCTACTATGTTTGTTTGTGCACTTGGCTGGCTTTGCACGTGAGAGTGAGGGTTAAAGCCATGATACAAATGTTTGGCCCTTTCGCACTTTTGACATTCTTGAGGTCCAGACTGTAAATGGAGTTGACAAGTTGACCTTAGGTTTTAAATAAAATTTTGTAGTTTGTTGTGTTACTCTTTTCCTTGTTAATACAGCTCTTGCCAAAGTTGAAGCATAAGCGTATTTTCATGTATTTCTTTTAAATTGCACGTGAAGTCTTCATTATGCAAGCTTCTTTATTTTCCAGGCAGAAGTTACTCAGAGACTGAGCAATGCTAAGGAAGCAGCCAGCAGGTCGACTGTATTGCAAAGTCATGAGGATCTTGCAAAGAAGCTTCAGGTGAGCTTGGAATTCTATCTATCTTGGTGATTTGTGCGTCATTAGTTACATGAAGTATACGGTATACCACATTTCAACTCATACTATGAAATATATTTTTTCTTTTTAGTCTGTAATGGCGGCAGAAGTCTATGGAACGTTAGTGCAGGGCACAGATCTCTGTTTTTTTTTTTTGTGTGTGGTGGTGGGGAGGGTTGAGGGGTTGGGCTCTTTGTTCTAAGGGTATACAGTTGGTGGCCTGAAGACTTGGCTTCTTCAGGTTTTTCATTGCATGCAACACCTGCTTTTATGTTTTACTTGTTAATCATTATTATCTTTGTTGTGGAGATTCAGACATTGCAATATGAACACTAATAATGAGCCTCTTACCGAAATTGATTTCAGCTGCACAAGTAGCATCGAATACATGCACACACACGCCTGTGTGTGTCTTTATTTGGATGTACAAAATGATTTTAAAAAGATGTGTACTTTCTTAAACTTGTTAGTGGTGCTCTGGATTTCTTAAAGGATCTCAATAATTATCGCCTCTTGTGTTTTCTCTGGCTGTGTGTTTGTGTTTGTGTGTTGTTGTGGATTGTTGCCATTTACAATAAAAATAGTTGAAGAAAAAGCCTTCAAGAAAAACAGCAGAAAGAAAACTAAAGTCCCAGTCACTGCAACTAGGACAAACTCGACAAGTGATTATCATCTTCCTAGGTCACCATTGCTTCACTATTCTGGAGTGAAGAGATTATTGTATGGATCCTTGTGCTTGAGGGAGAAGGATATGCATTGTGCACGCCAGTCCTTTCCATAAATGTTTTCAAATATATTCATGGCATAATCCATCGGGTTACTTACCGAGTTGTGTTTTGTTTGCAACAATTGTTAAATATGTAAATCTGATAAACATTGTTAGTACACCAGTGATGTTTCCTTGATGGTGGTGCAACTTCTATTCGTTGCAGGAGGAGATGGAGAGGAATCGCAAGGCATCATCAGGTATTTGGTGCTGAAATCTCTGTTGCATGGTTATGCAGTGTCTATGTGCGTGCTTTTGCACAATTTTACCTCATGAAAAATTTGTTTGACCTACCTGGCATGAGGTCAACACTTACCCAGGATCCTTTAGACCCTTAAAGTTAAATTGATCTCAACTGTTTCTCCTAATTATGGATGCTTTTTTGTTTTGCTTAATAAAAGCCTCCCTCCTCTACTTTGTGTAGCTGGTTTATAGGCTCATAGCTAAATTGAAATACATGGCATGTCGCATAATTTACTAAAGTTGCAATGGATTGTGACTTTGCACTGAAGTTGATGATTTCATTTTACAGGTTCCAAGTTGGATGGATCTGGTAGGCGGATGAAAGAGGTTGCCTGTCCTACTTGTACAGTCCATTTGCAGGTTTGAAACTCTTGCCCCTCTGAAGAACTTCAAATTACTTGCCAGCGCCGCGCCCATTTTGGCACCTCTTGTTATGATCGGTATCTTGCTTCCAAATCAATAAGTATTTGGCTGATCGATGGCTATTCTTGCAGGTTCAAGTTCCCAGCTCGGGTTCTGAGACAATAGAGTGCGGGGTTTGCCAGCATCCATTTCTTGTAAGTTCTCACTGACGTGGGCATATTTCCTTTATAAAAAATTATTATACATGGTTCACGGAAAAATGGGTTTCGTATTTTGCATTATCTAATTATTCTGACTTATTTAGTTCGATGTCAGCTGGTTTTGCTTTGTAAATCGGGTTTGTGCTTTTCGAACTTTGATGTATATTCTTTTTATCTGGGAAGAGAAGTCCCATTGTACAAAATTGAGATCTTTATATATGTGAGAGATGTCATTGAATTGTGTGGATGTTGGCGTCCCTTCTCTCTCCCTCCTTCCCTCTCTCTCACCACCCCCCCCGCCCCTCCCTCCCTCCCCTCTCACATACACATATGGTAACTGTATGAGTTTTGAACTTATGTTTCAACTCATGTCCTCAAACAAAATCTAGAAATAACACTAAAAAATCTCGTCAGTGAAGCTAGTGCTTGAACTATACAAGGAAAAAAAGGACAGGTTCATTTTTATCATTGAATGGATAGGGCAAAAAAGATGTACTTGTCAATTCTGGCAGTCCTGCCTATTTGCTCTTATGAAAGCACATTTACTTAAAATTAAAGGCGATAGGGAGCTACAAGAGTGAACCATAATGTCTTCATTAATATTTTTCAGTTCACTCTTGAGCCTCTTTTTAGGTAGTACTCGATCCATCTCCATGTGTTGTGCATGCATCTATAAGGAGTTGAGTAGTTACTAGATTCCTATTTTAGCGCGCATTAGGCAGTATCGAGAGCTTAGGGAGATTATATAGCATCCATAACTAGAATTGAAGTTGCGTTGTGTATGAGAGAATCTACTCACTTTTGATTGTAACTTTGGTTTATATGATGAGCAAAAGTTTTTGAATAAATTTTACTGAGTTGACACCGTATTGTAATGAATAACAATTAGCACCAATCCTTGTTTATCAAAAAATACCGCTACGCTGGACACAGGCTAATTTCAAGGCTAGAATGCTCGTTACAAGTAGATGCAGGAGCTGTTCATCTGAGATTATTTAGTTTAATTGCTGCTTGTGACGACTAGCAACCACCTGAGGTGGTAAAATCGCCCAACTTTAAGTTGCCAGTTTTAGCTGTTCGAATGAAAGAGCATGGAAGAACATTGAATATAGAGGTGTGGTTTGAAAGCATGAGCGCTTCCCACTTTAGAATTTGTCGATCTGATTGGGATCAGTTGCTGGGTATGGTTACGAATATCTTTGGTGATATTTTTCGTGCATGATTGGGGGTGTTTTCTAGAGGTTTTAGGACCAAAACTGGCTGATTTTACTCTATAGAGAGGGTGGTTGGTCATTTGTCCATGTAAGGAGCTGGCTTCATGTTTTTATGTAGTCTAACCGCCTGTGCCACATCGTCCTCACATATTTGATGGTTTCTTCGGCCACGTAGTTTGCTTTCCAATATGAAGACTTCTACAGTAGATCGTTGATCTACCCTGTCATCCTCCAGCTACTGTCGAACTAGGTTTTATGTGAATACCGATGGAAGTTGAGGGCCTCCTTTATAACCTTATTTGTTCACTATATCTATCTTATATTCGCCACATGCGTCCTTTTCAATTAAATCCGCACCCCTCAACAAACTTTTTTCCTCCTCTTCCTAATTGGCCCCTTTAATTCTCTTTCTCGCTCTTATCTCTGACTTTCAACCCATCTGCCTCGACAAACCCACCTATTGAAGATCCGCACCATCAAAGGACCAGGGTCTCTGATGGGTGGACCGTGTTGCTCTTGCGATCGACTTTTCTTATGATGGATTCATGTGCACGTAAATGTCTACGGATGGGGGTTGGGGTGTTATATGGCCCCAGGAAGATGGCGTGATGTAGCCTTTTCTGTTTCTCAGTTCTGATGTACTCACTTCATGCTTATTCCCTTATTTATCTTACACACACTGCAAGTTCTGTATGCATGTTGTTTGTGTGCATCATTCGATGGTGCAACGGGAAAATGGAGCCGTTGTATGGTGGCCTTTTACAATTTATGAGGTTGAACGATCAGTTGATGAAGATCCAATAAATCTGGCTCTAAGGCAGATTGGTGGTGTGAGGTTCTGTAGGAAAAAGAGACGAAGGAACTCGGGGCAAATCTAGGAAATGACGAGGCAATTGTCCTCAGGGTTGCTGATTTAGCCAAAAAAAGATGCACTAATAGGTGCTTTCTAAAAAGAGGGAACTTTTGGTAACAAATGAAAATAAGTTTTCTTGATGCATTGGTCTTGAATGCGATCTTACGAGTAAAAATTGCATGATCCCGGACCGTTGATACCGACCATCTAAACTATTGGATTTCAAGGGGCCTGGTGTGACAAAAGGGGCCAGAAGAGGAATGGTGTTATTTGATTATAAATTTAACGGTTCTAAATGGTCGAGAAAACCGATTTCGAGCAATCAATGGGGAAAATCAATTTTGAGCCACCAAATTTTTATTTTTTATTTTTCGTTCTTTTCTAACCCAAATCAAAAGCTGACATAATAATACTGAGACACGTACATTTGTATATTCAAAGCCAATCGCTGAATAAAGTCATCACAATTTATGTGTGTCGGTTCATACAATGACAAATCCTGATTAAAAATGCTTGGCTGCATGTCTGAATCTACAAGTAAATGTTTAAATAAACCAACATGTCAATTTGCAAAAGAAATGACCAATAAGTCATCTGATCTTCTTTCCGATTTGCCTTTTGCTGTTATGGCCGTGTATAAGATGGAGTTTTACCCCGAAAACGAGACAATCTAATGCATTCTGGATGAACTCATAAAGGTTATGTTGGGTCCCTTGTTATGGTTGAAGAGCTTAATCGAAATAAACTTCATTATAACGTTTGAATGTGACTAAAACTATTGGTCTTTGCCACAAGCTTTGTTATCATCATCATGAAGAAGTATGTTGGGAAGCCATTAACGTGGTCCATTTTGGTGATAATGCATGCTTGATCATGCAGCTCTCTATCACCATTGGGGACTCTGGTTGTTTACCCAACAGTTAAGTCTCTTCTGAATCTAGAAAAAAGGATTACATTTTTTAAGTTTTCATCAATCATCACATATGGACAGACAGACTCGAATTCTCGTTTAATAAAGCCAAAGGGCAGTGCCGTGTGCTGGAGGTAGCCCAACAATATGCACGAAGCCCTGCGCTTTTTGTTGCATGAGAGAGATCGTCACGACTCCTCTTTCTGAACCTACTTCGCCAACCTCGATCCACTACTGTTGAATCTGTTCCTCTGGTAGCTTGGACTTGCAAATATCTGGAATGCCAATATTGAGAAAATCTTGAGCGTATGGGTGATGTTTATGACGTGATCTGACGGACGGGTACGTAAGATCTAACGAGATAGATAATACGGGGTTAATGAACTATTACATTTTATCTTATTAAGTGGCTGCACCACGTTCTATTTATGTTGCCGTTGCATTCAAGTTTTTTTTGTCAATATCAAGATGGTTATCAAAGAAAATTCTTGAGATGTTTTAGGGAACTGTTTTGGAAAATTAAAGATGGGATAATACAAGGAAATATTTAAGGGAATGATGATAGTATGAAATCTTAAACTCAAGCAAACGACGGAATTCAAGGCGCTTTCAATTATTGGCGACAAATAGAAGTGGACTAGTCTGAGTTCCCATAGATTGGGTGGAAGAGCCAAATTTACATGGGCATTACGAGTTTTCCAGATAGAAAGAAAGCCACTCTGAATGCACCGACATCTCATGCAAATTGGATCACGGTTTCCTTTTAGCAATTTTGCTCACTGCTACTATCCCTTTCATGGGAAGCCTTAAGTCACAGGGAACACGCTTATGTGAAAATGGCTCTTCTTCTTTATCAAATTGTCCGACATTTCTCTTCCTTTTCCGTTCATTTTGTTGCTAGAATTAATAGCGACAGCAAAATGCATTCAACGATACTTTTCAGGTTACAGCAGAGGATCATAGACAATTGAATGTCCGGTTCGATGTAGCACCGTGATGATGCTAGTACAGGTGACTAGAATTAGATTAGAGTGGGAGGAACACCCAAATAGACACGGACAGCCACTCATGCAAATTCGAGCATGCTGTTGCTTTTGAGTAGTTTGCTAGCTCAACTTTTTCATAGTATGGAAAAGCCTTAGTCAAAGCCTATGCTCTAACGTTAAAACGATTGTTCTTCTTGTCATAATCTTACCCTTGCTCTTTGGAGTTAAGATTGTATATCATATTAATTAATATTTATATCTGCCATTCACTCCTATATTAATGCCAAATTCCTTCTTCTTTCTCTCCATTCTTAATTGTACTTCTAAGTTTGAGACAGGGTATACCTTAACATTCCTCAGTAGAAATAATGAAAACTCTCTTTCACAAGCCGTATTGGGCAAGCAATGCTCTGGTGCTCTCCCTTTTGTCTCTTCTTCTTTCTCTTCTTTGCACCGGGGAAGCACTTGTGAAGCTGCCGGAGAACGTGACGGTTCCGGCGGTTATCTTGTTCGGAGACTCGATCGTCGATCAGGGTGCCAACAACAACCTCAGGACGCTGATCAAGTGCAACTTTGCCCCGTACGGCCAGGATTTTAAGGGTGGAGTACCAACTGGGAGGTTCAGCAATGGCAAGACACCGCCAGACTTGATAGGTATCTTGCCTCTAAACTCTCATATACACCACATGAGTTCCCAACCAAGAACAACTCTCTTCTTCAAATCTAGTGACTCTTTTGGTACGGCGAGAGTGGAATGAGACATCATTTAGACGAAATACATGTCCATCTTGACACTTGCTCCCGTTTTATGATTTGGATCAAGAGTTACACACCACGTCAAGTCATGAGAGTCTCTAACTCTCATTGAAGTTTGTGATCATCAGCAACGTAGGAATCCATCTTCATTCTACTAGTAGTTGGAGACATATATTTACCCACTAAGGTGGAAATACTGAAATAGCATATTTTTCTTGATACCATGGCAGTAATAACTACAAGGGGAATGTTAAATTCCACGCCTTTATACAATTTTTCACTCTTCTTCTGTCGCTAAAGTGTATGTTAGTGTCAAGTCTTAAACTTTCAGCGCAAAACAAGCGGGAAGAGTAGTATATCAAGGGGTGGAAATGGCCCTCTTGAAACTTTATTTCTCCCAAATTTACCACCTTTATTACTACCCCAAAAAAATTTCTTTTTCCTAGAGCAAGGTGGTCAACCACCTTAAGTGATCAAGAGTAGATCGATCCACCCTCATGGAGGAGGTCGCTGGTGACAATGATATGATTTTTTTTGTCTTACATCTGGTTGCCTACTGAGTCACACCCCCACCCAGAAAAAAAATGACTTCCTTGAAGTGCTCAAGGATGTTAAGGTTCATGTTCGAGGGTATAGATTCTCTACCATTTGCGCTTTTTAGGACTTTTATTGTTGCATGAAAATATGATTTTTGGAGAAAAAGAACCGTCACCTTTAGTGTTTTATTACAATCTCACACTATGACGAGTTTGACAACATGTCATTCGTCTCTTACTATTTTGACATCTTAGCAGCAATGCACAATATCTTCCTGATGTAGGCGAGGATCGATTTTGACCAATTTCTCACCACTCTGTGCCCTTTGTCTGGCCAAGTTAATAAGGACTTTTGGGTTCGTTGCTTACAGTACTCGCCACACAGACTAAATTCTCCATGTTCTGGGCTTTGTTTTGCAAGTCCAAACCTTCACTGGGCTTGTTTGGTCCTATAAAAAGGCAAATTTTGGGAGATTATAGATGTCCTCCAATATCTCATACCAGCCTATGTTTTCCCTTTTCTTTTCTATTTCGAACATAAGATTCTCATTTTCTAACGCACATATTCATTCTTCTTTTCCAGCTGAAGAATTAGGCATAAAAGAGCTAGTGCCAGCATACTTAGACTCGAATACCAAAGAGGAAGATCTCCGTACGGGTGTAAGCTTTGCTTCAGGAGGTTCAGGATATGACCCCCAAACACCTAAGTTGGTGGTATAGACACATACTACTTAGTGCAGTATCTTTTTGTGTACATCTAATCTTCATCCGTACTAATGACTGCGCTTTTTCGATCACATGCATATCCATGGATAAATATAGTCAGTTTTATCGCTAGCGGATCAGCTAAAAATGTTCAACGAATACATTGGAAAGCTCAAAGGGCTGGTTGGAGAAGAGGAAACGAGCAACATTTTGGCCAACAGCTTATACCTAGTGGTATCAGGCAATAATGACCTTGCCAATACCTATTACACCATCGGTTTAAGAAGATTACAGTACGATTTACCTTCTTATGCTGATCTCATGGCGGCCTCAGCTTCGAACTTTATACAGGTATACCAAGCTCGTCTCTTTGCTTATATTTGTTCAAGTCTCATATATGATTTAAAGGGAGTTGCTTTCGACTCCCTTTTGGTTTTGGCCTGCTTAAAAAGATTTCAAGTGCAGCGTATCAACAAAGGGAAATAAGGGTAAGAGGACAAACCAATTTTTATGCTATCAAGTGTTATAGGACCTCAATATATACCTTATTATGCTGCAGGCTATTTGGTGTTATAGGAACTCCATCTATGCCTTATTATGCTGCAATATGAACACTGTTGGAGGGCTCAAACTACTACTCTTAGGTGCTTAATTCAGGGTGTCCCACTTTACCAAATCGCATGAGATTTGATGTGTCGCCTTGATTTTGAATGCTTTTTCATTGCGATTTGCGTCCTCTCAGATGACAGATCGAGGAAATTAATCTAATCTTTGTTCCTACTCTTACGGCACTTTTGCATTACGTTATTAGTTCTTTACCTTATGGAGTTCCCCTCAACTCTAGAGTAGCTGGATTAGTCATTGATCACGACAGAGTGACTAACTGTTCTTGGTATATGGCGTAATATGCAGGAGATATACAAACTTGGGGCTCGAAGGATTGGCGTTTTTAGTGCGCCGCCAATAGGGTGCTTGCCAGCACAGAGAACTCTGGCTGGCGGCGCACTCAGAGTTTGCGTTGAGGATCACAACCAGGGAGCACATATGTACAACATGAAACTGTCTTCTGAGATTGATTCCCTAGACAACAGCCTGTCCCAAGCCAAGATTGTATATATTGACATCTACAATTCGCTGCTTGATATTATCAAAAACCCTCAAAGTTATGGCCTTGATGTAGTGGATAGAGGCTGCTGCGGTTCTGGAATCGTAGAGGTTGCAATTTTATGTAACCATGCGACCCCGACATGTCTAGACAACTCTAAATATCTCTTTTGGGACAGTTTCCATCCCACGGAGAAAGGGTACAGGCTCCTTGTTGGTCAGATCATCCCAAAATACGTAAACAGCTTTTTCTGAGACCATTTATTAATTAAAATGATCTCATTTTCCTTTCTTGGGGTTGCTGTTATTGCAAAGCTGTTGCAATCGTGAAGTGCTGCATATGATTTTGATAAGATGTTCATTACTTGGATATAGAATGCGAGCTGGTTGATGTCGCAGCTTATGGCCAAGGAAGAATGTTTGCTACAGCCAAAGAAGATACACCCACCCATACGGTGAAATGTTTTCTTGTCCGTGCTGCGATGTTACATTCATGTGCAAAAATTTATCATTTAGGTAAAAGTGCGAATTTCGTGTATGCTGAGTACCAATGTTTATTAAACGCTTTGTTGTCTATCATAGGTTTTCTCATGTTCAGCTAGAGCGTGTAGTGATGCACATGGTTTTTCCTCCAAATCAGTGTATAAAAATAGGGACTTAAGCTGTGAGTGTTAACTTCCATTTAATGGTGTAGTTGGCTGTTGCCTTAGCTTGTTGCATTTAATTACACCATCAGAAAAGTTGAAATGACCCATATTCATTGTTATTCAAGCTACCGAAATTGCAAGTTGCAGCATTATTAGATCTTCCACCAAATAAGGTCGCATGCTGATCAAACCACTGGTGATTTAGTATGAAATGCACTTTGAAGCAGAATTGATGCATCCTTAGCTTGCTTCCTAGTTTCTTTATGGCTATGACAGTATGGGTCTATATTATCCTAATATCCTCATAATGAAGACCTGCCATCACATCCTCTGCGTGCAGCACACACGGAGCAATAACTTCATGAAAGGAGACATAAACGCGCAGTTCTGGAAGAAAAGAAACCAAAAGAAAACTAAGGTCCTAGCCTGTCCACACTTAAATCCTTCGACTCCCTTCTGTAAGAAATAAAAGCAGCTGAAAACCAACCATGACAGGCAGGCAAGAACTGTATCCTCTTGTTCTATATAAGTTGGAGTTGACTCTTGCAGAGAGTTCAGCTCCACCACCATAATGCAGTTCTTCTCCTGCTTGTCAATCTCAGCCATTCTTGTTTTCCTCCTTTTCTGCACTAATGGTACCCGAGCGGCCATAAAGCTACCCAGAAACAACAACAACTACATCGAAACCATTTTCAAATTCAACTATCCTACATACGGCAAGGATTTCATGGGAGGAAAACCAACCGGAAGGTTTTGTGATGGAAAAGTTCCCTCCGACTTGTTAGGTGGTGGGCTTTCAAGTTTCAACTCTCTCAAGCCCGTGACACTTTATATAGTTGTTCGCTCGCTTATCCAGCAAAGCTGAGTAAGTTTGGCCATCCCCGTGACGCTAACTTGTAGCACATTTTTCACTTTTGCAGTTGAAGAATTGGGAATAGAAGAGCTGTTGCCACCGTATCTCGACCCGACTCTCCAGGCTAAAGATCTAAGAACAGGGGTGAACTTTGGCTCAGGGGGTGCAGGATTTGATCCTATAACATCCGAGCTAGCGGTACACATTCTTCTTTCCATTTTCCTCCATTTACTTGGCTCCGTTTAAAATCGTTTATTTTTTCAATTTTGTAAATCGGAGACAATAAACGTGTTTAACAAATAATTTTCATTTTTTTTCCTTTCAGTTTTTAAAACATGACTGTTTTTAAAAACTCTCATTTAGAGTTTTGAGTTTTGGTTTTTATATTGAGACTACCACCACCTCCCACCACCACAGCCACCGTCCATTGCCGGCAACCACCGCAGGTGACGGCCGACTTGCCACCCCGTCGGTCATTGCCACGCTCCACTACTGCCATCGCAAACCACCACCAAAGAAAAAATTCAAAATAAAAATTAGGGAATCAAACACCCAAAAGAAAAAACTTAAAATAAAAACTGGGTTATTAAACACTCATTTGTTTTTGTAAGAAACTAAACTTATTTTTGTTTTTATTTTTTTATAAACCGAAAGCCAAAACTGGAAGTGTTTTCAAACGCTTCTTTGGTCTTCAAAATTGAGCTCCCAAATTCCTTTTACTACAATTTTCTTACCTCGGCTAAGTGTTAACAGAAGGTTACATCGTTATCAGATCAGTTAGACTTGTACAAGGAACACGTAGCAAAGCTGAACAGTTCGTTGGGGGAAGACATTACAAGCACAGTTGTAAGCAACAATCTATACATAGTGGTGGCACGCAGCAATGATATTACTAACACCTATTTCAACAACCCTCTTCCGAGATTGCACTTTGATTTTTCTTCTTACACCGATCTTATGCTCGATTCCGCATCCGCTTTCGCGCAGGTAAATCACATACCATGATGTTTTCCTCAAACTACCTCAATTCAAAGTTATGAAACAAAGTGATTTATATTGAACTGTTCATCCTTATTCCTATGAAGGCACTGTACAATTTGGGTGCACGAAGAATTGGTGTTTTAGTGTGCCACCCAAAGAACTTTGGCAAGAGGAGCGCTAAGAAACTGCGCAGAAAATTACAATCAACTAGCACAGCTGTTCAACAAGAAGCTGTCTGCACAGTTGAACTTTCTTAATATCAATCTTCCTCACGCAAGAATGGTTTACGTCGATGCGTTCAGTCTTCCACTTGAGCTCACTAACAGCCCCACAAAATATGGTTATAAAATCATCACTCTTTCCACTTCTAAACTCCGAAACCGAGACATTGTCTCGCCTTACGTTTCAACTTTTTGGTTGAATCGTGATGGCAGGTTTTGAAGTTGCCAATAAGGGGTGCTGTGGCACGGCCGTTGTAGAAGTAGCGTTCTTGTGCACGTACACATGTACAGACGTCTCAGATTACGTATTTTGGGACGGTTTTCATCTCACAGAAAAGGCATACAGAGTTCTGGTCGATCAATTCCTCAAGAAAGACCTCAACAGCTTCCTCTTTTGAGAGTTCACGTTGCCAATTTCGCTGACCCTGCATCATATTTGTCCTCCCAAATAAGCTCCACATTGGCTCTCGGAGAACTTCCACTCAAAACTACTAGGATACTCATTAGTTCAATACAATGGTTATAGGAAAGATTGTACTGACATGTTACCTATTACTCCATTTCCTAACAACGTTGTCGAGTATAGCTGGAAAATTGTTTTGGATGTTTTACTCAAATGAAATACCATTATTACTCAACATGTGTGAAAAGAGCAGTTCCAAAGGTAGATTTGCAGCAGGACGCGAAGAGCGGGGTGCAGAAGTACAGGGTTAAGCTGCTGCCCGAAAATGGCAGCCAGACCATCGATGTTCTCTGCCAGGTGTGGTCGAAAACTGTTTTTCTTTTCTCTTATTCTGACACAATTACAAGATATGAAGTACGGTTTTGGTTTTCCTTTCTTATATGGTTCTCCCTATTGCTGGCAATTTGCAGAGCACGCTGAATTCATATTCTGTGTAATTCAGGCAACAGATTCATCTATCTTTGCCTTCTGGTTGAAAAGCTCCGTGGACATTGTTGGAAATCATTTCTAAAAATGAATATAATATCTGTGCAAGCTCACAATTGAGTAAATAAAATCATAAGAATATTTTTACCTCTTAGTTATGAGTACGAGAAATACGTTTACCTCAATCCTCTTAAAAATGCCGTGTTGTTCTTACCATGCGAAGTACCATCAATGATTCGAAGGATCACCTTGAACACCTTCGAAACGAGTATACTAGTATTGGGTTGAGGCGCGAACTAGGTCGCTCTCTTTAAGACGGTTCGCGCCCTTACGGAGTATACCGGTGCAATAGGTTGCAACGCGCCGCCTCCAGGATACAACAACCCAGCTCTTATTTGCTGTAACTTATCTAAGTTTGCACCACTTGAGAGAAGTTGAAGCTTCACCCAATACCCTTCTTTGCCCAACAAAAATATAACAATTGTTCTCACATTCTTAAGAGAACATGATCATGAAATCATAAACATTTGTACACTTGTCTTTGTAATAAGACTTGTAGTTAAGAAAAACATTGATATGTGAGTAGAAAAATATAAAGGAAAGTCTCTTAAGACACAAGCTCTATCATATGTTGACTAGAAAATGAAAGAGCTTGTAACAAAAAATCTCTTCTCCCAATAACAAGAAGAATGACCTTTATATATATATATATATATATATATATATATATATATATATATATATATATATATATATGTCTAATTAAGTGACACAATAAATCTTTGTAATAAGTTATCATTATGCAAATAACTATTGTCATAAACTACTTGTAATGACACTTATGACCCAATAAAAGAGACATAAAGCAAAATATTACTTAATACTTGTAACGGTCCAATAAAAACAAAGTAATTATTGCTTGAAAAAATTTTATTTTATTTTATTGTATAATAGATAAATGGTATTTTTATTAAAATACTCCAACAATCCCCCACTTATTTTAATAAAAATAATGAAACATATAGTTGGGCAAAGATAGAATATCATGCATCATGAAAGTGGCTCTGCCTTGAAACCTTCACTTAGCGTTCAACAATTTCCGTACTAGAGTCAAAGTGGCTCAGCCTTGAAACGATGACTACTTAAGGGCACGTGGAATCGTATCACACACATGATATTCAAGGTATTCTCAACCAAGCTTCTCAAGCCAGCACATTATGGCCTTGTGCTTTATCCCAGCTTTCATGAGTGCTCTAGAGATTAGCCCAAATCTCATAGGAAGCGGCCTCACTTCCACACTCATATAGGTGAGTCTATCAAGGATGCTCTCGTAACTATTACATCCCACCCGTATGGGCTATAGAACTCATTAAGAGATTATAAAGAATCTCAACCTCCAATATCGTTACGAGAAACATGTGCTTACACCATAGGGAGGGACACCGCGTCATAAGACAAGAATAACACATGTATAAACCCAAGTCACTCTATAATTCGTTGGTCTCCTGCCTAGTTCTTGGGATCTCCAGTCCCTAGGTGGTTGTATCCTTATAGGTGACTTATATAAACTTGGGCTTAAGTCCCATCCCCCTCGATGTAAATCAGACATTTGCCTCTAGCTAGAGTTTCATAATTTATCACATAAATTTCAACAAAAGTCTGATTAACAGGTGGTATAAGTTTACTTTCACAAATAGTGCTATAACCAACCCGATTTTCATTTTAAGGCAACATTTGCCTCACCTCGATTAGGCAAACAATTTATCGAGGCTAAAACTTGTAATATTGTCCCATGTAATACTATCACATTTTTAATTTGGGACACATGTCGAGGTAGTAAAACCTCACCATGAAAGGACAAGGGTCCATCAGTTCCCTTCCTTTTACCCGAAAATAATTGTCTTTCCCAACGGCCATGTTAGTAGTCTTACTACTAGGAATCACAAACTTGCGACCAGTAGCCTACTACTAGGAGCTACTCAACCTTTTTGTATCCAACGGCATGTCACATATTAGAGATACCTCTATCTCTTGACTTTAAAAAATCTAAAAACTGTGTAGTTTGGATAATATAAAAAACTCTTTTGTTCTCTCTTTCTAAGAGTAAAATCACAATTTTTTCACTTCCAAATTTAGTATTTTCCTTCAAAATTCTCAAAATATCTCAACGCACATTAAATTATGTGCAAGTCTTGAAACCAACTCCAAAGAATGGTCGTATGCCAAAATACTTTTGAAGAACTCAAAACTTTTAAATACTAACCAAAAAACTTTAAGCCTGTCCAAAGCCTAAACCAATTTTTCATATCCCACAAAAGTAGCTTAACAAGAAATTTGTTGCAATACAAGATGACGAGAAAATGCATCATTATTATATATTGATGATAAATATGTATCTCCCTTGAGAGCTCCCACAAGTAAAGCACATCGATGTGGATATGCTTAACCCATCGATAATAACCATAACCAAGTATATAAACCAGGGATATCTCTATAATTTTTATGCACAGTGACATTAACAGTTACAATAAATATAATGCACGTCAAGATGCATGGTTTCATAAGCTTATTTTCTTGATACACGTATATCACTCATATAGCACATGCAATATCACAACGAATTATCTGGCAACAAAAAAAAGATTTATGGTACTAGCAAATTCATATAAGTTCTTATGTGGACATGTTTCGGGATTCTCCTATGGACCTTCCTTTAGTAACATTGAATTTTATATCAAAAACATTATAGAATAGGCAAGCAACCATTGCATTTCATAGTTGAGATATGCCCAAAAAATCATATAAGCATCTGCTCAGTTTTAAAAAAAAAATTTCAATTCTTTCCTTGCTCTTGCATATTATGCCTCAAGATATATGGGATGTGAAATGCTACACTCACATGAAAAATTCGATGTAAGGCACGTTAGATACGTACAAAACTCACACCAAATAAAACAAGCCATATAAAAAATCTACAAGAGCTCAAACATTACTTCAAGTAATAGATTAGACTTGATTAGCTACACTTCTTTTTAGATAACTTATAAGTGGACTAAACTGCAAAAAAGTATCTCACTCTGTAAATAAGCATGACACGCAGTTTACCGTCATCAATATAAGATTTCAACGTGAGGTCCATGACCCTAATTTTCTTATGAGCACGTTGAGATTAACATAACACATACATTTTTTTTTTGGGCATCTTCCATTATCCAAAAAAACTGTATGTTTTGATCTTTTCTAGAAAAGCGTCAATACTAAATCACGGTATAGTTCTACGAAATCATTGTTGCGCTCATAACTTCTTGAAATAGTTTCAAGAGATCTCAAAAATTAACAAAACATTTTAAGCTTCAACTTCTAGAGAATTAATAAATCAAGCACATTTCACTAATTCAAATTATCAAATTTGCAAAAGGGATCAATTTTTTTTTTCTTATCATGCTAGCCTGTAATAAACATTTTTATTTTGATGCTTTTCATGTACATGCGAAAGTAGCTTTAGCCAACATAACCAAATGCATAAGCACATACTTAAACTTTTTCAAACATGCACATAATCTTGTTCTCTAAATGTCAATATCTGATAACGAAAAAATAACATCAATTCCTTAAAACATGTTGAGCATAAAATTTTCAAAGCTTTAATTTGGTCATCTTTACCAAATTTCACTTTGCTATCCAAAACTTTTCAAATGCAAAAGCATCCCTATTTTCAACTTCTAGCAAATATTTGTACTTTCTGAAAGTAACTTTACATGTATATGGGTATGTCTTTTTTAAGGCTCCCAGATTTTGAAAAGTGTCTCAATTTTAAAACTATTGTCTTTTTGGAATCACATCTAACTTTTGCAAACCCCAAATACTAATGCATTCTCTTTGTAATGCAGTTAAAGAACTTTTGATGCATGACTCCTTAGACAAATAGTTTAATAACTAAAATACAAATAACTCATATCCAATTGAGTGCTAATTTCCTTTTTTCATGAGAAAGTCATTATTCAAAAAAATGTTAATGGAGCGGAAATATAAATTTATCTATCTCCCAATGCAAAAGTATCAAAACAAAGCTCAAGCAACTTATATGCATTATACACGATAACATCACGAGTTTCAATAATCGATCCACACCGTTACAGGTCAGCCACCATGTAAACTGCACTTTTACAATGATCATAATGCAATTTATGCATTTGTTGAGACTTATCACGTGTTGCTTTGTGTGCTCATCCGTTAATAAGACTAGTTTTGTTGTTCTTAACTAGTAGCATTAAGACTGAACCGTTATTCAATAATGACTATAATCACTCATGTAATAAACACATAATCATTGTCATATGATTAACTATATAATTATTTTTTTTTGTGTGCACTCAATCACATATGGAGTAACGCAATATCCACATAAAAATATATTATCACTATAAAACTCATCATTTTTCCTAATAATAAATTCAAGCTCACAAAAAGAATCAAGAATTAATGTGACAATACTATGTCTCAGAATATATAGAAATATATTCACTAAAATATGCAAAACTTTCTACGCATTTTCTCTCTGTAAGACTCCATTCATGCATGTGTCTCAAAACACAAGTTTTTACTAACCTTAAAAACAATTCACTATGAAAGTTAGAACCAGGCTTTTTGTTTCTCTATAATCCCCTTTTCTTTTTAATTTCAAATGTCAAAGTAAATTATCCTCATGCCCCCACTATTTCAAGTTTATTTTTTTTATAATTTTTTTAAAATGCAGCATAGGTAGGCAAAAAACTTACCTTGACGTGATATGAAAATATCACATAACGCATACCATCGTTTAACTTTATCATCATATGAGTTTTTAATGAGTCGCATAGAATGTCTTGTGCACCTTTGCAAGCCGTTGCGCAAAGCATAACTCCCAAAGTCCTCTCATGTGTGATAACACGCTCACAATAAAGAAAATAAATTACAAATCGGATTAAAGGCCCTAACCGTCTTAAAATTGTTGGAAATCATTTCTAAAAATGATTATAATATCTGTGCAAGCTCACAATTGAGTAAATAAAATCATAAGAATATTTTTACCTCTTAGTTGTGAGTACAAGAAATACGTTTACCTCAATCCTCTTAAAAATGCCGTGTTGTTCTTACCATGCGAAGTACCATCAATGATTCGAAGGATTACCTTGAACACCTTCGAAACGAGTATACTAGTATTGGGTTGAGGCGCGGACTAGGTCGCTCTCTTTAAGACGGTTCGCTCCCCTACGGAGTATACCGGTGCAATAGGTTGCAACGCGCCGCCTCCAAGATACAACAACCCAGCTCTTATTTGCTGTAACTTCTCTAAGTTTGCACCACTTGAGAGAAGTTAAAGCTTCACCCAATATCCTTCTTTGCCCAACAAAAATATAACAATTGTTCTCACACTCTTAAGAGAACATGATCACGAAATCATAAACATTTGTACACTTGTCTTTGCAATAAGACTTGTAGTTAAGAAAAATATTGATATGTGAGTAGAAAAATATAAAGGAAAGTCTCTTAAGACACAAGCTCTATCATATGTTGACTAGAAAATGAAAGAGCTTGTAACAAAAAATCTCTTCTCCCAATAACTAGAAGAATGACCTTTATATATATATGTCTAATTAAGTGACACAATAAATCTTTGTAATAAGTTATCATTATGCAAATAACTATTGTCATAAACTACTTGTAATGACACTTATGGACCAATAAAAGAGACATAAAGCAAAATATTACTTAATACTTGTAATGGTCTAATAAAAATAAAGTAATTATTGCTTGAAAAGATTTTTATATAATAGATAAATGGTATTTTTATTAAAATACTCCAACAGACATTGATCCAAGACGTAACATACTGCAGTTGAATAGTTATACAACAAACACCATTTTGGACACAGTGACAGCCGCTACTGTTCAGGTTATTTTTATTGCAATACAAGTATCACACCATTCCCTTTTACCTTTTTTGAGTCTCAAAGTATTTGTGTTTGTTATATCGGGAACCAGGGAAAGCAAAGAGCATAAGGAAATTCTATTTCCACCATTTTATGTGCTTTTTCACCTCATTTTTGTAGCTAAAAATGTTATTTATCGAGAAGTGTTGATCTTATAGTGACAAATAAGGTTTGAACTAAGGGGGTGGAAATGCCCTTTTCCATGAACGTATATGTAAGAGAGAGTTCAAACCCTTTCCTGGTGAACGCCCCCCCCCCCCAAGCAGATTTGAGGGGGTGTCTGACCCCACTGTGTTTCTTTTTTTAATTTGTTCTGTTCGTATTGGCATCTAGTCTTGATTTTTTTGAGATGGTTTATGAGAAATATTCATATATCAGGAAGCGGGATGTTATGAATAGAGAAAAGTGCAAGTTAGTAGTTCCAGTGTGATTCCCTTCTTGCCAAGTAATAAAATTATATTTTAAGTTTCATTACATAATCTAATGATCCCAACCTACCCGAGAATGCCCAGTGCTCTTGTGTTCGTGGATACATATCCATCGAATACATCATCGCATTGCCCGAGTTTGCTTATCGAGTAATGGACTCGAATCGTAAGTGTAGGCACATAATTTGTTATATGTATTGATTGACTTGTTTGCTTAGTGGTGATTAGTGATTTCGTAATGGGTTGCAGCTTAAAGAAATGGGTGGAAGAAGCAGGCCTTCTGATTCTTATAAGGGTTTTGAACAGTCTACTAAGAAGAAGAAAGGTTTGGGTGACTGGATGAACATGATAAAGCCTGTCAATGAAGAGAAAGATCACCGGGTAATAACGGAACTCTTTTAGATATTTTATCCCTTTTTTGGACATTTTTGTTGTTACTGATAAGAGGCCGTTCAGAATTGAGATTTAAAAGTAAATTTTAATTAATTCAGAATCAGTTTCTAGAATCAGCTTTAATTCATTTTAAGCATAATAGATTAAAAGTTGTTGAAGGTGTTTGGATTAAAAGTGATTAAAATAGGTTTAATGTGGCAAAATTACCATATAATATTATCAAGATGAAAATGAGCATTTAATGTCTGATTATATGTTAGGATACTTTGGTAATTTTTTTGGTCAAACCTAATTCTGCAAAACTGATTAAATCTTAATTTAAGAGAATGAGGATTATGGATTTAATCAGTGTTGATCACATTGAAGCAGATCTAATAAGTTTTTTTATCAAACACTTCAAATCTGATTTAATCAGGTTTGACCATTTTAGAATCAATCCCAAACACCCTCTAAGGATCATGTATTTTGTACGTTAAAATAGTGATTCGAGACAAAAATGTTGTAGATATTAGTAAAAAAACACAATTAAAATTAATTAGTATGACTATTTTTAACTAAACCACAATAAGTAAATCAATTTTGAATAGCTAATCAAAAGTTCGAAGCATGAAAAGTTCATTATAAAAAATATGGTCTTACTTTCAAGTGCGGAAAGCTAATGCCAATTACCAACGTTGTTCATCACTACATATCATACTTGTTTTTTTTTTGTCACAAGTTGCCACTAAAGAGAATCCTAACTATTCTATTTTATATCTTGTTTCAATATACTGCCATTATATTTAATTTCAAATATCATCTACAAGTACTTAAATATTCTTATGATCAATCGCTACATGTTTGGCGTTGCAGTAATAAAGACGAAGAAAGTATTTTAGAGACAATATGACACATATTTAATGTGAAGTGTATACATTGGAGTTATACAATTTCTTATAATATAATTCTATGACATGTATATAACTTAGGAAGTGTGAGATAACAGGTAGAAAGTGAGAAGAAGTTTGAATCGTAATTAAGTAATATTAACAAAAGTTCAAAATTTGAGCCCAAAAATGATTATAAAAGGCAAGTGTCTGATGAAAAGGAATTGAGATTAAATATATGTATGACAAATTTTTTTAGAACAAAAGGATTTAGAAGTTTAAATATTGTATTAAAAGTAAGAACTAAATGAACTGACCTAGCACGAATCATATAAAAACTGAATTGCTTAGGCAACAAATATAATAATTGTAACTTTTAAGAATCTTGCTAAATTTTCTACCGTTCACTTTTAAAGCGTCATTTAAGACTTCCCTTTTTTCGGCAAGCATATCCAATAAAGTTGAACATATCATCATTTATGACTTTAGTTCGTCTATTATCCATCTTTTTTTTTGCATAGAATGGCTATTACTTGTAGCAATGACATTTACTGTCGGAGGTCGAAATGTCCCCTCTACTTTATCTCCTTTTTGTAATGATCCAGTCTTATTTAAATTTTTATGCATATCTTATCTAAGAGTTGAAGTATAAAGCAAGTTCTTTTCCGATTTTTTTCTAGTTAAAGTTCTAAATTTCGAGTACAATTTGTCTAAAGTTATGCTATCTTAGTGTTATTTTCTGTTTTTTTTCTCTTAAACAATTTGTAGTATACTCTAAAACTCTCTTTATAACGTATCCTAAAGCTCTCTTTAACTTAACATGACCTTGTTAATCTTAGTAATACATATTAGGCTATTAATTTTGTTATGCATGCATATAATTCAGCATATATTTGCTACAAGTTTTTTACTTTTAGCATACATTATTTATATGATAATCATATACTCCATGCAATTATCTGAAAAGTCAATATGGTACTATGTCGATAAATTTAGCACATGCAAGAATTAGTAGATATAATAGCCGGTCCAATTTAAAAAAAAAGAACATAACTGGACTTAAGAACGGTCTTCTAAGGAGTAGTAGAATTAGTTTCAAGTTACTTTGACATGATTTTTTTTCAAGGTGAGCATAGACTTATACGATATGGCTTAATCCACACCTATTTTGGTTATTTTTTTTTATCACTAAAGGATGCATTAGTAAACTTTTAACTTTTTTAGTGACAGAATATTTAAATTTGGCCAATAACGTTGTAATTAATTATCAAATTATTCGGAATTCTGATAGGTTTTAAATATATAAAAGAATGAAAAAAAAATTTTAATAACATGATCTTGATGATTATAGATGCATTGCTGGGATTTAAGCTTGCAAATGACATGTTTTCGGTGTTCATTAATTACGAAGATGGATGTGTTAGCGTGTCCTTAAGTTTATGCAGTTGAGTATATTATTACACTTGCAAATTTTTTATTCTTTGTTCAACTCCAACTTACTAAATATTGAACTATTAATTTTTTTTTAAAGATATTCGTTAATAAGATGCAAATAGAACTCATCAGCAATTTCAAGTTTAGGATAACTTGATTCAATGCAAGTTGTTTGTATCTAAAAATTATGTGACTTAGTTGTTTACAAGTTTTCTATGTTTATAAAAACTCTCTGTATGAAAAAAGGTTGAAACTTCTTAATATAAATATAAATCAAGCAATTTTTTATAATTTTTTTTAACAAAGAGTCAAAAAGCACCTCTAATTCTAAAAACTCTAAAATTCAAACATGAAAAAAGTAAAAAAAAAAAACAGTTTTAATTTTATAAAACTCTCAAAGTCAAAATGGATTTTTAGAGAAAAAGGCTTCATTGTATGCTGAAAGTCAAAAACATCTTTAATTTAAAAACCAACTCTAATTTATATAGAAAGGACATCTTAAGTAATACAATTTTTTTAAAAAAAAGTGAGTTTTCAAGAAAATGTTTAGTCATTTAATCCTTAAGGATCGTATTTATAAAATGTGGGGATTTACACCCGTTTTCGTTAAATTCATACTATCTTGTCACTTAAAGATGCATTAATTGAATGTTCAACCTCTCTAATGACAAAATATTGAAATTTAGCTATAAATGTTGTAATTTTAGCTTCACCCTTTTAAATGTTAAAATGATCCTTTATTTTTGTAAGATAAATTATATACGACACTCCTGAAGTCTTTTCGAAACTATACACGACACCTACTAAGTATTTTTATTACTCCCCGCCCCCTGTGCTTTGTCTTCTTTTACATAAACCCACGAAGCGTCAAGAAAAATTAGGGCATCAATATAAATTTATTATGATATACAAAAAATGCCCTTAGGTCTTCGGTTTCCCTCTTTTTTCTTACCAGCCAAAGCCCAGCCACTGCAACTGAAGGCTTTGGCCTATCACTGCCCATCATGGAGACCTTCACTGTCGACCACCGCCGACCCCAGCTCAGCCCAGCCACCACGAACCACCTTCTGCCCACTCACTGCTCATATCACTCACACTCACTCACACACACACACACACACACAAACACACTACCCCTATCATTTCCCGATCACCACCACCATCGATCTTCAACCACAACGCCACAACTCCCCACCCCCGCTATTCATTTTCACCACCTACCACCAACACTGATATTCACAACCACCACCAAGCCCACTTTACGAATCTATTGATCTGTAACCACATAACAACCATCCTTAGAAAATTGCCTCTTTTTATAAAATACAAACACACGCACACCACACATACACACACATGAAGATCCATCCAAAATTAAATTTCAACGACGGAGTTTTCGTTCCTTCACCTGCTTGAAGCCGATCAAGGTGGATCTTGTAATGGTAATTGGGTTGTAGATTCGATGATAATGGTTTGGCTTTTGGTGGTGGTGGCTGGGCAATGGGGGAGAGGGGGATGATAGTGAAACCGTGGTAATTCGCTGGTGTGTATGTGTGTGTGTGTGGAGAGAGAGAGAGATGTACAGTCGTTGGGGGGAAGGGGGAATGACGTTTAGAGAGGGGGTGACAAATTGGGTGAATTTATCTGTTATGAGGGATATTACCTTATTTTCATTAATTCAGTTAACTGTTAACTGAAAATAAAAATATATAATTTAATTTTAAATAATACTTAGTAAGCACCGTGTGTAAGTTCAGATAAACCTCAGGAGTTTTGTATTATTGTAAACCTTTTAAAAAGAATGTTTAGCCCTTTAACCCTCTGGGATCATTTTTGTATGGAATTCTGAGTTACAGTAGAACATACAAAGATAATAAGTACGTGAAGAAATGTTATCATGCAAATAAGAATATTTTAATATTTTAAATACAAACTTAAGAGTATCTATTTGGGATGAACCTAAATTATAATTAGAGTAGAATGGTTCGATCCAATTCTTTTTAGAAGTCATGATTATATATGCATTTAAAAAATCTAGAAAATTATAATCCTACGATAGTTTACCTACACCAATACATCTGTATTCAAAATATACAAATAAACTTCAATTTAACAATAGCTTCAATATATCGATATGTTTGTATTAAAATTTATACATGCATAATAATTGAAAGGCTATAAAAAAAATCTATTATATACAACTCGTTTTCTTCGATCAAATTTGATGGAGAAGACATTGTAGCTATAAGGTCTATATTAGTTTTAGCGTGAATGAATATAAGGTTTGATAGAGTTTTTTTAATGACGATGTTCAAAGAGTATGCATCAAAGTTTAAGGATGATTTATGGGGGTTTTTTATAGTTTTTTTTTCTATTTTATCTTTCGTAAAAGTTAAAACAACTCTTAACTCTAATAAAAACATATATATATATATATATATATATATATATATATATATATATATATATATATTCAAAAGAACGTATTTTAAATTTCTTTTTTCTTTAGTAAAAGTCAAAGCACCCCTTACTTCTAATAAGAACATATTTTCTATTAAGGGTATTTTAAGGAAAAAAGCTTGTTATCCTATGAGAAGTCAAAAATACCCTTACTTTTTTAATAACACTCTTATCCAAAAAGGGTATTTAATGGAAAAAAATTGTTTTAAGCCAAAAACACTCCTAATCAACATTAAACTTTTATAAGGACTTCAATTTAATAAGGGTATTCTAAGGAACAAAAAGGTCAGTCATTTAACCGCATTCGTGCTTTTATATATGTATAGATAAATATAGATATATATATATATATATATATAAATATAGATATAGATAAATATAGATATAGATATATATATATATATATATATAAATATAGATATAGATATATATATATATATATAGATATATATATAGATATAGATATATATATAGATATATATATAGATATATATATATATATATAGATATATATATATATATATATATATATATATATATATATATATAGATATATATATATATATATATATATATATAGGGGACCGATCCACACCCACCGGTGGAGAAATAACAAATTTCTCCACCGAACCGCTGGTCTTACCAGCGGTTGGCCACGTGGGACAAAAAGGCGAAAAAGGTGTACGGTCACTGCATTAATGGCAAAAAAGGCACGAGAAATGGCACGAGAAATGGTGAGAAAATGGCGAGAGAGAGAAAAAGGACACCAACCGCATGCACAACCAGCGGTTGGCATTAATATGCCTGCCACGTGCCGTCCCCCACCCCTGCCACGTGGCCCAACCCCATGGCCCCTGCCACGTGGCGTCCCCCTCCCCCTGCCACGTGGCCCACCAGCATGGCCAACCGGCGGTATTAGCGATGGCCCTGCCACGTGGCATCCCCTCCCTCTGCCACGTGGCAGGGGGAGGGGATGCCACGTGGCCCAACCGCCGGTACCACCCGCGGTTGGTCCCTCCCTCTGCCACGTGGCGTCCCCTCCCCCTGCCACGTGGCCCAACCGCTCCTACGACCCGCGGTTGGTCCCCTCCCTCTGCCACGTGGCGTCCCCTCCCCTCATCCGCAGGGCCAAACCGCTCCTACAACCCGCGGTTGGTCCCTGCCCCCCTCCCCTGCCACGTGGCGCCCCCCCCCCCCGCGTGATGCCCCACCTGGTGTCCTTCCCCACGATGCCACGTGTCGTCCTTCCCTCCCCCGTGATGCCCCAACGTGGTGTCCTTCTGCCGAATTTTTTTTTTGCAGCAGCCTTTGACCGCATAAACACTCACCCTTCCTCACTTTTTCTGTCTTTTTTCTTTCTCTTCCTCGCTTCTCTCTTTATAATCCCCTCCCCCGACAAACCAGGTGACGTGGCAGCCATATGGCAAGGTGATGCATCTGTTGGATGAGTGGTGTTGGCAACTTCCGGTGTCGTACGTGCTGGCAGGTTTGGTTCGGGTGCCGCTCATTCACTTCGAAGAATGTGAGTTTCAGATGCCCGATCGAGCTATGAAGCAAGCTGGCTGTCCACAAGGGATACCAAAACCCGCTGTAGACATGCGGCCATACAGGGGTGGTCGAGGGCCGAACTTCGAGGTGGCTGATGCCTTGATTTTGTTGGGTGACGAGGTGCACCAGTGGAATACCTGGCAGGAAACGTATGATAGCCTTGTATCGCTGAAGCACGACGGCATTAGTACTGAGGAATACTTACAGTGGTTTCTCAGGGTGACGCGCACGAGGGTGAATCGCCCTTCCCAGGTGAAGAAGACATCGTACGCGCCACGTGAGGTCTATGACCAGTTCTGGGCATTGGCCATTGTAAGTCATGCTAGTGTTGTTTGATAATTTATTTGCGCACCTTATCGACCATTTGTCAAATATGATTAGCCATATTTTCTATGCATGTTTTTTAGGTTGACCAGGGCATTGAGGTGTTCAAGCAGCTGGAGTCGTTTGACTGGTTTGTCGCGCAGGCTCCTGACAATCTCAAGAGGTCCATTGAGAAGTACAAGACTGAAGTTCAAAACTTTAGTCTTGCGTACCGGGGTTACGAAGGGGAGCCGTCTAGTCACCCTCGTCCTGAAGCGTACGACTATCAGCCCCAGAGTCAGGTGTGGGAGTCGTCTGGTCGCCCTCTTCCTGACGCGTACAACTATCAGCCCCAGAGTCAGGTGTGGGAGCCGTCTGGTCGCCCTCCTCCTGACGCGTACGACTATCAGCCCCAGAGTCAGGTGTGGGAGCCGTATAGTCGCTTGCCTCCTGACGCATACGACTCTCAGTGCCAGAGTCAGGTTCCCCAAGTAGGAATCCAGGCCTCGCGCCCAAGCTTTCGGTCGGACAAAGGACAAGCGACGAAGCCATTGAGGTCGGACAAGATGGCTTGGATCGACCGGCACTACTTTGGGCATGAGCCTGTCAATTCAGCAGACTTTCCCCTTGCGACATTCCTAGGTCATGAGGATATCAGAACGTTGGCGCCGGAGACAGATCTTTCAAATTTTGTCATGAACGCTTACATAGAACTGCTCCGGATTAGAGAGCAACGTTTTAACCGTTCTGAATATTTGAAGCTTAACATGTATCCCACTCATTTTGTGGAATTAACGGTGAGAGAATTCACAGAATGGAGGCGAGGGGGCGGTAGGAGTAAGTGGAAACCAGGTCGAAACGTGTTAGGCATGATGAACGCAGACTATCAATGTCCCGCTGCTGATGCGAACCTTATCATGATACCCTGTCATCATGCAAACCACTGGTTCCTATTAGTTCTCCATCCAGCGTTCAGAACGGTTCACATATACGATAGCCTAAGGGAGGACGAGCCTGGACAGCTGCTGGCACAGATGTACAACGAGTACATCACTTTAGTGGTTAGTATTTATTTTTTGACCTTGGCTCATAGTATATTGTTCTTGTCTCATAGGCTTGATTCTCGTTTTTATTGTTGGATGCAGACTACTGTCCTCTCGCTAGCATGCGGACGGCCACAGGGTGACCCTTGGACGGTCGTGATGATAAAGGACCGACCAAAGCAATATAACGGTCACGATTGCGGGATTTACGTCCTCAAGTACATGGACTACGTTGCTCGCTCGGAAGTGCTCAAACACTCCTCGTGGACTAGGAAGGATGCCTTGACGTTTAGGTATAGGATAGCCTGGGAGCTGAAAAAGAATGAAGCTAGACGCATTCATTACCATTATCCTGACGTGCGTGGCTAGCTGCTGTGATGTTACAAAAAATTGTACCAAAAAGAAATGTACATAATTTTTCGCATGCTATGAATTTGGCGCTAAAATGTGCGCGAATATACCTTTCATATGACGGCATTCGAAAAAATTACGCGTCTCGCTTTTCGCCGAAATTCATAGAAATGGGCTAACTAGCGTGCATGAGGTGCAATGAGCGAAAAAAAAAGTGACAAAAAAAATTTCAACTTTTTTCGGAAGCTATCAAATGCGGCCTATAGTGTGCCCGAATAGGCCCTTCCTAGGAAAACTCAAAAATTAATGTGTCTCGTTTTTCGCCGAAAGTCTTACAAATGGGCTAACTAGCGTGCCTGAAGTGCAATGAGCGGAAAAAAAGTGACAAAAAAAATTACAACTTTTTCGGAAGCTATCAAATGGGGCCTAAAGTGTGCCCGAATAGGCCCTTCCTAGGAAAACTCAAAAATTAATGTGTCTCGTTTTTCGCCGAAAGTCTTACAAATGGGCTAACTAGCGTGCCTGAAGTGCAATGAGCGGAAAAAAGTGACAAAAAAATTACAACTTTTTTCGGAAGCTATCAAATGGGGCCTAAAGTGTGCCCGAATAGGCCCTTCTTAGGAAAACTCAAAAATTAATGTGTCTCGTTTTTCGCCGAAAGTCTTACAAATGGGCTAACTAGCGTGCCTGAAGTGCAATGAGCGGAAAAAAAGTGACAAAAAAAATTACAACTTTTTTCGGAAGCTATCAAATGGGGCCTAAAGTGTGCCCGAATAGGCCCTTCCTAGGAAAACTCAAAAATTAATGTGTCTCGTTTTTCGTCGAAAGTCTTACAAATGGGCTAACTAGCGTGCCTGAAGTGCAATGAGCGGAAAAAAAGTGACAAAAAAAATTATAACTTTTTTCGGAAGCTATCAATTGGGGCCTAAAGTGTGCCCGAATAGGCCCTTCCTAGGAAAACTCAAAAATTAATGTGTCTCGTTTTTCGCCGAAAGTCTTACAAATGGGCTAACTAGCGTGCCTGAAGTGCAATGAGCGGAAAAAAAGTGACAAAAAAAATTACAACTTTTTTCGGAAGCTATCAATTGGGGCCTAAAGTGTGCCCGAAAACGGAGTTACCAAAAATATCAATAATCCACAAATCAAATCACAAATTAAAGATTGCACAAACCAAATCACAAATTTAAACATTATAAAAGTTCAATTTATACAACTGAAACATTAACCCTAACACTCTTCCTCATCATCGTCCTCCTCGACCATACTGCCAGGTTCGATACCTAACACTTTATAATGGTTTCTCTTGTCATGATCAGTCATCTTATTACACAACGCACACTTTCGTAATTTTTTTTGACCCGTTGCTTCTTCAATCGGATTCTTCATGCGTATTGCTCGTTTTCGCCCTTTTGTTTGAGAAATAATTGGATCAAAAATGTCGTCCTCCTCACCTTGTAGGTCAGTGCCGTCAATGACTGGCTGTTTGGCTCGATTGAATCTACCGCCTGGAGTTGGTCGAGTAGTCGGAGTGTCCACAGTTTCTGGTAATGCCATCCTAAACTGTGCATGCATAGCCTTATCCCGTGCGGCTGCTTCAACTTGATACCTGTACCCATCAAATGTCGACGCTGCATCCATTGATAAACCGTGCATGATGTTACAAAGGTGATTATATCGCAGCGTCTCAGATTGCTCGAAATCAACTGAAACATTGGGCACGTAAGGAATGTGACCGTGGACTCTGTTGGCTTCCTTCGTCCACCGTTCCAAGATATACGGTGGAGGGATTTCACTAGCATTCTTGGCGCTCAAAACCCTCAACGCGTGTCGACAAAGTATACCTTTATGCTCAAACAGTTGACAGTTGCAATTAACCAACCCGGTGTCCTTACAAATTGCTACGGTAAAATGTCGTCTGGTCCTCGGAGCCGACGAAGAGCACGGATTGGCGAAGTTCGTCACATTTGTCAAAGCATAAACCTTGATGTCTCTGGTGGAATACTCGTGCAACTTTGTCATGCCATATTGATTCGACTTTAGTAGTTCCTCTTGAAACTGTCGAAACATTTCCTTGGTATAGACTTGAGCCGCATGAGCCTCTAAAGGTGAATAAAGTAGTATAGCTCTTTCTTTGCAAACTGTAGCCGCGTCGGCTTCTCTCTCACGGTACAATTGCCTGTCAACGGCTTTCTGCATCTCTAGTACGAACTCCGCTATACTTGAAGACTGGCCTACGTACCCATCAAAGAATGAATTCATAGCTTCGCTTCTCGAGGTCGTAGTCATTCCGGCTGCAAAAAACTTCTTGGTGTAGGCACCGACCCACTGTGTCTTGATCTCATACAACGATTGTAACCATTCGTGATTGTGCAAATAGTAAGTATCCATTAACGTGGCCCACCTCTCCTCGAACACGTCTACCGTCAACGATTTCTTCACACATGTATTAAAGTCAGTCTTGAATGACGGATGGTTTGCATATACATGGTGAAGCCGTTCGGGATATTTGTTGCTTATGTGCCATGTGCACAGGCCATGGTGAGTATCTGGAAGGACCTTAGCGATTGCATTTTTCATTGCCAGATCTTGGTCGGTGATGATGGTCTTTGGAGGAATATGATACATTGCTTGAAGCCACGTTTCAAATAACCACGTAAATGACTCCTCCGTCTCATCCCTAAGCAGGGCAAAGCCAAACGAGATTGACTGATAGTGGTGGTTCACCCCGGTGAACGGAGCAAAAGGCATAGAGTACTTATTGGTGCGGTATGTGGTGTCAAACGTCACAACATCCCCAAAATTTTGGTAAGCAGCTCTAGAACGGGGGTCCGCCCAAAATATAGTACTAATGCGGTTCTCATCATCCAGTTGGAGACTGTAAAAAAATCCAGAATTCTCACTCTGAAGGGACCTGAAGAGATCAAGTGTAGTTTGAGAATCACTCTTACCGAAAGACTCTCTCCTCTGAGCACGAAGTTCATTTCGAAGGTCTACTTCGTTGAAACTCAACTTGTCAATCCCCCCAGCCTGGCTTGAGAAAACCCCCATCATCTTAGAAGGTGGAATTTTAGCCTCGGCCATTGTAAAAATTAGTTGTCTGTGTGCCGCGCTTATTTCTCGGTGTTGATGAATTTGACCAATCTTACTGGGGGTCATCAACTGATGATTATGGCTCAACTCCACTCCTGTGACAACCCAATGGTTTTCATTTTTTCGGTGTACTGCATACACATGGGCCTTGCAGCCGGTACCCGGAAATGTGTCCCGTTTTCTTTGTCTTGTTGTCCCTTCGTCACTGATCCGAACGACCGGAGTTACATGCGGTGCTCCTCTATGACACTCAAATAGTCTTGCACAAATTTGATCTGTATTCGCCCGTTTTCTAGTCGTCTTAGTTCTAATACCGAAACCTATCGTTTTCGAATATGCTCTATAGTATGCTTCAACTTCGTCCAGTGCTTGAAAAACTTGACCAACGTAAGGTGGATCAGAACCTTCACAAAAATTATTTCCTCCAGTTGCATCCATATTTATACTGGAATCTAAAAAATAAAAATTATATCATTCTCAACAAGTCATAGATTTAAATAAAAGAAGAATAAAATTTATTTAAACCACCGTCTTTCGAGAAATTTGGTATAATGTAAAATTAGCAAAATAGCCCCCGATGAGCGACAAATTACCGAAATGCCTCCGGGGGTTCATTATCACCCTAACGCCCCAAATCAGCTTCAAAACAACCTTTCAGGTGCTTTGCTTACATTTCTGGACTAAGAAATCCTTTGAAAAACTTAACGCTGCAAATTTACGAAAATACCCCTATCGGGGATGCGAATTACCAAAATGCCCCCTGACAACAAGCTTCCTGAATTCACTCTTTAAAATAACTTTTCAGGTGTCTCACACCCTTTCCTGAACTAAAAGTTATTTTAAGCACAGATTTGTGTAACGTAAAATTAGCAAAATAGCCCCCGGGGGTTCATTGTCACCCTAACGCCCATCAAACCAGCTTCAAAACAACCTTTCAGGTGTTTTACTTACATTTCTGGACTGAAAAACTTTTTTTCGGGAAAATTACCAAAACACCCCTCGCGGGGGGGCAAATTACCAAAATGCCCCCTGGCTTCAGAAAATATCAAAATTGCTTTAAAACGCTATTTTAAGCTTCCTGAGTTCATTCTTGATTTAAAAAGTATTTTACGGATTTTTCGCCTAAAAATCCCGAACCGGTGTCCGGATCGAGCGCTTAAAAGCCCGTTCGGCCAAAAAATTAGCTAACGGCTTCGGAATGGCCCGAATTCCTGGGGAATGGAACTTCCCAACACCCTAGGGTTCTCATAAAAGTTTCGCACGAAATTGTGCTGTCTTGATATTTTAAATTACACTGCAAAGTTACAAGGTTGCGCGTATCAGTTAACCCCTTTCTAGTCTTTGAAAAACTCTGAAATTTTTACCTGATACAGATCTTTTGAAAATAACTAGGGTCTCTGTTTTGTATTTTGGCAAAATCTAGCTCTAGCTATTTTTTATAAATTCGTGAAAAAACTGTCTAATTAAGTTTTCACCTTTAGCGACAATTACGCCCCGCAATCAGCTGCAAAACAACATTTCAGGCGTTTTACTTACATTTCTGGACTTAAAAGTCCGTTGGAAAACTTTTTCGGGAAAATTACCAAAATACCCCTCTCGGGGTGGCAAATTACCAAAATACCCCCTGGCTTCAGAAAATATCAAAAGTGCTTTAAAATGCTATTTTAAGCTTCCTGAGTTCATTCTTGATCTAAAAAGTATTTTACGGATTTTTCGCCTAAAAATCCCGAACCGGTGTCCGGATCGAGCGCTTAAAAGCCCGTTCGGCCAAAAAATTAGCTAACGGCTTCGGAATGGCCCGAATTCCTGGGGAATGGAACTTCCCAACACCCTAGGGTTCTCATAAAAGTTTCGCGCGAAATCGCGCTGGCTTGATATTTTAAATTACACTGCAAAGTTACAAGGTTGCGTGTATCAGTTAACCCCTTTCCAGTCTTTGGAAAAATCTGAAATTTTTACCTGATATAGATCTTTTGAAAATAACTAGGGTCTCTGTTTCGTACTTTGGCAAAATCTAGCTCTAGCTATTTTTTATAAATTCGTGAAAAATTCTATTTCTGACGCCCTAAAAAATCGCTATTTTGGAATTTTTCGAATGTAATACCCCGATTTGTCAAAACGTAATTTTGACGCCCTAAACACGAATTTTAGACTATTGTAAGAACAATTTAAGCGTAACACAATTTAAACAATCAATTGGTAAGAACAAATTGAAAAATACTTACTTGTTTTAACTTGATATATTTCAAGAAAAATCCACCGATCTTCTAGCGGTTATCCACCGATCTTCTAGCGTAAATTTTTTTTGTTTGTATGTAGGTGAGATAGGGAGAATGAGGAGGGTGGAAGAAATGATTCGGGGAGGAGGGATTTTATAGAGAGAAAAGTGAGAGAGGAAGAGAAGAACCGTGAGTGAACAGCAGGGAGGGGGAGGGGGGAATGACACGTGGGGGTGGGGGGTAGGGTGGTAATGACACGTGGGGGAAGAGGGGGTTCACGGGTGGGGGAAGGGGGGTTCACGGGTGGGGGAAAAGGACATAGGGTGGGGGCCACGGGGTGGGGGGCAAGGGGGTGGGGGGCAAGGGGGGGACGGGTGGGGGGTGGGGTCACGGAAGGCAATAATGCCAACCGCATGTAGGAGTTGCGGTTGGGCATTATTGCCACCATTTTCTCACGAGTTTTTCATTTTCTCGTGATATTTTCATGAATTTATCATAGTATTTTCGTCCTTTTTTGTCCCTTTTCGTCCTTTTTTGGCCCACGTGGCCAACCGCTGGTAAGACCAGCGGTTCGGTGGAGAAATTTGTTATTTCTCCACCGGTGGGTGTGGATCGGCCCCCATATATATATATATATATATATATATATATATATATATATATATATATATATATATATATATGGGAGCTGATCCATTGATAGCGCTAGCAAATGGAGTTAAGTTGCTAGCGCGATCTGACCGTCCATCCTGAAAGATGGACGGTCCAGATCGCGCCTTTTTCCAAAACTGATCCCCGTCCGCCATACTGTCTCGCGGACGGGAGTTTTACCTTTTTGCCCTCCTCCCATGTCCGCGAGACTGTCTCGCGGACGCCTTTCTGTTCCTGACATGTGTCAGGAAAAAGGCGTCCGCCATACTGTATGGCGGACGATCTCTAGGCTGACACATGTCAGGGCCTGTCCCCTCGGTCGCCTATAAAGTCTCGGGCGTGAGCCCCGAGAACTGTCCCCTGGTATCCTAGAGAATCTCCCTACTCGGCTCTTTCAGCAAAATTTTTGCGGGGCTTTCAGATTCACTTGCTTCCATTTTCAGCACCCTTCAAGCTTTTCTTGGAGTAACACACTTGGTTCAAGCATCACTCAAGCAAGGTAAAGTTTGTGATCTTGCTACCGTTTATCTTAGTAATTTTAATTTGTTATGTTCAGTAAATATATAATTAGCAAAATAGGAGACACTTTTGAGATTATGTATATGGTATCCTAAATCGGTCTAATCGTCAAGATAATTTTGAGATAATAAGCGTATTCTATTTCTACATAGGTCTTTTTCACAATGTCTGATTTCGTGTCGAGCTCCAGCACCCCCGTAGATGCTAGTGATCCGTATCTAGGACGAACCTTTCAAACGTTGGAAGAAGCTGGAGAATGTTTTCGAGCTTATTCATTGAGGGTTGGTTTTGGCATTAGAATAAAAACTACAAGAACAAGCAGCGTATCGAAAAGGATATGCTCTCGCTTATACGAGTGTCATAGGGGCAGAAACCCAGTGCAAAATGAGACACGCGTAGGCAACGATGACAGTGATGATGACGAAATAGGGTATGCGCGGAGAAGACGGGATTGCTTTGCGCGCACGAATTGCCAGGTCAAGATGTTCGTAAGCTATAAAGCCAAACAAGATCATTGGCTTATTACCAGCCTGGAACTGGCACACAATCACCCGTTAGTAACCCCTTCTAAGGTGAGTCAGATGCATCAACACAAGAAGATGGGTAAGGTCGCGAGGAGCCTAATTCACACAATGAGCGATGCGCGGCTAGGACCTACCGACATGATTAATGTTCTTGCTGAACAGGCTGGGGGAATTCAAAATTTAAACTTTAACACGACAGACGTTCGTAACGCGGTCCGAACCCATAGACGAGCCGCGTATGACCTCAATGATGCGCAAGCGACAATGAGCCTATTGAAACGGATGCAGATGGAGGACCCGCAGTTTACCTTCGACTATAAACTTGACGACGAGCATCGAGTTAGCACAATTTTTTGGGTCGACGGTCGTTCGAGGCTAGCTTATAAGCATTTTGGGGATGTCGTGACTTTCGACACCACATACCGTACCAACAAGTACTCGATGCCGTTCGCTCCTTTCACGGGCGTCAATCATCATTATCACTCCATCCTGTTCGGGTTCGCCTTGTTAAGGGACGAGAGCGAGAGTTCTTTTGAATGGTTGTTTAGGGTGTGGCTGGAAGCAATGAACTTCAAAGCACCGACTGTTATCATCACCGATCAAGATTTGGCAATGAAGAAGGCTATTGCTACCGTCTTCCCAGATACTCGACACAACTTGTGCACTTGGCACATAAGCAACAAATACCCTGAACGTCTGCATCACATGTACGCAAAGTATCCAGACTTTAAACAGGATTTTGACAAATGCGTCCTCAAGTCATTAACGATTGAGGAATTCGAGGAGAGGTGGGAAAAGCTTGTTCGGGATTACTCATTGCAAGACAACGAGTGGCTCCAGCACTTGTACGGGCTCAAAGAGCAATGGATTGGCGTTTACACGAGAAGTCATTTTTCTGCGGGCATGAAAACGACGGGCAGGAGTGAATCTATGAATGCCACGTTCGATAGTTATGTGGGTACAGCTACCAATTTGAAGAGTTTCGTCACATCAGCACAAAAAGCGGTTGCGTCGTTGTTCGTGAAAGAAAGGGCTGCAGACTTTGCAACCACGTACAAGCAAAGGAGAAGGTTGCTTGAGACCCCGCTGGAGCTGAACGGTGCCAAAGTCTATACGAAGGAGATCTTCCTGCTATACCAAGTAGAGCTGCAAAAATCGGGCCGATACAGTATATATAAGGTGGCAGAAAAGTCGTCGCGTGAGTACAAGGTTTATTCGCTCGTGAATGACCTCGTCCCTGAGAAGCTGCGCAGAATTTATACGGTGACCCACGACACATTGACGGACTCGGTGACATGTGTTTGCAAGAAGTTTGAGTTCCATGGCATCCTGTGTAGACACATTCTGCGGTTTTTCACACAGAAGAATATCAGGACAATCCCCGATAAATACGTCCTGCCACGTTGGACGAAAGGTGCAAACAGGTTGCACGGTACCATTTCCTTTCCGGAGCACCCGTATACTGACTTTGAAGAATCAGAGACGTTGCGGTATAATCATCTGGTGACGATGTTCACCCGTTTGTCCGTAAAGGGTGCTGCTACAATGGTCGGATATAAACATCTCCTCGAGGTAGCTCAGCAGCAAGAGCCCATCGTCGACCAATTGGAAGCAGCTTCAGTCAGCAATGCGGTTGACACCGAGCCTACGACGGGATCAGAAGATGACGAGCCGGGGGAGGGAGACGACAATGATATCCGGCCTTCGGATCCAATTATATCGCAAACGAAAGGCCGCAAGAGATCTACGCGGATGAAAAGCTCTATTGAGACGGCAACTCAACCAAAAAAGCTAAGAAGGTGTGCATTGTGCAACAAAATGACAGACCACGACAAGCGGAACCATTACAAGGCACTGGGGATAAGTCCAGTGCCTTTGCAAGACGGGGAAGAAGATGATGCCGAGGATGAGGACGAACAAGCTGCAGTGGAACTTTAGTGTACTGAATATTTTGTAATAATCTTTTATGAGCCATCAAAAGTGTCGGACATTTTGTAATAATATTTTAGTAATGACTCGTTTGTAATAACCTTTACAATCATTTTTTTATACGTGATTTCTTACACTGTCCGCTACACTGCGCAGCACAACATTAGAAACCTAAGGTATTAAAGAATACCCCCCTACAACACTTAGTTTTTTGGTTTTGGTTCACTTCTCTGCGTCCGCTATACTATGTAGCGGACGGCCCCGCAGAATACCCCCCCTACAACACTTAGTTTTTTTTTGGTTTTGGTTCACTTCTCTGCGTCCGCTATACTATGTAGCGGACAGCCCCGCAGAATACCCCCCTACAACACTTAGGTTTTTTTTGTTTTTGTTCACTTCTCTGCGTCCGCTATACTATGTAGCGGACGGCCCCGCAGAATACCCCCCCTACAACACTTAGTTTTTTTTGGTTTTGGTTCACTTCTCTGCGTCCGCTATACTATGTAGCGGACGGCCCCGCAGAATACCCCCCTACAACACTTAGTTTTTGGTTTTGGTTCACTTCTCTGCGTCCGCTATACTATGTAGCGGACGGCCCCGCAGAATACCCCCTACAACACTTAGTTTTTTTTTGGTTTTGGTTCACTTCTCTGCGTCCGCTATACTATGTAGCGGACGGCCCCGCAGAATACCCCCCTACAACACTTAGTTTTTTTTTGGTTTTGGTTCACTTCTCTGCGTCCGCTATACTATGTAGCGGACGGCCCCGCAGAATACCCCCCCTACAACACTTAGTTTTTTTTGGTTTTGGTTCACTTCTCTGCGTCCGCTATACTATGTAGCGGACAGCCCCGCAGAATACCCCCTACAACACTTAGTTTTTTTTTGGTTTTGGTTCACTTCTCTGTCCGCTATACTATGTAGCGGACAGCCCCGCAGAATACCCCCCTGCAACACTTAGTTTTTTTTTGGTTTTGGTTCACTTCTCTGCGTCCGCTATACTATGTAGCGGACGGCCCCGCAGAATACCCCCCTACAACACTTAGTTTTTTTTGGTTTTGGTTCACTTCTCTGCGTCCGCTATACTATGTAGCGGACGGCCCCGCAGTACCCCCCTGCAACACTTAGTTTTTTTTTGGTTTTGGTTTACTTAGCGGACGGCCCCGCAGAATACCCCCCTGCAACACTTAGTTTTTTTTTGGTTTTGGTTCACTTCTCTGCGTCCGCTATACTATGTAGCGGACGGCCCCGCAGATACACATATTATCGATCACTTTGTTATTTTTTGAACACTTGCCCTGCAGATAGACAGATATCCAACACTTGGTTTCCCACCGTTAAATCATATCGGTCAATAAAATCAATCGCATTCAATAAATTTTTTTTAAAAAAGTGTTGTAACGTTACAATGTGAATTGGGGAACATCATCTCTCGCGGGAATGATGTTCCTTACACGGATTTACAATAAACCTAATAGCTCTAGGCCGGCCATTCATAATTTGCCAAGCAATCCTATACCTAAAGTCTTGTATGCATTCTTCGCTCCAGACAGTCTTCTTGAGGCTCTCAGACCGGCAAATGTAATCCATGTACATGCAGAGGAAGACGCCGCAGTCCGAGGAATTATGTTGCTTGGGCCTACTCCTCTTCAATCGGAAAATGAGGACCGGCCTGCGCGATACCTTCTCCCGACGCCTACCATTGACCAGGGCAGCAAAAAGATTCTGCGAGAACCATAATAAGCATTAAACATAGCTAGCAAAATAAGATTAATCAGTTTTATAATATGCAAGTTACAACAAGAAGGAAACAGGATCTTACCATGGCATCCAACTGGCCTATGCCTCGGTACATATCAATCACAGGCATCACGTCGGTATCATCGTAGAGACTGTCGACGACTGAAACCGTGCTCTGTAATGGTTCGTAGCAAACCAAGTACCAGTGGGCATTCCCTAAAAAGGGGATTAGAAACACGTCGGCAACACTTGCGCTCACTGGACTATCCCTAGCAAGATATGCTTGTAGGTTAGGGGACGGTTTCCACTGGGCCATGCCTCTCCCCTTCCTTGCATTGCCCCAGTCGTGCCACTCTTGTACTAGGAGCTGATGAAAAAAGCATCCAAGATAAACACGCGCAGACCGATGTTTGGATGCTCCCGACACCTTCGCCTCAGAATTTGCACGTAGTGCGAGATGACACCGCTGTCTAACCAAGCTCCCGGCGCCAGCGAGGCGATCTCTGTCCAAGAGGCATTGTAATCCAAGCCCTCGGGGTGATCCATGTCATACGACGCTCCGTCTTGGGGGGCCCCGCTAAAATAACGGGCTCGGATTAGATCGCATTTATGCGGCTTTAGGGGCCTGGCTGGATGCCCTTTCGGATATTGCCCTCGGGGGTCGATCGGGGGATATTGGCCTCCAATTCCTTCTTCGGCCGGCTGATATTCCCCTTCGGGGCCGCCAACTGGTCCCGCCCACGGGACAATGGGCAGTGCCTCGGAGAAACCGTAGTTTCCGAAAGGAAAGTCTTGCGTGACTTGAGAGAGGGGTTCCGGGAACAAATTGAAGGAGGGGCCGCTGTAATCGCCCCACGACGCTTGAGCCTGTCCCATCCCCGCTTCAGAGGTACCACCAACTCCCTGACTCACCCCTGAAGCCTGTCCAGAGGGATCACCGTATCCCTGGCTGACGCCCGTATAACCCATTCCCGGGCTTACTCCCGAAGACTGGCCCGATGCTTGGCGCAAAAAATTCCCGCAGCCTAAAGCCAATGTCGCAGCCTGTTGGCAAAGATCCTCGCCCATTGCGCTCACCAGATCCCTCCGCTCACTCAACTTCTGGAAGAATGCAAGCGAGGCATTAACCTACATCCAAAGAGATAAAAAATTAAGTAACTTCAATCAGACATTTATATTCAACTAATTTGGTTCAAGTCAGACTTGTTGGGCAACTTACGAGATTGTATGCCATACGCTCATCGATCTGACCCCTAGGCGCATACCTCTCCCCACGTTCAAAGTTTACAGGGGCTACTCTCCTCCGCGTGATGCGGTAGTACCACTCATCGTACTGATCGATGCTGATAACGGGGTCTGGCTCCGAGACGATGGCCGCCAGTGTGTCCTGCCAAGAAGTCCAAAGCTCTATTTCGGCCGCGCACAATTCGTACGCATTGGCGGTGCCAAACACTCCGACATCCGGTGGGTTCCTGTTAACCCTCATATCCGGGGCATCGACTGGCAAACCCTGCTCCAACTCAAAATGGCGCATTGCTCGGTCGGGCAGCTGCCACTCTGCGACCTCGAAATGGATCAGGGGTGTGCGCTGCAACCCGGAGAGCGTGAAGACGAACGACTCTCCCACCCGTCGCGCCAAACGTATGTACGGTGCCCAACGCATTTGGCCCGGAGATAGACGGTCGAACTCCCCTCGATAGTACGTAATGTTGTGATGGGGATCGACTCTCCTCTTGTAGTGGCTAGCCCTCCGGCTGTACTCCCAAGCACACAACCGAGGCCAGACTTTGTCGGTTCCATCCCTACGCGTTGGTGCACCGGGAGCAAGGTGTTCGTAAGACCACACCTGAGAACATCAAAAAATTATATTTATATCGTCGATTCAACAAAAATAAAACACAATAACGAAGACATGATTTATATGATATACCTGCAATAGCGAGAGACATGCACATATGGCTTTGGAGTTGGGCCTCGTTGCCTTGTGCAATGCTCGGTACAGATACGAAAGAACCGCTGCACCCCAGGCATAATCCCCAACCTCCGACAGGTTACCCAACAACGGTAAATATTTCACGCTGACCGTGTTCTTCGACGTCGTTGGGAATAAAATTGCTCCCATCACCCACAAGAGGAAGGCCTTTGTGTACACCACAAGCTCACGGCCCGTATAGTTTTCCGGCAAAACCCCGTAGGTATCTACCAACCACTTCAACTTTATACCACCAGTGCTAAATTGATCCTGGGGTATCGAAGTGAAGAAGTCTCGCGCTGTTCTCTTATTCGTTGCGTCTGACGGAGGAGCAATTACCGGCCGCCCCGTCACCGGCAACCCCAAGATGAACCCTACATCTTCTAGGGTAATCGTCATCTCTCCGAGCGGGAAGTGAAACGTATTCGTTTCACTTCTCCACCTCTCAACAAGGGCACCTATCAAGGCCCGGTCAAGCTGTTGAAAGATCTGCCCATGCGTGAAAATCCCAAACCCAATTCCACGCAGTATTCTTTTCTGGGACTTGTTCAAGGTCCATCTCGTGAACTCGCGAGATACTTCTACGGTGGTGAGAAGTTCTCTTTCCTACGAATTATTAATAAATACAATTTGAGCAAAATGAACGGTAAAACAACGTTCGTAATAAGAAATATAAATAATGATCTTATACCATATATGAGCGTACTGTAATGGCTTGGTATAACATTGGCGCCCGTGATGCAGTTTTAATAAATTGAAATAAATTGGCCACGAAGACTTGTATTTAGCGACATAGTACGTTAATGCTATTTTAATAAAATCAACGCCCAAAGACTTGTTTTAGCGGACGGAATCAAAAATCGCAATTTTTCCAAAAAATAATGTACAATTCATAATCAACGATCTCAATATATCAATATATCGAGGCAACAAAAAAAGGCACAATTAACCAAGAAAAAATTTGAAAACATAATAAACAAAGCATAAATTTTTTTATTATAATAAACTATGGTTCACAAATGGGGTACGAAAGCTTTTCACAAGCGCTCCGTTCAAAGATTACAACTTGAAAATCCCACCACCCAAGGTGTTCGAACACTACAAAGTCCCCGAGTTCGAGGCCATGCTGGCGCACGAAGACGTTCCAACCCTCTGCGAATTCCTTTTTTTGGGATCGGCCGGGCTTCAGCTTGATTTCAACCTGCCATGCCCCCTTGCGGCTATATAATCTTGCACTATCATGAATTGTTGTAAATTGATTGGTAAATGCTTCCGGTATGTCCTACCAAACACAAAATACAAAAAATAGGTTAGTTTTGGTTAAGAAAAACAAAAGATCAAACTTTTAACACACGAAAATACAGAGAAAGAGAAAGAGGGATAGCCTACAAGTTCATGCTCAAATCCCGGCATCATGACTTTAA
>JAVXUP010001833.1:0-187251 GCA_033070095.1 Escallonia herrerae | reverse complement strand
GTTCATACATATTTTCAATGAACGAGTAAAGTACAAATTCATCATGTGTAGATCACATATGCAATTGTCAATACGTCGATGATAATATTGCTTTAAAATATTAGAAAGCATCACGATGACTTGAATATCTATGGATTAGGGAATAGAGTTAAGACTATTGGCAAGCAAATATTTGCTTTAACTTCCTATAGTACATTGATAACGAGTTGGCTATAACTTGTGGTCGATAAAAATTTGGAAATGATTTTGTTGATGGCCTGTTATTGCAATGATTTTGTTGATGGCCTGTTATTGCAATGAGTCTTATGATTCTTTCTATTCAAAATGTTCAGGCATCAGAAAGATTGTTACTTATTACTAATTCCAAGATGTGCATAAAGAAAAAGCCTAAGTTTCTGTTCAAAGGGACTCATTATGGATTAACGAGCCTTTAGACGTACATTTTGAACAATTTGAAAAAGCACAATCACTACTAGTGATTGGGTCTTTAGCAACCATAATTAGAGACCACTAACAATGGCGGTCTACTAATTGTAGTCGCTAAGCATATTCAAATTCTCGAGTAGTTGACAAAATAGTTGGCATGAGGATTAGCGACCACTACTTTGCGATCGCGTGCAATCAGTGAATTTAGCCCCTGTATTTAAAGACCGCATTGTTAGTCGCTAAGTTTAGCAACCACATTTTGTGATTGCATTGTCAGTGGCTAAATTTGGTGAATGCTTTGGTAGTCCCTAATGTTTTCTGTTTGATTTTGACTTCCCTCATCTCTCATATTCATTCCTCTTTCTCACTTCCCTCCTTTTTGTAAAGTCAACAAACGAATCGAGTGCTTTCACACTCACAAGCCATATGTGCTATGACATCTAGACCATTTAATGATGTGCAAGACTGGGGTGCCTTGACAAGCATTTATAAGTAGTGAAGTTGCTACCAAAATAAGAAGCTTGCAAGATTTGAACCCTCCACCTCCAACTATCAAGATGATTGGACCAAGATAACACACATTAACCTTCAGGTAACTTAGTGAATTATACATATTTAATATCCAAACAAACATAGAAATTAAAGTCAAGGAAGTGGGTTCGTAGATCACGTGGAGGTACCGCAAAGGATATAGTCTAATTCAACTGCCAAGTGTTCAATAGTGGGACAGAACAAGGTAAAGTAAAGGCAAAGACAAAGGCTTCCTAGATAGAGCCTAAGGAGTGGCAGGACTATAAGGGCAGGGGTTGAGGCAAATACGGTTCAACATTTGACAGTCCAAGCTGAGGTCCAAGAGTCATGATCCGAATGTCAAGGTCCAAGTTAGGATACTGAGTCAGAGTTCAAGTCTAAGAACTTTCTCTCTAGAGTCTCTCGCTCTAGAACTATAGAGTGAGAAAATCAGTTCCGCAAATAGCTTTAAGTGTCCACATTAAAATCCAAAGTCCACTATTCATAGGCAAAGATGTCCATGTGTCATTAGGCAACATGTGGCACCTTACCTCGGGGGAGGGGGAGGGGGAAGGGAGAAGGGAGGTGGCACAAATACTGATGAGAACACAAATTCACCCTACCTACCCCGCACAACTTTACTCTGTCTATCTGAGAAGACTGACCAAACAATGCCAGTGTGGCCAAAGAACACCTTCAACCTAGCCACCGATCCAAATCCCTTACTGAGTTTCATGGGGGGCGTGAATTGAATGCAGAAAACCTAACAATTTTAGGAGGGTCCCTATGCCAGACTATGCACGATGTGCTCTAAAGACCTGTTCCCATCTCAGAGTGCCCGGTAATGTAAGCACAATAGGGTCACAACTGGGACGTGCGTAGTGTCATGTAAGTTGCCCCAGGTGGAGATAGTGTCGTGAAGAATGAACATGTCTAGCTATGAAGGATTTTCATGCTAAAGCACTACGAGCAACACACTTCAGAGAGTGGGTCAAAGCATGTTTCATATCCAAGGCAAAATGAGCATCGCTTGGTGAATAAATGGACCAACGCCTGGGGTGTGGTAGTTTAATAAGGTACCGAGTGAGCAATGTATAAGTAGCACTACGGGATGGGTGCAATACCCAGGGCACGCTCAATGGAGATGACGTGAGGGTGTAATTTGTAAGTGTCGTGCAGGTCATGTGACACGACGACAATACTTGGGCACAATGGAGGAAGAGTGTCAAGGTTTACGCACATTGAGAGGCAGCACTAGGGTGCGGAGAGGAATGTTGTGCCGGGGGCACGTATTGCAGAGATAGCGCTCGGGGACCGTCAGAATATGCAAGTGTTGGGGGCATGTATGACTAATAGGCGATGCTTGGGCGCGACGACGATCGTTGTGTCGAGGGCATGCACCATGGAAATATGAGTGCTGTGCTGATATAGAAGAGCCGGGGCATATATGACATAGGGGCAGCATTTAAGCATTGTGTCGGGGGCACGTAATACGGAGATGGTGCTTGGGTGTAGTAATGGGCGTTGTGTCGAGGGCATGTAATAAGGATATGACACTCAAGTGCGGTTGGAACGTAAGAATGTCGAGGCCACTTATGACATATGGGGTGCGGCAACGTGCATTGTGCCAGGACATGTAACCCAGAGACGGTGCTTGGGCAAGGTGCTCTTGGGAAGAGGGGAGGCCAGCAATGGTCCTTCTGTGAGAGGGCAAGGAGTCCCTGAGAGGGCCTAAGGCCAATCCTGTTGGGGGAAGGCTAATTTTCTTATGGGAAGAAGGTGCTCATCGACTCCTTAGTCAATGGGAAGAGGTGTGCTGAAGCCCACACTTAGAAAAAAATACCGAGAAAAGGCAAAGTGCACACGACTTGAGCATTTGACCGTGACAATTGTTGATGTATTGCAAAAAATAGACCCAACAGACAGTCAAAGTGTGCGACCAAGTTGGGTTGGTAACAAATAATACTGCTAAAATCTTATTAAATTTATTTTTGAAGATGATATTTGGATAAAATAGATTCTCTAAAGGAGCACCCGAACTCATGTGATTCTTAAAAATGACGTTTTCACACACTCAACAATCACACCTACCTTTGTAACGGCACTACAAGCTTATCACTATATATGAATGTATGGACAAGATTGTTCTAGTACATGGTACCTTACCATTTATGATAATCATCGGATCTATCGGCGTTCAGCTCAAATGATCCAACACTAGATTCAAACAATATAAAAAAAATTGCAACTGACTGAACAAAAGTAAATTGTCAAGTGGAAAGCTCCATCAAAAAGCCTTTTGCCTTTTCTAGTTGGACCTTAATTAATGTTTGTTATATAACCAGGTAGATTGCCATACAGTCGTCAATAACAAAGTAAGCAAACCCCCCTCCCCTTTTTTGAGTGAAGAGTAAACCAAGATAATGGAGAGGGATACAAAATATGCCCAGATAGGCAAGTAAAGACTTAAGGATGACATCCCAATTTGATAGGAATTGCAATAAATTAAAGAGATAAATGCTTTTTGACCCCCTATACTTTGGGTAGTTGCAATATGGCCCCCTTTAGTTTAAAAAGTTGAACTAAACCTCTCTGCACTCATCAAAACTGGGAAAAATGAATGGCCGTAACTGAGCTTGTAGAAATGTCACAATTTACTATATCAGCGGTTCTCAAATCATTCATTTCAAAAAGTTCTCAAACTCTCTGTCTCCGAAATCTTTCTACCGATTGAACATTGAAGACCGAGTGAAGATTGAAGATTGAAGATCTTCAAACAAAATTGATCGTAGATCGGCTAAAACAACGATAAGGGGTACGTAAAGATTGAAGACTGAAGATCGCTCAGTATGAGGTACGTTTTGTTTCCCCTCTTACCACTTTTGTTTTGCAAAATTATGGTATATGCTATTCAAAATCACAGTTTGCACACCCATTATCAACAGTTAAATTTATATCAACAGTTTAGGATTTTCAATTTAGGGTTTTTTGTTTCAATTTGGGAGTACATTTTTTTAACTCATTTTATGCTGTACATCTCGCTAAACACTTTCGATTTAGGAATTAGGGTTTACAATACTACGTTTCTGTTAAATGTAGGGTTTACATTTCATGCAACTTTGCATGTATAAATTGACATAAAATAGACACTTTAGAAATGCATGTATGTTGGGGACCACAGTGTGTATTATGGGGTGGGGTGGGGGTCGGGGTGGTGCTCCCTTTTTGTTGGACTACAGTTGCTGAATCATTGCTTACCCCTGCCTTCATGATATATTTTATTATTACTTTAATAAACTATGCATTTAAGTTGGGTGGATGATTAAACATGTTAGTCATATATATTGCAATTAAATGTATATAATCCTATAGTTTGCCTTAGGGATTTATTATTGTTTAATAATAAATTTATATTATTTTGCTGCAAATAAGATGGTTGTGTTTGACAGAGTAACCCTAGAAATCCACTGTAGGGGACCTTTTAATAGTAAATTAAATAGGTCATACGAAGGTGGTTTGATTGAATACATTGATGACTATGACTTAGACATGGTATCTTATTGGGAGCTAATAGACATCTTAGGGGATTTGAAGCTACCTAGTTCTAGCCTTCTGTACTATGTCATACTTGGGGTTAGCTTTGACTATGGGTTGAGGCTATTACAGATGATAGGGTGTGATTGACATGATTATGTATTATAGGGACACTGGTTGTTTATTTATTTATGTAGAAAGGGTGGATCCTCTATAAGTAGTTGGAAAGTATGGCCAAGTAATTGGACAGGATAGTGAAGATGTGGTGGGAGATGTGTTAAGGATTGAGCCTGATTATGGAGATGTGGTTGATGACATGCCTTTGGGTGATGGGGATGCTGAGGTGAATATTGATTTAAAGGTAAATGAAAGGGTATATAGTGAGGGTGTAGATGGGGGTCTAAATGGAGGTGATGAGAATAATGTAGATATGGGTGTTATTGGAGATGATGAGACTATGGGTGTAAATAAAGGTGCTAAAAATAAAGGTGTAGATGAAGATGTTTTAGGTGATGAGGATGTGGATGCCAAAGAATTAGGAACAAATGGTGGTGAAACACTTCTGTTGTGAGGGATGAAGGGCCTGATCCACTTGAGCTTCATGAAGGATTAGAGAGGGGGTATGAAGATGATAATATATTTAAGGGACCAGAAAGTGGGGATAACATGAATGTGAATATGGATAAAGGGATTGATAAATGGTTCTCTGATGGGGAGGAGTCTGATGAGTTTTGAAGTTTGGAAGGGTCTGATTCTGATGATGGAGATAGACCTAGATACCCAGAATTCAATGCCAGAACAACTTGGGGTGGGGAAACATGATCCTGACCTATCTGCTGGGATGAAGTTTCCTAACCCACTGGTGTTTAGGCAGGCTTTGAAGCGACATTGTGTGAGGAAATGGTATAATTTTGTGTATAAAAAGAATGAGAATAAAAGGATTACTGCTGTGTGTAAGTAATGGCATAAAGATCATGGTGAATGTCAGTAGAGAATCCATGCTTCTCCAGTTGGTGGTGAGAACACGTTCCAGATTAAGACCTTTTACCAAAGACACACATGTGGTAGAGACCTTGACAATCACTTGGTGACCTCTATGTATATCTCAGAACACTACTTAGAAAAATTGAGGAATGATCCTGCATGGAACCTTAAATCAATGAAAATGTGATTAAAAAAAAGATTTGAATGCAAATATGAGCAAGTATTAGTTGTGCAGAGCTAAGAGGAGGGCAAATGAGTTTATTGAAGAAGATGTGAGGATGCAATATGCCAAGATTTGGGACTATGGGAAGACTTTGATGAAGTATAACCTAGGGACTTTTTTTTTTTGTAGCCACAGAAAGACCTTCCTCTAATATAACAACAGTTTTCCAGAGGTTGTTTGTTAGTTTTGAAGCTCAAAAGACAGGTTGTGTTAAAGGTTGTAGGTCAATTATTGGGTTAGATGGTGCTTTTTGAAGACTATATATGGGCATAGTTACTTAGTGCAGTTGGAAAGGATGGGAATGATAACATGTTCCCAACTGCAATTGCTATAGTTAAGGTAGAAATAAGAGCTTTAGGACTTGGTCTCTAAGGTAGTTATTATGAGAATTTAGTGGAGGGGTAGAGAATGGTTGGGTTTTTAATTCTGGTAGACAAAAGGTCTTGGTAAAGACATTTAAGGAGTTGTTGCCAATTTCTGAGCATATATATTACATGAGGCATCTCTATGCCAATTTTAGAGAAAAATTTAAGGGGAAGGAGTTCAAAGATTGCCTGTGGAATATAGCTAGGGCTGGCAACCCTAATGATTTTATGGAGAAGATGAATCAGCTTAAGAAGATTAACAAAGATGGATAAGTTGTTAAGTGTTAAAGTGCCTTGGATCCTGCCACATGGATTGGGTCACACTTTGGTACAACTTCAAAGTGTAACATTCTTGTCAACCACCTCACTAAGTATTTTAATAGTTATATTTTGGAAGCTAGACATATGTCAATAGTGTCCATGATAGAGTGGATAAGGAAGCATGTGATGTGAAGAATACAAGTGAAGAAGATGGGTATGGAGAAGTATGATAATGTCATTGCCCTACTATTTTGGAGAAGTTAGAGAACATAAAAGTAGCCTCAAAAGGCTACTTTGCATCTTGGTATGTGACTTAGAGTTTGAGGTTGAATCATTTGGGAAGATAAGGGTTGTTAACTTGAGGCAAATGATTTGCAACTGTAGAATGTGACAACTCACAGGAATCCCTTGAAAGCATGATGTAGCCTCTATTAATATGAATATGGAGAAAACAGAGTGCTATGTACATCCATACTACAGCAAGAAGACGTATCTGGTAGCCTACAATAGCATGATGCATCCAGTCCCTGGTAAGTCTGACTGGGAGAAAGCTGAGATTGAACCATTAGCACCATTTTTTTATTGGAAACCAATTGGTAAGCCAAACAAATTGAGGAGAAAGTCTGGTAGTGAGGTTGAAGGAGAAATCAGTGTGTCCAAAAAAAGGGGAGGGTGATGACTTGTGCTAAATGCCTTCAAATTAGGTATAACTTGAGAAGCTACATGGGTCTAGTTTACCCTAGGTCAAGGATAGGCAAGCAATACAGTGGGGCCTCAAGTCAATAGGCATCAGGGGTAAGATTATTTTGCATTTTTTTTACGTTTTTTTGTGCTGTTTATTTTTTTAATGTACTTTTTGTTAACATTAATGATTGGGCAGCCTTGTCAAATAAATGCTAGAAGAGGAGTGAGTGCTAGTAGAGTAGATGAAGGAGTAAATGCTAATAGAGTTAATGATGGAGCAGCATCTGTAAGTAGTTGTGCTAAATTTTGTTTTTGCATATAAAATTAGATTTGGCTTTGATGATTAACACATTGACTAAATGCAGGACAAAAATAAAAATCCAACTGCTAAGAAGCATTTGGAGCCTTATGTGGGAGATTTGGTGCTAAGAAGACTGGAATCCTAAGATGGCAAGAAGAAGCTACTGCTGCTGCTGCTGCTTCTTCTTCTTCTTCTTCTGTTGTTACTACTGCTAACCCCAATGCTGCTACTGAGGTTGCTACTGAGGAAGTTGTTGCACCTGTGAGAGAAGATACTACCACTAGAGCAAGATTCACTACTGCTGCTAATGTAGCCGGGAGGTTACCTCCTATTTGGATACCTGGTATTGTAGGCAGCTCTGTGTCCACTCCTATTGCAAATGAAGCAACAAGATTGGCCTATATGGAGACAGGAAGGGAGAAGATCATGATTGAAGCTGCATTAAGGAAAAAAATCATCTATTGAAGCTGTTAAGAAGAAGACTAGCTAAGAAGACCTAGTTTTAGTGAGTGTGCTATTTGTAATTTTTTTTAATCATTGCGGTTGTTGTTTCTTAGGCAGACTCTTGGTATGTGGATATACTTTATTTTGGTTGTATGAAGTGAAAGCACACTTCTTTTTGCAGATAGGAGTACTTTATGGTGTTTGACAGGGATGTAAATTTTGACCATAAGGATTCAAATTAGTCTTGAATGAATTTTTTGTCCAAGTTGCATTATTTGACCTTGTTATGTTTTAGGTTAGCTTTGAAATTTGTTGTCTAGCTTGTAATATTTGACAGCTTGTAATATTTGGCTAGGAGTACTTCATGCCTTTCTTTGCCTAAACACACAAACCACCCTGCACAAACACACTTCCAACAGCCTTTACAACCACACTTCCAATAGCTTGCACAAACACACTACAACAGCTTGCACAAACACACTACAATAGCTTGCACACACATACAAAACAACTTGCACAAAACAATGATTTCATTAATTTTAGGAAGCATTGCTCACAAATTACATCCAAAGTATATCATTTTTAGGTTACAAAATGCCCAAACCTACAATGGGCACATGCAGTTTGCCCCAGTACTTTACTAACAACATTAACTTAACTAAATCTTAAGCACTATCACAAGCATCAACAATACCCAACTTGAAACCATGAGCTTCTTGTATAGCCTTGCCCTCCTGCCTGTTATGGCCAGTTCTTCTCGACCTTGGTCGTGCCATTGAGCAAATTAGAGACCCACCTCCTTACCTCTTTGGCACATAGGTGGGTCAACCCACTAAAAATATTCATAATTGTTTGGATCTACAAGGAACCAAGAATTAAGATTAGGAGCCATTAGAAATGATTGCTAAGTAAAGATACATACAATCTTAAACATTTTACATAGCCCATACAATGCACAACCATAATACCTTCTTCCAAAATTAGCGGATGTATATGATGTCCTTGTAAGAGCCAAAACACCACAAAGCACACTCTAACATTCATAACATTCATGCGACCACGACAGGGGGTCAATAACATTTACCCCTAGCATTCATAAAACCTTTTTAGGGTTTGTAAATGAAGTGAAATAAAATTGGTGGCTTTTTGGGTGATTTTTTTTGCAAGTCTTTAGCATTTTATTTGTCAAAAGGGTAGTTTTGTCCTAAAAACGCAGGTTCTGGGTGCCAAACATTTCCCACCCAAAAATTGTGTTAACTTGGATGGAAACAATCCATTTTGCCCAGTTTTGATGAGTGCAGAGAGATTTAGTTCAACTTTTTAAACTAGAGGAGGCCATATTGTAACTGCCCAAAAGTACAGGGGTTAAATAATAAATTATAAAATACATAAAAACCTACAACTAAAAAACTAGCTAACTACTAAAAACAACCAACTAAATGTTAGAATATGGTTAGATAACCTAGGCTTACATCTTGTTTTGATGATATTTATGCATTGATGTTTTAATGTGTGCTTTGAATTTATTCTTAGTAGGTATATACATACACACTTGTGAAGACACATTTGAGAAGTTGGATAGATGGATTAAAGCCAAAGAAGCTTAAAGCTATAGTGGATATGCTATAGAAGTTTCATCAAGTCCAATGTCAAAGAGCAACAAAGAATGCATAGGCTAAGTTACTATCGATTATGATTGATCTTTACTCTTATGTAAATAGTCTTTGTTTGATTATTGGATTGATGACTATGACCTAAAATAACCTTAGGACACCTTGTGCATTGCATATGAGTTCATAACCATTCACACAAGTGTGATTCTTGAAAATGAGTAAACTTTAGAGCTTTTTTAGATTTAAAAAAAAATGTTTTTGGTGCTAAACTTTTCATATTTTGATAAAACTTTTCATTAGCTTTCCAACGCAAAAAATCGCATCTCAATATGATTTTTTTAGAAAAAGTTATGCCCAAAATAAGAAAGGGGTTTATGTGAGGCAGCCAATTAAGCAGTAGGGTAATATAGTCAACTGTATTGCCAAAGTTTAGTTCCAATGGCTATTTTTGAGGACAAGACTGCAACAACTAGTTTAGAGAGAACCCAGTCGACTGCATTGAGAATATAGTAGACTGCAATGGCAGTTTTGCTCACTTTATGCCTATAACGGCTATATATCATTTTCTCCCTATATAAATGATTTGGAGCTTCAGCATACACCATGAAAACCACATTCTAAGCCCCCATTCATTAGAGAAACATTAAGGCTCATAGATTAAATTTTTTTTACTTCATCTTCATGATTTTACATCATTAAAGAGAGTATCTTTGTGAGCAACTCTTTGATTGAAAGTGAGCATCCTTCAAGTCATCAATTCTATCATCTTTCTATTGTACTAGAGCTTCATTTGTACTCATTTCCTTTCAAGAAGATTTCTTTGTACACAATTAATCTTTGTAAAAAGATTGTGATCAAGACTCGGGTTTGTCAAGTCTTGGGTGAGCTTTGTGGATTCGAGGCTTGTGCTTGGTGTGGAGATATCACCAAGTGTTGTAAGGGTTTTGATCTTGTACCGGAAGAAAATTTTTGCTAGTGGATTCTAGTGCTCTTGCAAGGGACTTCCTTGAAGAGGTGGATGTAGGCTTGATGGTAGTTCAAGCCGAACTATTTAAATCTCCTTGTCAAGTATCTCTAACTCAATCTCTTTATTTATTGCTCTTTAATCGTTTGAGATTGTTTAGTTAGCATCTTCATTGAAGTATTACTTGGTTTGATTGAGATTTGTGATTGTGCTTAGTTTAATTGGTTGTTTTATTGGTTTCAAGTAGTATCAAAGCCTCAACTCTTGATTTTTTGGTTAACACCTAGAGAGTCAAAAGATCATGGGATTTCCTAGTCTTGAGGGAAATTTTATTACTAGACCTCCAGTGTTTGATGGGTCTTCATATAGTATATGAGAGTATTTTTAGAATCTTTAGATTTTAAAATGTGGGGAATCGTTAAAAATGGACCTTATGTTCCAACCAAGTTGATTAGAAATAAGCTTGTCCTCAAGGAGAAATCCGAATTTAGTGACTATGATAAAAATATGCTCTGCATGAATTCTAGTGTTAAGAATTGTCTTATTTGTGCTCCAAATACAAATGAACTCAATCAAGTTATTATGTGTGATCCAGCTAAGAGTATGTGGGATACACTTCAAGTCACTCATTAAGGGACCTCTCTTCTAAGAGATTCAAAGATGAATTTGTGGCATAGAGAATATGAAATGTTTCAAATATTTTTTGATGAATCCATTACATAAATGAATTTTTGTTTTACTAAAATTATTAATACTTTGAAAAGATTAGGAAAAGATTTCTCTAGCGGGGATCTTGTGAGAAAGGTAATTAGATCATTACCTAGAGAATGAGATGAAAAAATCACTGCACTTAAAAAATCATAGGATCTCAATACCTTCCCGTTGGGTGAATTGATTTGCTCCTTGATGACCTAAGAAATGCAACTCGATCATTTGGTCAAAAAGGTCCAAAGAAGAAAAAGATGTGCATTGCAATTAAAGCTTCATCAATGATAGATCAACCTTCAAGTGAAGAGGAAGAAGACTTGAATAACAAATAGATGGACATGCTTGCAAAGGAATTCAATAAGTTTCTCAAAATTAAGAAACTTGGAAACTCACAGAAGAGTAAGAATGATTCAAGTATAGAGACTATCTCGTGGAAGAAAAAGAAGAAGAAAGGGTCAAGAAAGAAGCACTCCATAAAAACATCATTCGAAGCCATCATTTGTAGTGATAATGACTCAAGTGGAGATGAAGGTGGTCATTTTGATGATAGAGATGCAAATCTATGCTTCATGGCTCAAAAATATGATGAGGTAAATTCTTCATATAGTGATAGTGATAGCAATTGCTCCAATGATGATATTTGTGATGCTTATGCCCTTTTATATGAAGAATCCATAAAATTAGCCAAGAAAAATTGTGCTTTGAGAAAACAAGTGCATGCGATTTCAAAAGAACTAGAAGACTTAAAAAGTGAATACTGTGAGTTGCATGCTAAGAATGAATGCATATCTAGACATTTATATGTAGATCATGTGAATAATGATTTGGTTAAATTGATTGTGAGCATTCCTAGCACAACACAAATATCTTATGATACTTCGATTTTAGAAAAACAAAATGAATTTTCAAAGCTTGAGATTTGTGATTTGAAAAAATGTCTCGAAAAATTTATTGATGGTAAAAATAATTTGAATGTCATGCTTGGACACCAAAGATTTGGCCTAAACAAAGGCAGTGCTGGATTAGATCCCTCCACCTTACCTCATAAAGTTTTTAAACAACAAACAAGCTAGATTGAATGTTCATACAAGACAAATTAAGAACTATTGCACACCATTTACACATCATGGTTGGTGCAACAAGAAAGGACATACGATTAGTTATTGGCGTTGTAGAATTGTTTATGTTGGAGGTGTAAAGAAAATGTGGGTAGTTAAAGAGTTTCTTAATGTTACTAAGAGTAACACCATGGACCCAAGAAAATGTGGATACTAAGGGTTGGTTTGAAAAAACTTTTTTTTTTATTTTCAATTTTTAAAGAGCAGCTTAATTTTTTTTTTTTACAAAAACAAGTGGGTGTTTGATAACCTTATTTTTTGGGTGTTTGGTAATCCTTTTTATTTTGACTTTTTATTTTGAGTGGTTTGCGGTGGCGGTGGTGGGACATAGCGGTGGTCGATGGTAGTGGTGGCCGGCGATGGCTGGTGGCTGCCGACGGTGGTCGCCGGTGGGCCGGCGGTGGGAGGGTGGTGGTCTCAAAAAAAAAAAAAAACCAAAAGTGAAAAAAAAAAACAAGTTTCTGGAGTTTTTTTTTACTCTTCAGTTTAAAACTGGTTTTTTAAATTGAAGAAGGAAAAAAAATAGTTACCAAACGCACTTTTTTTTCCAATTTTCAAAACTGAAAAAAAGAGGAAAAAAAGAGAGTGTCAAACGTGGCCTAAGTTACACCTAAATTGTGATTGTAGGTTGTTCAAAGCAAAGACAAATGGCAACAGGAGAAGGCTCCAAGAAAAAATTGAAAAAGAGGAGCAACAAGCTAAATCTTAAAGTGGAGTAAGCATTCTAAGATTGGACATACTACTTCATATAGGAGAGCCTCAAAGCTTGTCAAAGAAAACGGATTTCAAGAATGATCACTCATGAGCTCAATTTCTTGGTAATTAACTAAGAGGGCAGAGGCGGAACTAATGTAGGGCTGGGGGGTATGGCCACCCCCTCCCCCTACCCTTCTAATATATGTCACTAAAAGATTTTAATGTTACCAACATTTGGTTAAAGTATTAAAATTAAAAGTTAAAATTCCTAATATATATTTTAGCATTTGAACACTTTTAACTTAATTTTTTTTTAAAGATTCAAATCGTGTTATTAACAAGTACCACTAAAAACCATTTTGTTTGAGAGGGTTAAAGTTTGGAGTGAATATCTAATTCCTTATATTTTCTTGTTTGAATTCCAATTCACAAGAAATTTTTTTTATTCTTTTTTTTTTGGGTAGACAAACTAAAAGTTCGACTAATATTTTTTCTCGCTACTCAATTTTAAATATACATTTTTCATATACTACAACTGATATACTCACAAATTCTATATGTGAGTAGCATTTAATCAAAGTATTTTTAAACTATTGTGCAAGTATAAGTGCACACAAATATATAACTTCAATATAGATGTGATGCCGGAACTAATACACATAGACATATTATTCTTTTTGCATATCTCATGCAATTAATGACTTAAAATGATTCAAGTTTATCAGATATCGCTTCCTGCACCAAATGTGGTCGTGGTCATATTACATTAATTTTATAACACTAGCACTTGAAATTTTTATATGCAACTTTTGGCCTCTCTCAATGCAAAATCCTGGATCCACCTCTGCAAGAGGGTAAAAATTAATGATTTTCTCAACATTGTGCTATGTACTAAATTTATACAATTATGAAGAATCCTTAAATTGCCATATTTATTTCTTATGATACAAATAACTTGCACTTAAATTGGAAACATTGATTTTTTATGACCATTATTGGCTTTATAGAAATTCCATGTTGAAATTATATCGACTCTATGCTTCACATTGCCATTCCTACACAAATGCAACTTTTGGTAATACCAAAAGAAGAGCATGACTTGGTTAGATATTTAGTTGTGTTTGTTGGATATTGTTGACATTGATTTAGGCGAAGCATACATTAGGATGGAATATGCACAAGATAACTTGATAGGGGAAGCTTACATGCTTGAATAATACACTACCTGTTACTCTTGAAAAATACATGATGTATATGAGATTATTAAGCTACATTCCATATCTTCCTTTGGATCATAAAGAAAATCTTGGTGTCATCCTATGAATTCATGAATTATATACACCTCACGCCATTATCTTGCTTATAACTATCTTTTCGCACAAGCATACCCTTGTTTTCTTGTTGATGACAAATGGGGAGAAATAATCTTGATTCTATATGCTATGTGATTGTATGTTTGAGAGAATACAAGAGGAAGAGCATATATTATTTTAGCTAGGGAAGCTAGCTATGAGCCTAATTGCTATATGAGATAAATTGACATGTCTTGAGTATACAAGAGATGATTGAATGTTCTAAGTGAGATTGTTGTGCTTATTGACTACCATATGATACATCTTACCTTATATAGAATCAATGTTTATCATCATAAAAAATAGGGAGATTGTTAGCCCTATGGTTGGATAATCTAGGCTTACATCTTGTTTTGATGATATCTACACATTGATTATGTTCTAATGTGTGTTTGAGTGTATTCTTAGTAGGTATATACATGCACATTCATGAAGACACATTTGAGAAGTTGGATAAATGGATTAAAGACAAAGAAGCTTAAAGCTATAGTGGACATGCTATAGAAGCTTCATCAAGTCCAATGTCAAAGAGCAACAAAGAATGCATAGGCTAAGTTACTATTGATTATGATTGATCTTTACTTATATGTAACTAGTCTTGGGTTTGATGCTTGGATTGATGATTATGACCTAAAATGACCTTAGGACACCTTGTGCATTGCATATGAGTTCATAACCATTCACACAAGTGTGGTTCTTAAAAATGAGTGAACTTTGGAGCTTATTCAGATTTTTACGAAAATATTTTTTGGTGCTAAAATTCATATTTTGATAAAACTTTTTATTAGCTTTTCAAAGAAAAAATGACACCTCAATCTGATTTTTCAAGAGAAAGTTATGCCAAAATAAGAAAGGGGGTTCTGTGAGGCAGCCGATAGGCAAAAGGTAATACAGTCGACTGCATTAAAATATAGTCGACTGCATTGTTCAAAATTTAGTTCCAACGGCTATTTTCGAGGACAAGACTGCAACGGTTAGTTTAGATGGAACCCTGTCGACTGCATTAGGAATACAGTCGACTGCAATGATAATTTTGCTCACTTTATGCCTATGACGGCTATATTTCATTTGCTCCCTATATAAATGCTTTGGGGCTTCATCATACAACATGGAAATCACATTCTAAGCCTCCATTCATTAGAGAAACATCAAGGCTTATAGATTAAAATTTTCTCTCTTCATCTTCATGATTTTACATCATGAAAGAAAGCATCTTTGTGAGCAATTCTTTGATTGAGAGTGAGCATCATTCAAGTCATCAATTCTCTCATCTCTCTATTATACTAGAGCTTCATTGTACTCATTTCCTTTCAAGAGGATTTCTTTGTACGCAATTGATCTTTATAAAAAGATTGTGATCAAGGCTTGGGTTTGTCAAGTCTTGGGTGAGCTTTGTGGATTCAAGGCTTGTGCTTGGTGTGGGGATATCACCAAGTGTTGTAAGGGTTTTGATCTTGACCAAGAAGAAGATTGTTGCTAGTTGATTCTAGTGCTCTTGTAAGGGACTTCTTTGAAGAGGTGGATGTAGACTTAAGGGTAGTTCAAGCTGAACCATTTATAGGCCATTTGAGATTGATTCTGAAAAGCACATTTTAGCTTAAATCTGAATCAGTTTTCAAAATTAAATTTAATCTACTTCAAGCAGAATCAATTTGCTGTTTGACAAAATTAACTGTGAATTAGCTTAAAGTTACAAAAATTTTTTGGATAAAAAGTGATTAAATCAGTTCTGATATGACAAAATGACCATAAAGGACACAACATTAATAAAGTTTCTAATAGCCATTTAGTGAAGTACTGTTAACATAACTTTCATTTAAAAATAATTACAATATACGAAAAATTATTCAAGAAGCTATTTTCAACCATATACAAAAGTTGTCACTTCTTATTCCGAATTAAAGGTAGAAGAGCGTACAGAAATGCTGGGGAGGAAGAAGGCGGTTGTCGATGAATTGTTGTGCTCCCTCTCTTTATTAGCGTAAAAGAGAATATAACTCCAGAAGCTAATTAAAAGTCACACCCAATAATTGGTTAAAGGGTATGAAATGTCTTTTTGTGAAAAATATGGAGAAAAATGGTAAATTAAAAGGTCAAACCTGATTATGAAAAAAGTGATTATTTCGTAATCCTCACTTTCCAGCATTATAGATTTAATTAGTTTTTACCTTTTTTAGCCAGATTAATCTCATAATCTCTTTTACTAAACACTCACACACCTGATTTAATCTAGATTAAATCAGGTTTAACCATCCAAAATCAACCCAAACACCCTCTTAAATCTCCTTGTCAAGTATCTCTAACTCAATCTCTTTACTTATTGCTATTTAATTGTTTTAGTTATCATCTTCTTTGAAGTATTACTTGGTTTGATTGAGATTTGTGATTAGTTTAACTTCCCTATTCAAAAACCCTATTCACCCCCTCCCCCTCCCCCTCCCTCAGGTTGTTTTATTGGTTTCTTAAAACAAGATAGTTACTAACTGCAACAAGATAACACCAAAATAAAATAGCCAATAAAGAACATGTAACACTCCACTACATTGCCAGCCACTACCCTGAGAACCAGACACGTGTCCCGATGTTGCGTCATTGCCTCGAGCCTCGTGCACCCACGCCAGTGCCGGAATCCCCGCCTTTTTTGGCCATATCACCGCTTCGAGCTCTGGTGTATCCCAAATAGAAACCACTCGATTGCAAGCCGAAACGACCAGCCAAAACTGAGAAAGAGTCTAGAACCCCGCGGGAATTGTCGTCTTCATGGTAGCCCATCATCTCGGCAGACCACCGATGTCCAGCTACGGCTACTATCGCGGTCTCAGCTTTCCCCAAAAAACCTAAATCAAAACTACCAAGGCGCTGACACTGTTCCACCGCCAATAACAACCAACAAACCTTTTTAAGGTAAGGGGGGAAGGGGGAGTAAAAAACCCTAGCAGAAAAAACCTTAACCTACAATCTCTAATCCATCTCAAGACCATGGAATCTTAGCACCCGAACCCCGACAGAGAGACAACCCGCAACTCACGACGGAAACATGGAAGACAACAAACAAAGAACAATTTGACGGCCAAATACCCTCCTACATCGGCCACCACAACCCAACCATGGAGCACCAGGGACCCCAACGGTTAAACCCAGATTCCATCGCCACAACCGGTGCTGGAAAACATGGAAGACAAGCAAACTACCAAGAGTGATCCATCGCAACGATTCCTACTAGTCCATCAGAGAAACCAAGATCCCCAAAAAAACCCTAAACCAACGATCTAATCTACCACGTCACCACGCGCCGGGAAAACCGGCGGTGGTGACGGAGACGGAGAGAGAGAGGGGTTTTGCAGGGAGAAGTGTATCGGTTTATCATCTCTCTTATAGAGAGAGAGCATTTGTCCCTGGTACCTTAACCTCTAAAACCTCCAACAACAAAAAGTAGGCAAAGTTAAAATAAACATTGACATGACCAAAAAGGATGCTGTAATTAGAAACTTTCAAGGTGTGGATTTCATTTATGGCTTGTTTAATAGAGTAACATGTAATGTGAATGAAAATAAACACCATCACACAGATTTGTGCCTTGGTGATCTTCACTTATTCTCTGAACTTGACAAATCAATCATCACCCCCATGCCAAAGAATATGTATGCTAACGATATGAAGGAGTATAAACGGGAGCTGTTGCTATTCAAAAATGCGATTATGGCAAGTTTTATCGCAAGGGTACGGGCAGTCTATCTTCTGGAATGGGCTGCGATCGTAAAACCAGTCTCCAACAGCCTTTGCAATTGTCTGCGTAGACAATACAAGAAAGAAATAGATCAGATCAACCAAAACAGGGGTGATGAGGTTTGTTAACCAGCAGCAAAATAAAAAGGGGAACTAATGTCTCTGTGCATTTGCAGAGATAACTTATGCTTAACTTACCTTGTTATTCAACACTGGGGAGTCAGTCCTGAGCCATGTCTCCTGCATTTCAGTTTGGCAGTGTGCATAGCACGAGTTGATAAACATCCCGTTCGATGATGTGCTTTGCAATCCGGTCAATGCACTTATAAACTCCAACCTGAAATCTGGAGATAACCCATAAAAGAAATCATGTTTTATTCTCATTTGAAAGAGGATGAGCTGATCTTTCAAGTTCTAATAAACCAGTATATAAAATGACAAGCATGTGCAATTTAGACTATGCGAGTACAAAATATACAAAAGAAAGTTTGCAGGAGCTCATGGTAATGACCTTGCATGATTTTGAGTTGATTAGGCGAGCAATTTTTAATATCAAGTTTGCAGTTGTGCCAGGTTCCATGCGGATCAGCAACACCCGGTGCCAAAATGTTCTTTATCTGGATAAACATGATTGATGGATAAACAAGAGAGATGTCATTGTATTCCCTTTTTTGCATCACTGAAAGTTAATAAGCTGTATTTGACTATTGGAAGGCCTTGATTAATCCTATCATGACAAACTTATATTGGAAATTATCTCACCTGCCATGAATCATAGGCTGCATTCGTAACAAGGAGTGGCGTCTTGATCTCTTGGGCCATGTGTTGTGGGAAAAAGCACTGCAATATCATAAGTTAAATTATAAAGACTTAAATAGTATATAGCCAAAAGCAAGCACATTTGCAAGACACCAAACTCTTACCAAACCAGGTTTCATTTTTGAAGTGCAGGATGGATGCAAATTTTTGGCCGACCCCTACAGCAGAAAAGAAACAAAATAGTTGAGAATAAGAGATAACAGCCAATTGAGATTAAAACCACCAGGGTCTACACGATATTAACATTACAAAGGATTGAGGAAAGAAGAGTACATGTGTAGTAACCACTTCATTGTAAAAACCTTCGATGTGTTGCGCTCCAGAAATATCCTTTCTGTTATACAGATGATTTAGGTTCACACAAAAAACCGAAATTAAGCAATGCAACAGCTATAGAAGTAGACTAAGTTACAATGGCCTATGCAAAAACTTACTGATTCGTAAAGTAACCAGCGTCGGCAAGGCATTTTACTTTAGTACCCGCAGGTAGGAGAGCTCGGAATTTATCACAGTGTAATATTGAAGTCAGTCCACCAGCTGAACAGCCAGAAAGAATTGCCTATCACATCAATTTTGTACGAGTTTCTCAGACCAAATATAGTAATTGGAGGTCGATTTCCAAATTTATTTCTATTTAAGTTTCATTTTGGGGGTGGGGGGCAGGGAAAAAAGCATAGGACTAACATGAAATGGTTCATACATTTTCAGCACTCTTCATTCCTTTTGCTAATAGATCCTCCATAACTGCAAGAAAAACCCTTGCTCCTCTGTAGTGCAGATTAGTAGCCTGATACAAATTGTCACATAAGCAGAAGCCCGTGAAGTCCAAACGGAACTGGATTAATAGGATCGTTATTGACTTGTACAGTTGCCCGCACATTTGTCTAACTACTGTGTGACTCGGTCATTCTCCTCTCAACAATGTCTACATATAGTGAACAACAATAAGATGACTTACAGGATTGACTGCTTCCACATCACCAGTGAACGATGCTCCATCACAATACCTGACCTTGATTTTATTCCAGTTATAAAAGTCTGGAAAAAATAGAGTTAAGTTATAAGCAAGGAAAATGTGTCAAGGGAAAAATAGAGTTCAACTAAAAAGGATAATTAAAGCGCCAAATTTTAGTGAGACGTTACCTGGATTGAACTGCGGCTTATTGCTCAAAATCCCTGAGAAAGCAAGTTGTTTTACCATTTGCTTTGAGGATCCCAAACGAGTGTTGATACGCGCTAAGCAAGTTGTTTCATTGTTGCACCATCCCCCTCCCTAAAACGCCATCGGTAGGATGTTATAAGAGCAACTTTGAGATCGACTTTTGTTAGCTAAATATGCAGATACTTAGAATAAAGTTGCTCATATCAACTCTAGTTTAATGTAGGAGTTATCCAAAACTTCATCACAGGAGAAAACATTTCTTACAATACGGTTCAAATCATGGATCAAGTAAGAATGGGGCTTAAGATTCTTCATTGTTACTCATAGATCAGAGAGAAATAGGTGTAAATTTCTTCCAATGGCTCGTTGGCAGAATCACCAACCTCAATGTGTACCAACCAATTGTTAACTCCTGCTCCAAATCCCTTATCAAGATGGTACGCCGGCGGACTCCCGTCCAGGCAAACTGCAGTATACGAGAATTGAATAGGCTAACATTGAGAAACGAGCATACAGGCAACAAAAGTAACTAAAACCAAGTGCCCAGTAAAGATTCACCTGCTCCTTTAGCCACGGCGTTCTGCACATAAGTAATACCGACAAAGTAGCCTTCTGCTTTCAGCAAGACCAGAACACTAACTAAAATGTACACCCATTGGCTTAATCTTGGGTTTTCCATGCTGCAACATTGTCAGGAAAAAAGTTCACTTACTAAAAGGGGATAGAAACCAGAGCACACCAGTGAGATGTATTAGTCAGAATCAGATCTATACGCACATCGTATCTCTGTTTAAGTGCCAGTTTCCCCACACACACACACACACACACACACACACACACACACAAAACAAGAACACATACCATGAGGAGGGAAATGCGTACATGGCTAATGGGGGCAGAGAGAAGGGACAGGGAGAACAAGTTCGGGCGAAAAGTGAGTATGGAACCAGCCCAGTTGAGTGCCAATGTAATTGGCAAGAACTTGAGGAAAATAATCCAAACAGCACTCACGGCTAAAAGGAACTTTCAGGAGAAGTGCTTTTTTATAGTGAAGGCAGAGAATCCCGTGATCTTACCGACACTCATTCGGCTCAAAACCCAGTAATACCACCGAGAAAAGTGACCTTTTTTTAATAGGGAATGTCTTTTACTGTTGTGAGAGAAATTTTAACAAACTTTCCATTATTTTAGTGAAGAACTGGGAAAGTTGGCATTAATGCCATTTGTCACAATTTCAATCCTTATGTCAAAGTATAAAGATGGTTAAGTCCACTTATAGACTCCATTTTCCCATGAAAAAAGTAATACATGTGAAAGTTAAAGTAATGATTTTTCCAAAAATATATCATGGTCCTCGATTTCGACTATTTTAGAAGTTACTCAATCGTAAAATCATAATATCTTTCTTTTTTTGTTTCCATCTTTTATGGAAATTCTTCCTTTGGTCTATAGACAGATAGGTGATCCAAGATTTTGTCAGTCAGATCACTAACATCCGTAAAGTACATGAAGGTGTATGAGCGTTTTTTTTTTCTCTTTTACTTTCACTTATTTACTTAAAAATGCATAAAGTTCTCATTCATCGCTGTAAAGTTACTCCGTATCATATTCTTACATATTATTAGAATGTCGTGTTTCTGAACTTGATCTCTTATACTGATAAACATTCTATCACCAACTCAACTTGGCCCTTGAATTTTTATAATCAATACGCGCGAAGTAGATCATTCTCTCCAAAGCCGACGATGGCTTTTAAAAGAATGCCACGATAATGGCCCAAGTTTGTATAGGGCAAACTTAGATTTGTTATTTTTTTCTACCGTGGTTTTAAGTAAAAAAAATCTTAAAATCTCGATAAAGATGCCCAAATAAAATTTCTTTTTTATTGCTAATATAACATTTCTTTTTCCCTCTCGTCTTCCTTTCTTTTGCTCTTGCCCTTCATCGAGCGGACTTCAAATTCTTTCATAGATTCACTTTTCTTGTCCATTCACTACCTCCATCCTCATAATTTTCTACACGACCACATGATCCGGAACATTAGAATCTACAAAGGCCAACAATCAAGAAGAAGGAAAGCTTATCGTTTTACGCCCTCTGCAACAGTGTCTCTGCCATTAATGAGCAACTTGTAGAGAGAAAACGACAGGAAGGAGTTTATGTTCTGCATGGGGAAAGTCAGGGCCATGGTTGGGATGGTCCCTGATATATAAAGTTGACTCATGGACTTCGGTGATTTATTTACTAAGGAACCGAAGCTAGCTAGTTATGGCTATCTTTGGTTGTGTGTTCTTTAAAGCTGTGACTTGGCCCACCACAATTTAGATAATTTCGATAAGGATTCTATCAATGTGATAATAGTTTTAGTAATAAAAAATAGTCGTTAAAAACATTTTGTCGCAAGTATTAAAAATTATAGTGACAATCTGTTGCTAAAATATATTTAGCGGCCATATTCTATAGAAACAAAACAGAGGTGTTGTACAGTAAAGGATTCTAATCCAATTTTGATATCGAAATCTGACTTAGAAGGAAGTTGTTCTGGATTGGAGATTGTGTAATTTAAGCACCAATAGCAGTCAATGTACACTTGTCAAAGATTCGGGCAGCTATGGTGACTTGTGAGACGTTAGAGATGAAATTGATAACCCGCACCAAAACTCAACAAGCGCTTGTTTGGTTCACAATTTTGAATCATTACACCGTTGTAATCGTGATCGTAATTATAATTCGTGTGTTTGGCTCGTGGGAGAAAATCCGTCCATAATAATAACTACAAGTAAATTTGATTCTTTAGCTCAACAAATGAATGTCTAATGTAATGAAAAGTTGTGAGAATGACTATAATGTCTAATATAATGAAGCTTGATAGTTTGGTATCACATGGTGTCAAAAAAAAAAAAAAGGTTCATAAACCCATATATTCATCGTTAAACGCATAATCTCTTGACAAATGATGAATTCGCCAAAGAATATGCGGCTTTTGACGATGAACTAATTCATCACCAAAAGAGGTGCAAGATTGTCAAGAAAAGCTGAGGCTCGTCAAGATATAGACTCATTTGTTGACCAATTTGAGATTTGTTGTTGAAGTCAGGGATGTCGATCAGGTCTTACTTGACGGATCCATTATTCACATTCGTCGGCGAATGCTACATCTATCGACAAATTATGAGTTGTCTATGAACTATACACTTCTAGTGACCAATTCTTATAACAGTGAGTTGACGTATTAGTTTGTTAATACATGTAAATTTTCTTTCCTAAAAGATAAAATGTCCGATTAATTCTGTTTTTGGCGCCTGTATACAGTAAGACAATAACATCAACGGCAAGTTTATCAATCTCATTCAACATCCACATCCTCGACGCATAATTCCAACCCACATCTCAAATCATATTTAAAAGAAGAACTATTGCAATACGTTCAATAATTGAGGTCCCTACTATGAAATTCAAAGGATCCAGAATATGTTGGCCAAACAAAAAAAGCAATTATTCTGACGGTGACCTCATTTGTGGTCATTTTGCCAACCAATCAACTCTATCCGCCCTAAAGATGAAGTACCGAAAGTTGAAAGCGAAAGTTTGCGTAGATAACTTGTGGAGGCATACCCTCTCAACTTCAAGGGAGGTACTACAGAACCAACAAATTGACCCTAGAAGGAGCAAGCATTACATTTTGCCTTCTTTTTTTCCTTTTTATTTCTTTCTGATAACTTTTTCTTTATTGTTCATCAATTACCACATATCTATACTACTTATATAAAAGTAAATTATTCTCTGGACAAGATTATCCTCTATATATCTTTGAATCGCTCGATTGCCATTTAAGTACAATTAACATACCTAAAATCTAAATTTTTCTAACAACTCCACCTTTTTCACTTTCATAAAAGTTGCAATTAATAAATGAATGTCGCTTCCACTTCTCATGACACTTATATTTAATATATGAGTTTACTTTTTAATGTCATCTATAACTTGATGTCCGGTATAGTATAGGATATGAAAGACATCACTATAGCATCTTATATATTAATTTCTGTAGTTTCCTTTTTCATATGACCATTAGTTTATAATGGTTTTTACTTACTATAGATGAATTCCATTCTCATTTTCTCTTAAGAGATAATTGGTCTGATTTTTATGTTAACAACGAAAATCTGGTAATACAGTTCATTGAAAAAGAAAATATAAAAAATTGGACATGCTTACACTTTTTTACTTTCTTGCGTTTGAATTTAAGACTCGATATTTTGTGTGTGTGCGCGCGCTAATGTGTGTACAGTGAATATGTATAATTTATTTTTAGAACATAAATACCTGTATACACTTTTACATATTATGCCGATGCCTTTCATCCTTATGATTTATTTACGAAGGAACTGAAGCTAGTTATGGCTATCTTAGGTCGTGTGTTATGTAAGGCTGTGACTTGGCCCACCGAAATAAATTTTCATCAAAAAAAATTTAGCTATTTTTTCTTATATTGGGTAAAAAAAACTAAAAACACCTCGGAGGTGTTTTCAGTTTTTTGTCACTATTTGAATAATTTTATCCAAAACGAAAACAGAAAATAGTAAAAGTACGCAGAAAAAGAATCTTTTTCATCGTCATCGCAAAATGAAAACTGATTTGTGTGTTTTGCATAGCTGGGACCTTTTGGGTGAAGCTGCGACTTGGCCGACTAGAGTTTTCATGTCGTAAATCTGACTTAAGTATAAATATATGAAGTTGTTCTGGATCGAGAGCGTGTAACTTACGCTCCAATGGTAGTCATTGCCAAAGGTTCGAACAACCTGTAAGACTTGTGAGATTTTTAGTGATGGGATTTATAACCCGTAAAAAGAATTACGGAACGCTTGTTTGATATACAATTTAAATCATTACGACACTGTAATCATAATTATAATTAACGTGTTATAATTACAGTTAAACTTGATTGTTTGGTTTAACAAATTAATGGTTAGTTCAGTAAAAAGTTATGAGAGTGGCTATAATGTTTAACACAGTTAAGCTTGATTGTTTGGTTCGTTAGGTTTGCCAGAAAAAGGTATTTATTGAAGATCACATAGATCTCTTTCTTAAAGGCACATTTTCTCGACGAATGATGAATTCGTCAAGAAATGTTAAGCTTTTTAACAATGAGCTTATTCTTTAACCGGCAAGATTGTCAAGAGAAGCCAAAGTTCGTCGACAACTAGACATATTTGTTGAACAATTGGAGATTTGTCCTTAAAGTTAGCGAAGTCAAGTTTTACTTGACGGATCACATTCGGATAAATGCTACCTCCGTTGATAAATTAGGACTTTGTCCTTGAACTTTATACTTAACATCAACCAATTTTTATAGTGAAAACAAGGATCATTTGATGTACTGGTTTGTTGGTACATGTAAGACTTCTTTTTTCAAAAGTATATATATATATATATATATATATATATATATATATATATATATATATATATATGTTTTTGGTACCTGTATTCGTATTCAGTAGGACCATAACATCGAAGGCAACTTTGTCAATCTCATTCAACATTCATATCCTCTGACGCACAATTCCAACCCAGGACTCAAATCATAGTTGAAAGGACAACTGTTGGAACAAGTTCAATAATTGAGGTCCCTACTATGAAAACCAAGCTACATAAGATCTAGAATATGTTGGCAAAACAAAAAGAAGCTATTCTGACATTGACCTCCGTTGTGGTCATTTCGCTAACCGATCACCTCTATCCGCTCTTCTTTGCCCTTTTTTTTTCTTTTTAACTCTTGCTCTTCGTTGTTCATGGATTACCACCAAACAGCAACAAAAGTAAAACATTTGATCAACAAGTTCAACAGTATATGCGCATTTGAATCCCATAAGTTGCGCTGGTAAAACAAATAATGATTAGGATTGAAGTTATGCAATGAGGGTGGGGGTCGAGGGATGGCTTTGGTTCTACTTGAGGTTGGAGACTTGATGTTCTTGTTGGTTTAGGGCTGGTGTGCAATAGCACATCTAGGATTAGGCCTGGCAACTTATGGGATTCAAATGGGTGATTGACCCATATATACCTATTTATTTGTGGGTTAATTGGGTCAATTATTAAATGAGTTGGTTTAACCCATTATACCCATTTAACCTATTACAGCGTCCGAGTCAGCCCTTCGTTTTTTCGGTGACGTCGCCTGAGCCAGGTGACCGGCGTCACCCCCAGCCCGTCTCCCCTTGCCCGTAGCTGCCCCTCTACCGGTGCCACGACCGCTTCTAACTTCGGATGCAACCTCGCTGCCTATCCTTCTCCTTCCTCCCTCCCTCCTTTCCCGTTAAATCCTCGCTACCTGACGTCAGCCCATATAGATCCACTTATTTGTAGGTTTGGATTTGGGTTAAATGGGTGATTGACCCATATAGATCCACTTATTTGTGGGTTAATTGGATCAATTATTAAATGAGTTGGTTTAACCAATTATACCCATCTAACCCATTACAGCTTCCGAGTCAGCCCTTCATTTTTCAGGCGACGTCGCCTGAGCCAGGTGACTGGCGTCGTCCCCAGCCTGTCTCCCCTTGCCTGTAGCTACCCCTCTACCGGTGCCACGTCCGCTTCTAACTTCGGATGCAACCTTCTGCCTACCCTTCTCCTTCCTCCCTCCCCCTCCCTCTTTTCCCGTTAAATCCTCGCTAACCGACGTCGCTCCGTCCAGTTTCTCCCTGATCGGCTGTCAGATTGGCTGTTTCATCCATCGCCAATACTCAAGGTCCTAGCGAGCAGTGAGCAACTCACCACCCTCAACGCATAACCCAAATCCAAACGTCACCGCGACCATTTCAGATCCAAATGTCACAGGTTGAAGATCAATCATCTGTCTCCCAAAGGCTTTCCAGATCTGAGCCAAAATCCATGCCTTCGTCGGAATTATTAGGTGAGGGCGTCACTGCAGTGACACCGATGGTGATGAAGCCACTGCGTTGGCAGATATCGAGGGAGTGGCGACAGCGACGCTGGTGGTGACGAAGCGGCAACGAGGAGTGGAGGTGAGTGGACGTCGCGAGTGAGTGGAGATGACGATGGCGGCGAGTGACAGCGGGCTTGGTGGTTTGCTCAGGGAAGAAAGAGAAGAAATGGACGAGTGTGGTATTAGCCAGGAAAAAGGAACATATAATTAAGTTATGTGGAAAGTTATTAGTCAAACAAGTAAAAAAATTACTGTAAAAAAGTGTTGATGGTTAAATGGGCACCCATTTATAAACCATGAAAACCAATCGATTGGTGGGTTGCAAAATCTTTGACCCATTTATACCCAATTATATATATGGATGGATTTGGGTAATTTTTAAGTGGGCGGATTTGGGCGGGTAAACGGGTTTGGGTTGTGATTGCCACCCGTATCTAGGATCTTATTTCTAGGGGCCAAAGTATGCGATGCCAAGGAAAGTGGGTTCGCAGTTGACGTGGAGGTGCCACAAGGAATGCAGTCCTAGTCAGATGCCAAGTGTGATGATGTGAGACATAGCAAGAGTGGAGCAATGGTAGAGACCAAGGGCTTCCCAAACAGAGCCTGAGGTTGGTAGTGCTGCGAGGGCGATGGCACAGGGTGAACACACGACGACAGTCACAGTTTGATGCTTAGGTCTAGAGTCAAGGTCCTGTATGTTTCTCTCTCTAGGATTCTAGAGTGAGAAAGTGAAAATGTCAGAGTTCTGAGAATTTAAAATCTGAACTCCTACAAATGAATTCTCAAGACCTCTATTTATAGAGGTTGAGATGATGATGTCATCACATGACACGTGGAGCTCCCCAGGAGTGACACATCACCGAGGGGTCTATAGTTGCCGATGCTCCACGGACTGTCGAATCGCATATTCACCCGGCCTGTCCTGCATAGCGTCGCTCTGTATGTATGGAAAGACTGGCTCCCACAACGTTGGTGTGGCCAGAGAACCCCCTTGATCTAGCCACCAATCCAAGCCCTTGCAGAGTCCCACAGGCCTGACAGTGGTGGGGAAGACCCGACGTCGAGCTGCCAGGTGGACTAGGCGCGATGCCCTTCGAAGACCTACTCCCGTCTCGGAGTGACCCGGGGGTAATAGTCCTAGGGGTGCCGACGTGAGCCCCCAGTGCCGGAGCACGTAGACCAGTCATGAAGACATCCTGACGGAGATAGTGTCCCGAAGGAGTCGCCTATCCCACTGCTGGAAAGGGTCCTCATGCTAGAGCATTACAAACGAAGCCCCCCGAAATGAAGATGGTGATAGCTTTATGATAACGAGCCTATCCCTCTGTGAGGGGTCCTCGTGCCGGAGCACTACGAGCTGAGCCCCTCAGAATGAAGATGGCGATGGCTTTGAGGTTGTGAGCCCATCCCGTGGTGGCGATGACTATAAGGCTGTGAGTCCATCCCGCTGCGAGGGGTCCTCGTGCTAGAGGCCCCCGTGATTGTGACGGTGATGGCTTTAAGGTTGTGAGCCCATCCCGTGACGGCGATGACTATAAGGCTGTGAGTACATCCCGCTGTGAGGGGTCCTTGTGCCGGAGCCCCCCGTGATTGTGATGGCTATGGCTTTAAGGTTGTGAGCCCATCCCATGGTGGCGATGACTATAAGGTTGTGAATCCATCCCGCTGGGAGGGGTCCTTATGCCTGAGCCCCCTGTGATTGTGACGGCGATGGCTTTTAAGGTTGTGAGCCCATCCCGTGGTGGTGATGACTATAAGGTTATGAGTCTATCCCGCTGGGAGGGGTCCTCATGCCTGAGCCCCCTGTGATTGTGACGGCGATGGCTTTAAGGTTGTGAGCCCATCCCATGGCGGCGATGACTATAAGGTTGTGAGTCTATCCCGCTGCGAGGGGTCCTTGTGCCGGAGCATTACGAACGGAGCCCCCCGAAAGCATGTCACATGATTGTGGCGCATAGACGCGACGCCAACGGCATTAGACAATACCTTGTGCCGTGGGCGCATGTCATGGAAGTGGCGCATGGGCGTGGCGACGAACATCGCGGAGACAATACCTGGTGCCGTGGGCACATGTCATAGAAGTGGCGCATGGGCGCGGCGACGAATGTCGTGGAGAGAATACCTGGTGCCGGGGCACTTATCATGGAAGTGGTGCACGGGCACGGCGACGAACGTCGCGAAGACAATACCTGGTGCTAGGGCACATGTCATGGAAGTGGTGCACGGGCACGACGACGAATGTCCCAGAGCAATACTTGGAACAGGGGGCACGTTTCATGAGAATGGCGCACGGGTGTGGCGACAAACGTTGCGGAGCAATACTTAGTGTCGGGGGCACGTATCATGAGAATGGCGCCCGGTCGCGGTGACGAACGTCGGGGAGCAATACTTGGTGTCGGGGGCACGTATCATGAGAATGGCGCACGGCCGCGGCAACGAACGTCGCGGAGCAATACTTGGTGCCAGGGGCACGTATCATGAGAATGGCGCACGGTCGCGGCGATGAACGTTGCGGAGCAATACTTGGTGCTGGGGGCACGCATCATGAGAATGGCGCACGGGCGCGACGATGATCGTCATGGAGACGGTGCACGGGCACACGTCGGGTGTCCCGAAGGTGGAATATGAGTTGAGTGTGCATGTTATAACAAAATAATGAATGCAACATGTAGTAATGACAAAGTTGGGAGTGATGGTATGCGGTAGTCGGCGACGGGTCATTTGACAGTAGTGCACGACTTTGGGTGACAGGCATCGCGAGAGTGGTGCACGGTCACGGACGACTGACGTCGTGAGGTTGATGCACGACAGACGTCTCGAGGTTGGTGTACGAACGTCCGTAAACATAGCAGAGGTGCAAAGACTCGACAAAACAAGTGCGCGAGCGAGGGGAGGCCATAGGCCAAAATTGGGGGAAGGCCGAGGCCACCACCCCTGGGGAGGCCGAGGTCGACCCCTTGGGAAGGCCAAGGCCAACCCCTTGGGAAGGCCGAGGCCGACCCTAGGGGGTGGCCAAGTCCAATGGCCAACTCCTATGAAGGGAGGCCAAGTCCACTCCCCCTTTTGGTGAACTTTGGGGGCGCCGATGGTTGGTGTTTTGATGGGCAATGACGAATCTGGAAATTGCATTACGACGAGCGTGTTGCCGTGAGTCATACCCACAAGACGAACAAGGTGCCAAAGTCACATACGAAGTGTATGAAGCGAACAAAGCGCAAAAATGACTTTGCACGAAAAGTAAAAAACCGGGCGGGGGGGGGGGGGGAAGGCCAAGGCCAACCCCCCATGGAGGCTGAGGCCGACCCCATGGCCTAAGGGAGGCCGAGGCCGACCCCATGGGGTTGGCCAAGGCCTTTGCCCTTGACCCCGTCGCTCCGGTTACGCCATCGGTCGATGTTTTTGGTGAAAAGGTGCTCGGGTGGTCGCAGCACGACGAACATGGTACCGTGAGTCACGCTAACGTGAAATAATTGGTGATTAAGGCGTGTGAAGCAAGAAACGCACGTGACATGAGCGTGCGCACTTTGACCGGTTCGATGCGTTGAAAAAAATTAACGTTGACCGTGTCGATGTGTTCGTGCAAAGAGAGACCCCTAATGGGCCCTTGGGTACAACCAGGATAGGTTGGGAACAATATGTTTCTGAATTAAAAAATATTACCTAGTATATATGCAATATGATTAATGACGACTAAAATATCATCAAACTTACAATCACATGAAAAATTACTAAACAAACAAAAAATAGTCAGTAACAGCCCAAAGTTGCAATAAGTAAAACTTTAGTTCAACAGTTAAATTTGCTCATATTGTATTCTAATGGAACACTAGAAAACTGATATAACTACTATAATCAATTATACACTACGTTAGGTCTTCTAACTAGCTTTTTATTTATAAATAAATTAAGCTTCATCGGGTGACTCAAATTATCTGATGATTAAAATGAATGCATGCCCATATTTTTAAAAAATAAAAAATATATGCATTACCTACAGCAGATTATGTGAAGAGATAAGGTAATTTACTCACTTTCAAGATTTTAAGGATGGCCATGACACCCATTTGCCACCACTTAGATTCTCTCCTAGTGAGGGGTCATCCGTTCGGTAATTGGAGATGTTGGCCATGGGTTTAGTAATAGGTAGTTAGCGACCTAGTGGTTTGGTGCATGTAGCGGAGGAGAGGGTGGTGGTAGTTGATTTTTTTTTTTATGGCGGAGTTTGGGTATTGTGCGGGCGCGTGTTGGTAGTGGGCATGGGCGGATGCGAGTTAGAACTGAAAAAATGGTTGGGATGCTTCTAACAAAGCTTAGCTTGTGTTTTAAAGAAATTTTTTACGAAGTTCAAAGTTTCTTCATTTTAATTTTGTTTAGAATCTTCAAAGTTTAATGTTTGACAACCTATTTGCTGCTAAAAATATGCTCCAGGTGTGCTTCGAAATTCTAGCTTGGACCGGTAACCTGCAAGACAGAAGACGAGTGACCACCGGGTGTGATTCTCAGCGGAGAACTCTCCGATACTTAAGTCAGAGCGCAATTACAGGACGATAACTCTAAAAAAGCATTAAAGACTGTGTATTTGTGTGTGTAGTTGTCTACGTACCTAGAGGTAGCCCCTTTATAAAGCTGGAGGTAGCAAACCCTTAGCAAGACTGGGCCGTGCGCCAGATAAGTTAGGATCGCATCAGGATCTTTAAGAATCACGTCACGATCTCTGAGGACTCTTTTAGAATCTTAATTATCGATGTCGTAGATTGACCTAGTTTGACTGAGATTGACGGGTGTCCCCAATTATTTGGAGTTTATATTTGAGTTATATCATAAGCCCCCCCCCCCCCCCCCACTTTCTTTAGCCAAAATGTTTGGCTGGGGAAGTTATACCAAGTGTCTTGAGACATGCATCAGGTTTATAAGGGATTCAGATAGGGGTAAATAATATTTCCTTACTCCATGTGCTCGGACCTTAGCTCTTAGGAGCTTAAGCCATGGAACTATGCCTAAGTAGGATGTTAGAACTCTAGCTCTTGAAAGTTAGGTCTTAGAATATTGCCTAAGCAGGCTCTTCGGACGCGTCTTTGGGAAGATGAATCATGGGATCTCAAGATTCTTTAAAGGCTATGCCCCATGGTAGCCTCTCTAGGGAAAGGATACCAAGCTGTGCATGCAAGTATTGCATGTGCTAAGTGTTTGAATGTCCCCTTGAGGGGTTTCACTTGACAATGTAGTTTTCACCTCTCCATTCGAGGGTGTTTGTTCAATTGTTTTTTCTTTAGACTGAGCTGACCACATCATACTTCTGTTTTACTTTGACACAAACTTTTATCATCAGCTAATAGCTGGCAGATAAGCCTCGCACTCACGCTTGGCTGGTTTTTGAATTTGACAAAGAATAGTGGGGGGATGAAGTCCCACATAGTGCTTTTCCATTTCACGGGTTAGAACTGTAGCTAAACCATTTGGATAGAAGTCGAGCTCTATCCTGTCACCCTTGGGGGTGTTCGTCCCTTGAGGGATTGCGCTTTAGGGCTAGTGGAACATAGAGTTCTAGTAGGCACCCTAGCGGGCTGATGGAGCACAAAGCTCATCTAAGTACCCTTAAGGGTTTGATAGAACTTAGAGTTCATGTACGCGCCCTAGAGGGTAGATGGAGCGCAAAGCTCATGTAAGTACCCTTGAGGGTTTGATAGAACTTAGAGTTCACGTAACGCGCCCTAGAGGGCGAATGAAGCACAAAGCTCATGTAAATACCCTTGAGGATTTGACAGAACTTATAGTTCTCATATGCGCCCTTGAGGGCGAATGGAGCACATAGCTCATGTAAATGCCCTGGGGGTCTAGATGGAATTCAGAGTTCTCGTACCCGCCCTTGAGGGCGGATAAAACACAAAGCTCATGTAAATACCCTCGGGGATTTGATGGAACATGGGTTCTCGTACGTGCCCTTAAGGGTGGATGGAGCGCAAAGCTCATGTAAATACCATTGAGGGTTTGACATAACCTAGAGTTCTCGTACTTGTTGCCGCAACGCCAAATAAAAATGAGCAGGGCATTGAGCCCATAATATGGCCGACGTTATGAAGCCCCTTAGTATTAAAAGGCATGGGGCTTTTAAACCTGCTATATTGCTAATACCATAAGATATAGAGGCCCCCCCGCCTTTGAGAAGGCATGGATATACAAAGACAGCTCTTCAGCCTATATGTAGGGTCCAGTCGCAAGAAGACTTGTGGGAGCAATAAAAGAGACCATAATTCGCCTGCTCGACTGGACAAGCATGTAAAGCTAGAGGATGCGTAGTCCATATGAGCAAGATGTCACTGATGATCAGTAGAGATAGAGGATGCGAAGTCCATCTGAGCAGGATATCACAGAGTGATGGATAAAGTAGTTGCCGCAGTTTATTGATATACTGTGAAGCAACTAGATTCAGTTTGCTGGTCGCATGAGCTTGAGCTTGCAGTTGTACCAGGCATATTAGCGATGCCATCAGCAGAGGCTGGCGATGAATTGTGAGTCATTAGAAGTGGTGACGGCATACATGCCTCCATTATTGCAGAACTAGCTTCTCAACGAGCAGCACTGTGAATATGTTATAGATAGAGGCCAGTATATGACCTATTATACTATGATACGATATATAATGCCAAGTTAGCAGTATGCTGCAGCAGAAACCCTAGGCGTGACTTCTAGTCCCAGGGTACTGTGAATTTGTTCCTCACTTTATGAATTTATACATCATTATTGATACTCGTGAGTGCAATTTAAGCCCTTGGAACAAGAAAAAGTACGTGATTGAAAAAATAGCCTTTAAAGCAATAAAGCATATGAGCTTACAAGTGCAACTATGTTTTTTAACACAGAAATAACAGCAATGTTCATACATCACAGCCCCATTACGGCTTTGTCAGCCAGACGACAGGGTGCGCTACACTACGTGTCACAGGTGAGTTTAAAAGTCATAGTAATTGAGAGCCCCTACTTGTGACGTGCTTACGTGTAGGTAATACAAAGCGCGTAGGATAAGTAGCCTCTGGGAGGCTTGCCAGAGCCTTCAATCGTAGTCGCTTAATTTTTAATAATGTGCCATAAAATATAACATGTGCGCATACTTTAAAGAATGTGTAGCATACACGAATTAATGAGACTCTGTAGGTCTTCTATTCACATTTGTGTTATAAAAAGCTTAATGCTTTGAAGAGTTTGTGGCATAGGTCAAATAAATAAGACCTTGTGGGTCTAAAGTATAAATATGCATTTTTTTCCATAGGTTAAATCCTCAATGCTTTTAACAAATGTGGTTTAACCCAAATAAATAAGACTTTTGGCTCTTAAACATAAATTTGCATTGGTATGGGGTGAAAAGTTAAATGCTTTGAAAGAGAAGATGTCACCTCCGCATTAGTTTCTTTCTCAAGGCTAAAGGAGACTTTGACCGGCGGTTCACCGTATGGGATCATCCCCACCAGAACAGTAGCGACGAAGGTGGCGTAGCAGCGCCCTTCAGTGGCACAGATAGCCGCGATGATGTGAGCCCGAATAGGAAACGGCAGCGAGGCTGTAGATCCATTGGGTAGGAGGTCGATGGCAAAGGGAATCTGTCGTGGCTGTAGATCTCATTGTGGTGGTGCCGGCCCTTTATTGACAGTGGGGCGACAATAACGGTGAGGAGACCCAGATCGGCATCGCTGTCTGTTACGGGGCATTGATTGGCCTTGTTGCTACAGATCATTGTGGTGATGCTTCGCTAGGGCTTGTGGTGGTGTGTGGATTCGGACATGGCCACCATCGATTGTGGTGGACTACGTTAGTGCTCTTCCGGTGGGTGAAATGGCATAGACCAGGAGTTAGACGGCGGCCGATGGTGACACAGGCCTGGAGTGAAGCCGTGATGGTATGGTAGCCATGCATTGCGGGAGGGCCTACAGTGGTGGCGGCAATAGGGCGACGTTGATGATGATGGCTGAGGGCGGCAGTTATTTGTTAGGGTTTTGACCCTTTGTCGAGGGTGGTTATCTCGGTTGGTCTGGCGGTCGCCTGGAGGTGCTGCTGCTTCTGATCGTGGTGGATGGCATAATGTTGGGTGAGGCCACGATGGTACGACGCCGATGTAGTGCCAGAGGAGTTGAAACCACGACGGCGATCTGCTTCTTTGTTCCTTCCTTTTTTTTTCACATTTGGTTATTATAACTGCTCCAGCAACTTCGGGTTGGTGGTCAGCGGTTTATGGTACCCGCAACCCCGTCGCTAATGACTCCGGTAGTGTGATGGTTGTGTAGGCGTGGGGCTGCCCACGTAAGTGCTGTTAACGGCGGTGGTGCCATTGCTGTTTAGGGTTTTGCCCATGGAAGCGGAGTAGTGTTATGGTGCCTTCTTCCATTATATAGTTTTTTAGGATCCGATTATTGACTTGCTACTGTGGTGGGTTGTTTGGCTGCTGCTTGCAAAGCCACCTCACCGGCCAATTCCTTATTGACGTAGCGAAGTCACGGTTGATGGATTGTTTGACCATGGCGGGGCTGTCGGTGGCTTGACTGTAGGCGGCAACTTTTGACCAATAATCAGAAAAATTATGATGTGGTTGTTCAGTCTTGTGGTCAATCAACTAGGCTGGCGAATCCCATGGATGGCGCCAACCTGTTGTTGTTAAAAATATGCTTTGGGTGTGCTCCGGAGCTATAGCCTGGACCGATGACCTGCAAAATAAAAAATGAGTGACCTCCTGGCGGAGAACTCTCCGATACTTAAGTTAGAGCACAGTTACAAGATAGTAACTCTAAAAAAGCATTAAAGACCGTGTCTTTGTGTGTGTAGTTGTCTTTGTACATGGGGGTAGTCCCCTTTGGGCTTCTATGTTTAGAGATAAAGAAGGGCGTGGAATTTGTGCTTGTGGAAACTATTGAGTAATCGAGCTGGAGGTAGAAGACCCCTAGTAGGACTGGGCCGTGGGCCAGTTTAGTTAGGATTAAGGGTGAGTATCAAACCATTCAAACCGAACCAATCTAATTTGAACTGTCTAAAGATCTTAACGGTTTGGTTTCATATTTTCCAAACCTACCTTGGTTCGATTTGATTCAAGGTTCACATTTGTTAAATAGATTCCAAACTGAACCAACCTATGATATATTAAAATATTTTTAGTAACACTCCATTGTTAATTACACATATAGGGTACTAAGCATATCCAAATAACAAATCTTGAAAGTTAAAAGAAACGAAAATATTGATAACACTTATAACACAAAATTTTTGTGACTAATATCTGGTTTATCTTTACTCACTCTTTTTCATTCATCAATGGGAACTTATATATCTAACGAAACAAGATTATATGCAATTTATAAAAATATAACTTCAATTAGTAATGTGCAAAGGAACAACGTCTTTAAGTGGGCACAAACCGATCCAAACTGATTAAGCCTAAACCGACCAAACCAACCATCCAAACCGATGGTGTTTGGTTCGGTTCGGTTCACAAATTTTCAAACCGAAGGGTAACGGTTCAGTTTGCGGTTTGACCCTCAAACCGAACCGTGGTCACCCCTAGTTAGGATCGCGTTAGGATCCTTGAGGATCACGTCACAATATCTGAAGACTCTTTTAAAATCCTGATTATCAATCTCGTAGATTGACCCAATTTGACTAGGATTGTCGGGTCTCCCCCAATTATTAGGTGTTTGTATTTGAGTTATATTAATGGTAGTTGATTTTTTATGGCGAGTTTGGGTATTGTGCAGGTGCATGTTGGTGGTGGGCGTGAGCAGATGGGAGTTAAAAATGAAAAAAATGGTTGGGATGCTTCTAACAAAGCTTAACATGTGTTTGGAAGAAAATTTTCATGAAGTTCTCAAAATTTTTTCATTTTAATTTTTTTAGAATATTCGAAGTTTAGTGTTTAACAACCTATGTGGATGGGTATTATATAACTCTAACTGGAAATAAGATGGACAGGCTATTATTGAATTGCAGGAAAAAAAAAAGCAAAAATAGATGGCTGAATTTAAAAAGTGTTAATTAAAACAGTGTTCTTAAGGTTAGGATGAGATTACAGGAGTGTCCATTAGTTTAGGAAATGAGCATTTCTGTCTGTTGACCAAAAAAAAATACTAAAATTCATAACGGTTTACACGAAAAGACCAGATTGCCCTTAACTAAGATTTTTTTTTTGGTGCAAAGGAAAGATGAGCCCACTTCTGTAAAAGAAGTCTTATCTTCATCTGCTAGCAATGAGTGGATGGCTATAATGAATGATGAGTTGAGTTTAATGGAGAAGAATCGGGTCTGCGAGTTGGTTGACCTTTTGCCAGGGCGCAACCCTGTTGAAACCAAGTTGATTTTAAAAATGAAACTCAAGGCATATGGGTTAATTGACAAAAATAAGGCACGCCTTGTGGTGAAAGGCTATACCTAATGGCAGGTGCGGACTCTAAAGAAACACTCTCCTTGGTGGTAAGATTTGCTTCAATTTTCTTAATCCTAGCTATTCTTTTCGGATGGATGTTAAGACCGTGTTTCTAAATAGAGAACTAAACGAGGAGATTTATATGCCTCAAACTGAGGGTTTTGAAGTCAAAAGACAAGAGCGCAAAGTTTGCAGACTCAAACGTTCAATATATGGTCTCAAACAATCGTCTAGCAATGCTACTTTAGATTTCATTATGCCATTAACTCTATGGGTTTTGAGATGATTGAACAAGACCATTGCGTTTACATCAAACGAACCAAGAAAAATATTTTGATCATTTTCTTTGTATGTGGATGACATTCTTTTAGCTGGGAATGACATGAGTTCCATTGTCTATACTAAGTGGTTATATGAGAAGCTAATTATGTGTTCGGGGTTAAAATCATATGTGATCGTCCAAAGAGACTTGCTCGATTTGTCTCAAGATACATACATTAAGAAAGTCAATGAACGTTTTTGTATGCGTAACTCAAAACCCATATACACTCCATTGAATAAGATGTGTACTTTTAGCACAGACCAATGCCCAACGAATAATGTGGAAAATAATTGGATGTCCAAAGTGCCTTATGCAGCTGTGGTAGGGAGTTTGATATACGCTATGTTTTGTACGCGTTCAGACATCTACTATTCAGTTAGAATGATGAGTCGTTGTCAGAGTAATCCTGAACCCGCTTATTAGAATGCGGTGAAAAGGATTCTTTGATATCTGTGTGGAATTGATCTCGTCCAGTGTTATCATGGTGGAAACTTGAGACTGAGAGGATACAACGATGCTAATTAGGCAGTGATATAAATGAGCGCAGATCCACTTCATGTTATGCATTCATACTAAGAGGTAGAGCTATCTCTTGGTGCAGCAAGAAACATATTTGCTTTGCTCTATCCACGATGGAGTCGGAGTACGTTGCTTTTTCAGCAGCAATCCAAGAAACTGTTTGGTTGATGTCATTCTTACAGGTTCTGAGGGTTATAGGTCATACAAATGAGGTTGTCACCGTTTACAGTGGCAACATAGCTGCCCTAGATTTTGTGAAGGACCCCAAATATCATGGTAGGCCAGACACATAGGCCTGCGTTATCACTTCATTAGAACTTTAGTTGCGGAAGGAGAGGTGACCATAAAGCATATACCTACTGGCAAAATGGTGGCTGATCCTTTGACCAAGCTTGTGGGTATAGATTTTTTTTCTTTTCTCATATAGGAGTATTGGATTACGTAGGGCTTGATATGTTTATACATCTTATGTACTTCACATTATTTATAAATATTTTTCATTCCTTGGTTTAAGTTTATTTTGGAATTATGGCTTATGCTTGTGATTACATATAAATCCTTACTGAGAGTGTCAATAGGCTTGAATTGACCCACTCACATGGGTAATTCACCTTGGCGCTAAGCTAACGAGCAAGATGAGACATAATTGTCTTAGGTACTTAGTAGGCGAATAAGATGATACAACTAGTAATGAAAAAATGTTGCCTTAAGATGAGACCTAAAAAGGTAGGTTGATCATACAGTATCTCCGTAACTCTACGTAGCCTATTTATAGCCGAATGTGAGATTTTAGATAGGTACTATGAGAGTGACTGGGCTGAAAAACTCAGGTTAAGCGCTCATACAATGATTGGACTCAGATTCGTATGACGTATTTTATTATACATTTATGTGACACGCCTTGGCAGGTTATTCCATAACATGCAAATCATACTGTATGTGCTAAATGCAGACCAACAATGGGAGTGATGAATGAGTCCATGCTTCATCACTGTGTGAGCCACGTAGAAATATATATATATATATATATATATATATATATATATATATATATAGTATCCTTTTTACCTTAGACTATTTCATGAAGAGGATACTCGATGTCGCTACTTTAGCATGTACCCTTGGATCATTGATGATGTGGTCTCGTGGGGCATGTCTAGGAAATAGGTTAGGTCTAATTGGAACAACATGAGGTCTTTGGGAAGAAAGTCCAATATTACACCATGTTATGTGATTTAGAGCCCTGACTACTTTATTGATTTTCGTTTCAATATGAGTTATGAATACATAACATACGGGAGGTTTAACACTGCTCACTATTAGGGCTTTAAGAGTGTCTAATCTGGTGTAATTGAACTATATGGAGTACATATGATATTTTTGGAGTGATGTATTTGTGTTAGTTTAGTGATAATTTAATACAATATTCCTCAATGTTGGACATCATTCTCGTAGATATCACGTTCCATGTCCTGTAATAGGAGATGAGTGAACAAGAGATATGGAGGGACTGCATGATTTATGTGCGAATGGAAGCTAAATTGGTTCGGTAGACCCATTATCTGCCCATTAACATACAATGTTTGCTAGTCAAGATAATTACAGTTAATTAGAACATATTTATCTCCTAAGTATTAGATAAACACAGTCTTTATCTTCTAAGTGTTTGAGATAAAATCAGTCTCTAATACTATGTATATAATGGTTAGAAATATCCCAAGAGAAATAATAAGTCATAAGACAAAAGTCTTCCCTGCAAATAAAAAACCCTTCTCTCAATTGTACTATCTCTTTAGCATCTCTCTAGATTATCACTAAGCTCTAGGATTTGGTTTGTGAACGAAGAACTTGACTCTAGTAGCCAATTTTCCTACTTGTGATAAGAGGTTAAGAGTGTTAGAGGCTCGTAACAATAACGATCGTTTGTCAAAATTTTCAGAACAATTAGAACGGTAAGTTCCCGAACCCAATACGTGTTTCAGGTAGACGTTTAGTTCTTTAACAATCTAATAACAAACAAATTATTGAGGAACCAACCTCATTCCATAGTTTATAATGTATTTGTTAACCCTACGGTTATTTAACCTAGGATTATATTTGATTTTGATGATAACTAACATTGATGATTATGTTGTCTAACATGCATTAAGTTGATGAAGCATTATGTACAACCTCATACTCATGCAAACAGAAAATTAGACGAGCAAATCGATCAAAGACACATCAAAGATGGAATACTTCGATTGATTCTTACAATTGCTTTTATTCCTTTCTTTGTTACTAAACATAGAGAGTTGATCGTGTCGATGACTGTGACCTAGAATTTGCCCATAAGTTTTCCTTGCATGCATAAACTTTTTATTTCTTTGGAAATAGGGAAAACTACATTTTTAGGAATACAGTCGATTGCATTGGAATGCAGTCGACTACAAGTTGGGCAGTGAGGTATTACAGTCGACTGTATTCCAATGCAGTCGACTTCAATGACTTCCAGAAGCCTATTACAGTCGACTGCAATTGGGAATTTTGAATTTTCAACTGCTACTTTGGGAATACAGTCGACTGCAATAGTGCAATACAGTCGACTGCGTTTACCATTTAATGCATTAAATGCCCTGCCTACTTCCAAACTGTCATATTAATTTCCACAACTATATAAACTCATTTTGGGCATAGTTTTGATTCATCAATTGCATTCAAAGACCTCTTATCTTGCATAAACTCAAAGCTCAAAGTAATTGTTCAATCTCTCTTGGTTTTTATTGATTTCTCATTCAATTCAAGAGAACTTTTATTGTGAGCTTGCATTTGAGAGATATATACTTTCATAAGTCATCATACACTCATATCTCTTGTTCTAGAGCTTAAACTTGTACTCATCTACTTCTTAAGAGTGAATCTTTGTACACAAATTTTCATCTAAAGTTTCTTGTATTAAAGCTTGGGGTTGTCAAGCATTGGAACTTTGGGATTGTCAAAGCTTGTTCTTGACGTGGGTATAGCATCAAGGGTTTGTAAGAGGTTCGATCTTGACTAGTAAGAAAGATCATTCTAGTGGATTCTAGGGCCTTTCAAGGGACTTCCTTGAAGGGTAGACGCAGGCTTGAGGGTAGTTCGAACCGAACCATCTAAATCTCATACGTCAAGTATCTCTAAACCCTTTGCTCTTTACATTATTGTCTTATACTTTTGTTGAGATTAGTTAGCTTGCTTATTTGAAATGTTGTGATTGTGGTTTGGTGTTTGAAGTTATCTAAGTGTTCATCATAGTTTATCTAAGTTTGTTGTGATCACTTGTTTATTTTTAAAGTAGTCTTAAAACCCTACTCACCCCCTCCCCCCCCCCCCGGGTTATTTTATTGGTTTCAGTATATGTAAACAAAATCTAGGAAAAGCTACAATTATGGTCTTTAGTTTGTCGTGTGCTTGAAACTAATTAGTTCCATGCTCAAAGCCAAAGCAAAAACTTTCTAGCATTCTCATTCTCAATTTATTGGGTCCTTAACTAGGCCAAAATAAAAATTTTACCACGTTTTTGGTTGGAACTTCTTGGTCTTTGAAAGGTCTAAGTCCTTTCCATTTGTATACTTAATGTCACGATTTGGACCCACAACTAGCCCCTGAATTAGGGCTGTGACCGACCGTAGGCCTATTGGATTCCCATCAAGGGCTTTGCTAGGCCTTACTCGCTAAAACCAATATAACTGCAGCGGAACTAAAACTTTTAACAACTTCAATACATTTTCTTTTCTAATTTTAGTACAAAACTTCTAACAAAACAATGATTTTCAACAACACCTATCATCTAATGCAGTCACCGGAGCTCCGCTCTATATTTGCAATCACACGCTTGTCACCATCATCTTACTCTCGAACCTGAAATGATGACTAAGGAGTGAGCTTCCACATGCTCAGTAAATAATCAGTGACTCGACTAGGTGGAGTATAGCATGCCAAAAAATAACTCACTTTATAGTAAAATCTAAAATTATGGAGTAAGTAATCATCCGATAAAACGAAATAGAGTACATGAAACAAAACTGAGGGCCTAACATTATTAAAGCTTATCAGAAAATAGTTTCATCCTATCACCAGCTCAAACAATATGCTGCATTTAGCGTACATAGCCCCAATGCCTAGGGATTGTTAGCGTACATAGCACCGCTGACTTGGGTCCGGAATCCCACATCAGGATAAACATCACAATGGACACATAGGTGACCACTTAACAAAAGTAATGAGCATTACGTCAATGTACGTAGCCCCGTTGACAAGGGCTCGAAATCCAACTTTTTCCCGGTTAACAATTGAGTAAGCAAAAACCACCTTTTTCAGATATCACAAATCTCATCCTTGAATCTTTGCTAGTCCAGTTTTTTCATGAGAAATAAACCACTAAAAGTTTTTTTGGCAAAATTCTTTTTTTTTATAGCCAGAGCAGCTAAATATAATTAATGCAGTCAATGCTAATTAAAACTGCTTTTTAACATTAGATAAATATATATGTTCTATATAAAAACACTAGTTGAATCAAAAGGTCACTTACTTGATGCTACGCATTTCTCCATATCAAAATGTCCGAAGTAACGATCATACTGCTACATCTAGCTAAAAAAACCGTAAAAGTTATTCTATGCTCCTCTTGAACGAGTCATTTCTCTACGTGCTCATCTCTTCTTTTTCCAAGTAACCCACTTAATACAAATCCCATTGATTTCTCCCATAAGCTCTTGAAATCCTACTCTCCTTGTGTGTGTCCAACCATATTTTGCTATTCTAACTTTCTGACTCTCTCTCTTGAACTATACAAGACAATGACTAATACACCCTACTATCTCGACAACTCGTACTAATGCACTTCCCCTTTCCTTCTCTATGCCTCTTTCTCTTAAAAACATGCACACAACTCACATCGCAGCACATACAAGCACCTATAGAACTTACACAATAATCCCTGTCCAAAGATGCACAAATACATGCATTGTGCATACCTGTACAAGCATAGGGTACACTTGCGCATGATACCACTAAACTTGCCATGGAAAATTACCAAAACATATGTAAAATTACCAATACACTTCCAGGCGGCCATCACACCAACAAAGATCCCAAAATAGTTTCAAACAACTTGAACTAATTTTTGGATAAAGAAGTCCTTTAGAAAAATTTTCACTCGAAAAATCCTATCCGGTATTGGAATTGAGTGCTAAGAGGCCGATTCCATTACTAAGGTTAATGTAAAACTTTCAGCTAAAAAGAGGTTAATTTTCTCTATTAAAAAAATCAAAAACTCTTTTTCCAAATAAAATCATTTAGTGCCCTTCGCTCACCCAGATAAATCCCAGAAAATTCCCCATTACGGGTTTTGCAAAAATAATATGGTTTTTTCGTTGGCATGTTTCCAAAATCAAGTTTGAAATGGATTTTTAGAATCCAACAAGGGGCTGATGAAAAAATCCAAGCCTCTAGCGACGCTTACACTTCCTATTTCTAAGTTCTTGGATCAAACACTCACATTTACAATTTAAACACATGCATACACCCTACTACACATACGCACTAAAAAGCTATGCCCATGCTCACTAGTTATACATGTTTACACACTTTTTCACACACACACACACACACACACTCTCTCTCTCTCTCTTTCTCTCTCCCCTCCCCCCCACCACATTCACACATACACACATACCCACTATACATACACACATATACTCATGCACCTAAACACACCTGTAGACACAAATATACACACAACACACACACGCACGGTTCACACCCAAAACCCCTTGTAACACACACCAAAAACACACATATTATATCCACACTGTCACACATATTAAACACACACAAGGTACACGCTCACACCTTCAAACTCCTAGCAATTTGCACATAACGCACCACATGCATCGTGTTTTCCCACTCATCTTCACCTTATTTCCCCTAAAAAAAGAGTTGCATCATCCATGAAAAAGTGATAATATACATCTGAGACCCCCTACCATGGAGGCAGTTCGATCAAAATTTGATCTGCCCTCCTTATCCACAAAAAAGATTGTTTTCTACAACTTGCCCTACCCCGTCATCATAGCCTTCAACAAACTCACACTTCCCTAAAAGGCCGAGATAACCATCCGTATGGTGCTTAAAATCATCCCTGCCAATTCTACCTCTCGTCAAATTGCACGTGAGTCAACATATCCCGTCAAAATTTCTGTTTTTTTTAATGAAGAGTAGAAATATATACCAAGATAACGGAGGGAGTTACAAAACATGCCCAAAAAGGCACGTAAAAGATTAACTGATGACATCCCCATCTGATAGAAAGTGCAATAAATAGACAAATAGGCCAAAAACAAAGAGACCTACAAACATATGAGAGCAGATATGCTGCTATTTTTTCTCCCCTTCGTATGGAGATACAATAGCCTACTAAGTACACAATGAAAAAGAACTTACAAACTGGATAACTATGAATAAAGTACAAGATGAGTAGGAAACAAAATAGCCAACCAAATAACACTAGCATTCAGTCAACCCCAATCCAAACTTCAGACACGTGTCCCGTCATGCACTGCTGTCTAGATCACTATGCTTCCTCTCTGGTGCCAGAAACGCCACCTTTTTCAGCCATCTCACTGTTGCCTAGCCCCAGAAGACACAAATGACAAACACCAATGGACACCCTCACACCCATCATCTCTCTTGGAAGTGCCTCACGAAACGACACTAGCAGACAAACCTCCAACGGAGCAGAACCAACAGGCTCAACATCAACTAACCCGTCGTCGCCAGCAGCTGCCAAACTAGCCTAATGCTAACACCTACAAGCAGATCAAAGAGCCGCTCCACCTACAAACATAGAACACCTACCTTTTGAGACCTAGGGGAAAGGGGAACAACAAGGGGAGGGGGAGGAAAAAAACTAGAAGAAAACCTAAATCTAGACTCACCAACCCATGTCTAATCCAAGACGGACCGACGAACCTTGACAGTCGAATCAAGCTTCACTCGAAGCCACCACAACCCAAATCCAAGAAACAAGAGCAACCAGGAGCCTGCAGCTTTCCCTTCATCCATCACCCACCAATCACTGGTGCCCAAAAATAAGGAGGACCAAACCTAATCGAAACAATCCGTCATGACGGCGACGCCGTCCAACTCACCGAACCTCCCAAGATCTCACACAAAGACTCAAAAACATCAGCTAAAACTATCATGTCTCCACTTGCCAGAAAAACCGGCAGTGGTGACAGAAGGAGGAAACATGATATTTTAGGGAAGATGGATTTTCACGAAAGTCGTCTCTCTGAGAGGCGGTTCAGATTTTCCAAGAATTCAAAAAATTTCAGTTAATAGATTAAAAAGCCAGCCCGAATTACTCTTCACTAACCTATTTTTCAAAAAATCATAAAGTAGGAGCATCGCAACAATATGTCTACAGAAGCATCTGGTATCTGTCTCTGGAAATCCCTTGGAGCATGCTAATCTGTCAATTATAGATTTAGCCAACAACCTAGAATCTACCAACTAAGCTCAGTCTGAAGTCTTGAATATTTTTGTCTCCATCTTCTTCAAAATCAGATTGGCAAAGAAGCATTATGATTTCATTCAAAACTTCCAAACCCAAAGAATTGTTGAATCGACCACCACATCTTCCATATTAGTTTACCACATCTTCCAGTAAAACTTGCCAACAAAGCTGAAAAAAAAAACATATTGGCCATAAAGTGAAAGTACCAAGTACTTTCAACCCCTTCATGCAACCCCAAAGCCCTAGATTAGTACCGTTAACTATTCTCTCTCTCTCTCTCTCTCTCTCTCTCGTGCACACACACGCGCACACTCTCTCTCTCTCTCTGGGGTATTACGTAAGAAGGAGAAGAACACACATGGGATGGATGACCCCATCAGTCACATTATATATATTTACTACCCCCCCGCCACCCAAAAAAAAACTTTAGTCATTTTTTCCTAGTTCACCCAAAACTTTTTGATGTTACGAAAAAGCCCAAACTATTTAAATCAAAGTCAAAATACAAGTTTCCCGACAAAATAAAATCTGGGGTGCTACACTTAATGCCATGTGACTAATTAATAGAACACGACACGAATTGGAAGAATTCATGTATACTTATGGTTTTAATGGCATACACTTCGGAACTTGGTTCGAGGCTTTGGTCCCGATCATGGTCCTTGTGGATCAGATCATCCATGTAACATACAAAAAGAAACTCTAGATATTTTATATTTTTTCTTTGAAAAAGATCTTAATTCCAGTGACAGTTTTCTTAGATATCTTACAATTAGAATCCCTCTTTTTTCCATCCAGTTCCTCCACCATCGCGAACTCTCTAGGAAGATCAAAGAGTAAGAGTTTATATAAAAAAAATTGTGTACAAAATAAAATGAAAATCTCCTCTGGGTTGAAGGAATTGCACATATAGAGATTAAAAAAAGAATCGATCTTGTGTCATCATTTACATGGGATTCCCATGCATGATTTTGACAAAAGAATACATATTTTTCAGTGATATTGTGATGCTTATAATAACTACACAATGATGATGATTTATCAAAAGCCATGTGTTTTGGCTTTGGCTATGCACCCCCCCCCCCCCCCCTAGTGTGTTTGGTACCAATGTTTTATTTCAGATACCCATGTTTAGTTGTTTGGACTACAAAAAATTGAAATTGCATTTTATGGAATATGATTGGATTATTTCGACACGTTGAACTAGGATGGAAATTGGCCGGATTTCCTAAGATTTCATTTTATTTGAACAAAATACCTCATTTATTCTATTATCTCGTTTTCATAATGTCTACACACGCGTCAACCCCACCCAATGCACCATCACCACCTTTTTCACTATGACAACGACTTTCGTCATCGCTGCCACCACAACCACTAACACCATCACCACTGTTGACTTGCCATCATTGTCAATGCCGCTGTAGCCACCACAAATGTTACCGTCACTATGATTGCCAACTAGTATCATCATCATACTACCACCACCACCACCACCACTATGACTACTATGACTACACCAGTGTGTTACATCACTATCACCACCATTACTATCACTAACATCACTAGACCACCATCACCGTCTCCAGAGCTGCCACCATTGTCACTGTCACTACCATTGCCATTTGTGCCATTGCTCGTCACTGTCGAAGCTATCATTGTTGTCTCCACCAACATTACTATCACCACCACCACCATTGTCGTCATCGACACCACCACTGCACCGCTTTCACTGCCACACAATCATCACCATCAATATCATCACCACCAGCACTAACACTGACATCACCACCAGCACTAACACTGACATCACCACTTTTAACATTACTACCACTGCCACCGGGGCATTGCATGTAAATTGTTATCCTCACCACACGACCATGACCACAATCACCAGAATTGTCGCCAATGTGTTACATCACTGTTACCACCACTATTATATCTCCACTACAACTATAATGTCATTCTTGTCGTTTATGCTGCCGCCACCGTCATTGCTACTGCCACAAATGCCACTGTATCATCACATTATCACCACCAACATTACTATATCATGACCACCATTGCTACCACTATACTCTGACCGCTGATACGCTTCCACTACCATTATTATTCTTAACAAGACAAGATTACAACTAGTGATGCCCTGCCACCACCACTACCATCATGGCTATCCCTACACAGCCACAGCACAACCACCATTACCACCGTCCTACGCCACATCAGCACCGCCTTCACCGCTTCCAACGAAATTGCTGTTACACCATCATTTACATTGTGACTACAAATCGCACGACACCACTGGCATTGGTTGCCACCCCAACACATGTAAAACCAGTTACCAAAATCTTTTCCATTCATGCTGAGGATAAAAGTTGTCTAAAATCTTACTCCCTCATTCCCTAAATACTCGTCATACTTCCTTTTTAGGCTATCCCAAAAAAAATAAAATTTGATCACTCTCCAAATTAAGAAAGATTTCGTTAGTATTTTTTCATATTTATCTTCTTACACTTTTTTTTATTAAATTTCTCTCACCATGTTTAATCTTTCACTAACCTACCTTTCTTTCTGCTGCCGTACTTTCTTCCCTCCCTCTCTTTTTCTGTCTCTACATAAGTTATATCCTACATAAGCGTCCCACACAAACACGGTGAATTAATTAGGAAAGAAAAGAATATTATTTTTTAATCTCCTAGTATGTGATTTGTATTTTTTTTCCCAAACAAACAAGAAAGGTTCAAATTTTCATGCCCATATTGAAATCGAATTTCAAGGATTTCGTTACAAACGCACAACTTCGTGGGCAGGCTCACGGTAAAATTGGTTTGTACAAGTCAAACAAAACGAGGAGTGAATCTTAAAATTTCAGAAGCACTTCTGACTATACGAGTACCGCAGAGAGAAGAATGCTGAGGGCAGCAGCTCTTTTGCCTCACCGCCTATCTCCTTCTTCGTCTTCCCGGAGGTAACCTTTTCTCTCTCTGTACAAAGTTCAAATCTTGGCGGCGGTCGTTCGAGGGATTAGATTTATGCAAATCCTAGGCTTCCTTGACATTCTTCTACTCCATTGACATCCTTAAATCTCTTACTCCGTGCAGCAAAATATATTTGAGCAAAATGAGCAGCACAACGGCTGCTGAACCAGAACCACTGTGCCGAAAATTTGTTCCTTTCCAGCAGAGTGGCATTACCTCCATAAGTAAACCTGAAGGTGTGTCCAGTAATCTTTGAATTTGGTTTAGTTGGTCATCAAGTTAAAATCCTGTTACCTTTTTTTTTTGTTTTCCCTATGTTACTTGACAACTGTTCTAAGAATGGCATGTCAAAATGCGATCTTACAGGCGTCAAATTCCGTCTCGTCTCGTATAACGTCTTGGCTCAGGTATGTAGACTTTCACGTTTCTTATAAAAATTATCAAGAATTCGATGTGTTACTTTTGCTGCTTTTATGCCGCATATGGAATTTGAGTTTGTATGTAATCAAGTTTTGTATTGATTTAGCAGTTTCTCGATGGACATGAACTAGTATCGAATTCGATGCACGCTTCGGACCATCTTAACATACGTTTTCATCACTTCTTGCTACCTAGTGGTATTTATCAATTTAGTCATCTTGGGATTGTTCTTTTTATTACTGGGGAATACTTCCTGATGATTGAAGCCAATCGCCCAGATGGTGTATATGTATTGAACCGAAAACAGTGCATTAGTTTCCCACTCCAATATTTGATTCTCCAGAAATACATAATCCGGAATGCATCTGCTCCACATTCAATTGACCAGATAATGATGGAAACTTAATTCTCACTTTCAACAGTATGTAATCTTTTTGCTGGTACTGTGCTAGAATACCATCACTCTTCCAAATTCTTCTGCTTTTTCTACCACATGATGCAGATCTCAATTTCTCTGAGGCATTCTTTCTTTTAATTTTTTTGCCATTAGAAATGATCTCATCTATCAAAAGCAAAGTTTAGTCACCACGCTGAACTATAAGGGGCTCCCAGTGCATAAGGCTCCTCCCATTGCGGGACTGGGGAGTGTTCTTAACCCCACTTTTGGTGTTGCTTTTGTTCAAAAACCTCAGCATTACTTCAACTTTCTCATGCGTTAACATTGTGCTGCTAAACATATTGTCACGTAAACATGTTTGAAGCACTAAACCCACAAAAACATGGGCAGGAGTGGTGAGAAATGGCTTGACTGCTGAAATTTAACTTGAGCACCATGCGCTTGGACAGGAAAGAATGGAAGGAAAGCATTTATGTAGCAGGCCTCAACTAGTTTGGGAAAAAGGCTTGGGTGACTTCAATGGAGGTGAAAGCCCATGATAGGAGTCAATAGTACAACAACATTCAGTAAATAAAGTCCTTGGGATAAAACCTATTGCAAATTTGAGTTAGAAGTTCTTCTTAAGAACTTTGATCCTTTGAGTATATGGAAGTTTCATAAAGCAGGTTTTTTGCCAAGCCCATTATTTGAGCAGTACTTGTTTCTTCATGAGTCCTTTATCTTCCTGCCATATTGTCACTGGAGAACTTTGCTCGTCTGTAGTAGGATTCAAACTAGGATACAAGGCTCTGAAGTGATAAAAGCTGTAAGATACCGTCTTCATGCTAGGTAGACCTATTCCAAAATCTTGTAGTGAATTTCTACTGAAACCTAATGCACAAAAGATGTTATTTTAGTAACAGTAAAGGGCGGTGCAATCAAATAGAATGCAAGTTCTCTTTCTTTTCGTTGAAAGGATTGGAAACGATGCCTAGGGCCACTGTAGTTCACCTTTTGCAAACTACATTATGGCCATTGTAGTTGTAATCAAAATCGTGATTGTAATCTTCTTTTATATGAACATGTGTTAGTGGTTCACTTGTAAGAAGTTCTTGACACGTTATTGCTTGGTAATGAATGAATGCTGTTGAATCAAAAAAAAGGTTTTATTGGTCCTTTCCTCCCAAACAGATTAAACAGTAAGAGAAAGCACCAATCATGTTAAGTTGGCCTAAAAGTGTCAGACTTTATTGTTTCGGCACTTCACCATCATACATTTGCTTCTCAAATATTATGTGCTGTCTTAATCTGCTAGCTTATCTGTCGGATTTATTTACGTAGATGGTTTTTCACACCATCCCATTCCAATTTTGTAGGTCTACGTAAAGAGTGCTCTGTTTCCACACTCTCCAGCTCCTTGTCTCAAGTAATTCTCGAACTTGTAGAATAGCTTCTTCCCAATCCATTGCTTCTCAGATATTGTTCAAGCATGTGGAATGTTGGATACATGCTGGCAAATCTGGGATTTACTTTGCCTTGCATCATTAGTTATGCGTTTTTTCCCTGTTTGAGCGATAAATTTTGATCCACAGCAGATTTGATTAATGACTAAGAGAATAAAATTCCATATGCAGCTGATATCCAAACAATGTAGTAACAATTAGATCCGATAGGTTGCTGTTATTCTGTTATAGCTAAATGTATAATATGCATGCGAAAATGGTGCATAAAACATGATATAAAGCTGAAGTTTGACCAAGTGTACGGAACCTAATAAAGTAAATCTTCATATGCAGCTTGAAATCGAACCAGTGACCGAGGTGAACAACGTAACAATTACATCTGATAAATCCATCTTTGCTGGCACTTTGTTAGCGATTTTTTGATACCTATGCATGCTCAAAGATTGCACAAAACATGATACAATGCCCAAGTATGGCAATCTGTACAAGAACCCAATCAAAAGTGAGAAGTGCACTACGCCCCTTCTGGAAGAAGGAAAATAAACATGACAATGCATGCCTGGTGTAGATTTAAACAAGTTCAAAGTGCAGGTTTGCGATTAGAAAGTTCTGCCCCCGTGTTGCCTGTGGCATCTACACATGCTGCACAAAACCCAACCTCACAGGGCACTTAGATTTCAGATTAGAGGTCATCATCTCCTTTCAAGGTGGATATATCACTTAGGATGGGCCATGGATATTGCACTAAATGGGTGGTGTTTGAGAAGTCACAGCAAAAAATAAAAAGTGAATTGGTTCTTCAAGTTTAAAATGGACGGGGAGAGTACTGATCACCTTTCTACGATGGTTATCTGATTATGGATATTGTGCTAAGTCTGTCGAGGTATCTCTCTTTCATATGTCTGTGAAGGTTACTCCGCAAAACAAGGATGAAATGAGACTTTCAGATTTAAGTGTTTGTGTATAGTTTTGGTGTCTATGGTGCGAAGGACAGGAAAGATGTTGAGGATGCATTCTTGTTCGTCTCAAGGAATTTTATCTTTGTTTTCCCTCCTCGTGGCATAGAAAATGTCAAGGAACTTTTGAGAACTTGCACAGAAGGCCATTCTTGTGTATGAAAACGTTATTCTGTACCTTCCCTTTACTTAATTTCAAATTTTCACTTTAAGTTTTTGATGTACCCTCAACATTACATTTTGTCCTCCATGATAGTTGGGTGGTGTGGGGGTGGTGGGTGGTGTGCGGATAAGAAAGTAATTTTTAGTTTTTCACTTTTCACTAAAACAAGAACCAAAACTAGTTTAGGTGTTTATTTTTAAAGAATTTATGATCGTGTAAGCCAGAGCATTTTGTTTTGGTTGCTCCTTTTTCATTTCCTTTCAAAGATTTTTGTCTTTTCCTTGTATTGTCCTTTCTGTCCTGTATCTTCATCACGCAACCCAACCCGACCCACCACAGCCATCTCGCATCACTTCGACCACTACACCATCACTACCAATGACCTTCAGCTCTGACAGATCCAACTAAATTGCGCCAATTAGGTAAGACCACGAAGGATTTAATCAAGTGAAGTTCCCTGGTATTCCATATCCCCATTCTTGGAAAAAGCCTTAGTCAATACCATCACTAAAGTTTGTTTTCTCCTATACTATTGGGTCTTCTACAAGCACATAGTAGGAATCTATCTGTTAAGGCTATGAAGATTTTCAAAAGCTTATGAAGTTTGCACGTGTAACACACATCGTCAATTGCAGTAGCTAGCTTGATTATCTTCCTGTCTACCTCATGTTTGCATTTAAATTATGTTACCTTCAGTTCCTTTTGAATTTGTTTCCTAGTGCATAATGAGGAGTATCTGGTGTTCTGTGTTAGTAAATTATTGGAAGAGTATTAAAATATTTTACACTTGAATGAAGCTAAGATTGCAGGTGGTCACATATTTGGTGACTTTTGAAATGATTGCCTGAGTATCTGATTGGCGCAGGTGGAAAGCTCGCTCCCAGGCAATTTTAATGCTTCTCCAGAGCCTTGAGGCTGATTTCTTTTGCTTGCAGGTTCTCTGCATCTTCTACTTATCTATAATAATCTCTAGATGTTCTTCATTCTTCTAAATAAATTCTCAGTCTTCTTCAGGAAATAGACGAGTATGATAACTTTTACAAAGTAAATCTGGAGAGCTATGGCTATTCTAGTGTCTACATTAAAAGAAGCGGCCAGAAACATGATGGCTGTGGGATTTTTTACAAGCCCGACAAGTATGGTGGATTTTTTTTGTTTGTCAGTCAGAATAAAAAATGAACTTCTGTGTTGGAGTTACCATATACAATTTCATGACTTGATTTGTGGCTTTCTGAAAGTGTAATGGAAACTTTTATTGTGATTCTTCTTTGAATCTTTTACTCGAATTAACCATAGCATCACGGCATAAACAGAACTCGACAGTGACTGATTAGGATTTTTTTTGAATACAAAATTTGGGGAAAAATTGATGCAATTCTTTCGTAGGGTTGGAGAGCATCTATAAGGCCTAGAAATGATATTCTGTCCGTTGTTGTAGATACCTTTTTTCTTCCATGGAGTTCTAATGCAATGTTGCATGTCTAGATCTTAATACTGCCTCTTCAATATGTTGTATCAATTAACCTCTTTTTTTCCTTTCATTTCTTTATGCAGAGCAGAGTTGGTTATAGAGGAGAAAATAGAATACAATGACCTTGTAAACTTGTTGCATGGTGAAGCAAAATTATGCTTGGACAAGGATAAACATGCATCTGCTAGTGGAAATAGTGCTGCTACATCAAAAGATGGTATATTGCCTAGTCCAGATTTAGTACAAAAACATGTTTGTTTTCTATCCTATTCGATGTTGCTATATTGTGCATTTTGTGGAGTGGGTGGTGTGGCGCAGGGCGTGGTGATGTAGATAGGATAAAACTGTGGATTTCATTCTACCTGGCTACAGACAGGTTCATGACCTCTCACTGGTGTATATTGCCTGCTCTAGATTGAAGGATTAACTTCTCTTTGTTTTCTAACCGTTTTGACGTTGGTATATTGCATATCATTTCTCTAAAAGTAGCGTGGGGTGCACCGAGGTTGGGTTGAAAGGGGAATAATGTAGATGCGATTGAATTCTGGATTTTAATCTATGTGGCAGCAGGTTCATGGCGAGCCCAGAACTATTTACTGAGATTGCGGGGAGAATTTTGCATATCCGAAAGGGGAGTTTAACTTAGCTGTTTGAGATTTTGGTGAAAGACTCATAATGGATATGCAAGCACTCAACTCAGAACTTATCAAAATTGTTATTTTGAAGACTCATAATGGATATGCAAGCACTCAACTCAGAACTTATCAAAATTGTTATTTTGATCTCTCCCTTTTTAAAAAAAATAACCTGATATTCTCTTTGCACTGCTTCACTAAGGATGACCTCTAGCTTCAATTAAAAGATGACCGACGTGCAAAATTTTCATGGGAAGGAAGGGTTGACATGATTAGATCGGAAGCATCAGTTGCTTGTAAGGGTCTGTCTGCTAGAAACTTGACCAGCGAATGAATGACTAATAATTGTAGTTGAACAGGATACTTCCACAACCATAAGTTCTCTACTTGAAGGGTTATAGGAGATGCTTGCTGCAAATTTCACATTGGATTAGAAACCATATGATTTTGCATAATATTGAGAATTTCCTTTCCTTGGTCTAACCCTTTTCGAGAGCATTAGCTTTGGCAGAAATAATTGCTGGTTTAGCCACTTGTCCCATGCCCAAGCCTTGTATTTACTCTTTCTCTGTCTAATGGAGTCTTTAAGGAAATGCTTTTGACTATAAGGATCTCTGAGTTGCTGATTCCATTGTTACCTATCCAATGTTATGCGGCAAATTGTTTCATTACCTTTTGTTTTCAGGTTTGGAGCTAACAAGTGCTCAAGGTGATCGGGGTAATCCTAATGATCCACGTGTAAGATTAAAACGTGATTGCGTTGGTATCATGGCTGCCTTCAAACTTAAGGACTCTTCTCATCGCATCATCATTGTGGCAAACACACATCTTTACTGGTATATTAATTCAAAGAAAGGTTTTGTCTGAAAAGGTTAATTTGTCTGTTAGAATGCTGAGATATGAAATACTGGACATTCCATTTTGCTGGCCAGGGATCCTGAATGGGCTGATGTCAAGCTTGCACAAGCAAAATATCTGCTATCACGCTTAGCTCAATTCAAAATGCTGGTCTCGGACAAGTTTCAATGCGTGCCTTCAGTAGTTCTTGCTGGTGACTTCAATTCAGTTCCTGGAGATAAGGTTTGTTAGCAAATAGGACTTGGTAGCTATCTCTATCTTGAGCTTGCTGTTAAAACTTGATTTTGCAAATGAGTTTCTTCTTCTCTTTCTTTCTTTCCCGTGATTGGGCTGGGCTGTGAGAGGAGGAGAAAAGTGTAATACCCCATATTTTTTAATAATTTTCTATCACTTTAAAATAAATAAATAAGTAATAACTAATTAAATAAGTTTGTGACCTTTTTGTCGTATTAGAAAAGTTTTGGTGCCTTTTGAACAAGAGGCTAAAGTTGAGGGGGTTTCGTGTAATTTGCCAATTAGTGCTTTGATATAAGTAGCATTTTTCCCCTTTCAGCCTCCTCTTTCTTCTCTGCATGCCGCCTCTCCCATTCTCTTCTCCATTTCAGGCCTAAATTGTTTGTGCTTTGGAGATTTGTGGTCTAAGTCGAGTGGCGTGGTTTGGGTGGATTGAAAATTTTTGTCGAATTACTGGTTTAAGGTAAGGGATTTTGCCTCTCTTTGCTGTGGTAAGGGATTTTGCCTCTCTTTGCTGTGGTAAGGGTTTTTCCATAACACGATTCGATCTGTAGATGGAGTCTTATCCAATTAAATTGGTTCTGGAACTTTAATCCAATTTATTGTCCCCAATTTAGTCCCTAAGCATTTAATTGTTGAATTACCGGTTGTTGAAATTAGACTTTGGAATAATTTGTTTAAGCTGCTGCGTTTAGTAAATTTATTTTGTACGGATTTTTTTTAGAGAACAAATTGTATTAGACCTTTATTTTATGGAGATAATTTATTTTAAAGGATTTAGTTGCTCTGTATATACCGATGTCACCAGAATTACAGCGGTATATCAGGAAATTTGATCCCAGTCACGGCTTTCATTTTGGGGGCGTGACAAAGTTGGTATCAGAGCTTAGGTATGCAATTCTGTAGACTCTTAAGTCAGAGATAATTTCTGATTGAGATTAGACTTTGAGAATGTGGATTAGGTTGACAAATTATTCGATGTTTCAGCCTAAGAGTGAGATATGGGGCATGTACACAATAGTAGACCACATGTTAGTTGCCTTTTGGAATTCAAAGATTTTTAGCATTAACCAAAGAGGATGATTGAAAGGTATGACTAAGAACTTTTGGTGTTTTTGTATAGCTCTATCAGTTAGCAGCTATTGATGGTAAAGGTTGTTATTGTGATATATGAGTGATGTGGTGACCTAGAGACGTAAACATTGGTGGATGCGTGTGTAGAATTTAATTTTTGGGTTGTTTTGGCCATGATTGATTTGATAATAGTTTGAACTCGTTTGATTGGAGACATCAGAGTGCACAGCGAAAGCATAGTGGTTAGAACTTTAGTCTTTGGGGTTATGTGTAGTGCTCGTAGAAATTGGTTATCAATATTGGCTAAGTCAAAGTAGTATGTTTTAAAGGTTATTTGATGGTAATTGTTTTGGGATCAGACTAGTGAAAATTGATGGGAATCATATTTCTCTTTAGGTATTCTTGTGGTGTTGATTACTGAATTTCGTAGACATTGCAGGGTTGCAGTTTTCTTTAGGCCTTAGACATTGAGTTTGTGGTTCTAGTAGTTATTGGAATATGGATTAGAACATTGAGTTTGATGCTATCTTGTGTAACCATGTGTTTTAAGTGCTCAGGTGTTGTAGGCATAGTGATTTTAGAAATTGATGTCGACAATTTGATTAAGTATTATATTTGTAAGGCTAATGGGTTGGTTGATGCATTAACCATTAAGCAGAAAGCGTGTCGATAGCTTAGTAACTTTAGTTACTAGTTAGTCTAATTGTCAGCGAAATGTCATTAAGAGAATATTGAAATGGTTCTATTTGTGACTTTGTACGGGCGTAGATTTTGATCACCTATAGTGTGGGGCTACAGGGGCAAGAAGAAAGAAATCTCACGGATTGGATATGTAGAGTATAAGTCCCATGTCCCATGTGGTTGAGGTGAAGATTGGTTACTACCTTTGGTATACTTTGAGGTTAAGCGTGTTAATGTTAGGTATTGTACCTAAGCTATGGTTTGATGTATTCTCATAATGACGCAACTGGAGCGTATTGATATTGTATTGGTTTCGGGTGTTTTAAATGTTGATTGGAGTAACTTAATTCAGTGTGTTTCGTTTGATAGCCAAGTACAAATACTTTGAGGAGCAATCTGAACATAATTTTTTTTGGATTGTGAGGAGCGTGTCATGCTCTTTAGTAAGATAGCATTTGCAAGAACATTAAGGTACCTCCAATTCCGAGGACGGAATTCTTTTAAGGTGGGGAGAATGTAATACCCCATATTTTTTTAATAATTTTCTATCACTTTAAAATAAGTAAATAATTAATTAAATAAGTTTGTGACCTTTTTGTAATATTAGAAAAGTTTTGGTGCCTTTTGAACAAGAGGCTAAAGTTGAGGGGGTTTCGTGTAATTTGCCAATTAGTGCTTTGATATAAATAGCATTTTTCCCCTTTCAGCTTCCTCTTTCTTCTTTGCATGCCGCCTCTCCCATTCTCTTCTCCATTTCAGCCCTAAATTGTTTGTGCTTTGGAGATTTGCGGTCTAAGTCGAGTGGCGTGGCTTGGGTGGATTGAATTTTTGTCAAATTACTGGTTTAAGGTAAGGGATTTTGCCTCTCTTTGCTGTGGTAAGGGATTTTGCCTCTCTTTACTGTGGTAAGGGTTTTTCAATAACACGATTCGATCTGTAGATGGAGTCTTATCCAATTAAATTGGTTCTGGAACTTTAATCCAATTTATTGTCCCCAATTTAGTCCCTAAGCATTTAATTGTTGAATTACCGGTTGTTGAAATTAGACTTTGGAATAATTTGTTTAAGCCACTGCGTTTAGTAAATTTATTTTGTACGGATTTTTTTTGGAGAACAGATTGTATTAGACCTTTATTTTATGGAGATAATTTATTTTAAAGGATTTAGTTGCTTTGTATATACCGATGTCACCAGAATTACAGAGGTATATCAGGAAATTTGATCCTAGTCACGGTTTCCGATTTCGGGGCGTGACAAAAAGAAGAGGGAGGGGGGGGGGGGGGGGGGGGTTGAGGGAGGGAAGACAGAGAGAATTTTTTTCTATCTTCGATCCTTTTAGTTATACAATAATGGGTGGATAATCGTCAATGTAACGGTGATAGAGACAACGTGGAGCAGTTGACGGATGAGAAGAGAGGATAATAAAACTTTGACCCTTTATTGTCTAGGATTTCCTCCATCTTGTGATCCCACCCTTTTGTTACACCATGTCATCTCATCACTGTTATAGTGAAGATTTTCTTGACCTAGAGGCTCTATGTTGTGCCGTGAAATATGTGTTCACTGTTTTTTTGTAAGAAAAAAGGTCAGCAAAGGTCAGCAAAAACTTGAAAGTCATTCCACTCCCACATTTTTCGCCTATCTATATTTTCCTTGGTTAGTTCTATATGTTATGATTTTCTCTTTCATTGTTCTGGATAACTCCCTGTCAAATATGCTTGTGTGTAGTTAGATAACAAGGAAGAAAACTTCCCAAAAGAATTAATGATTAAATATTTTTTGTTTACTTAATTTTGACCACTTTTGTTTTATTACACATGGCTATTAAATTATTACTAATTTAGCTAGTACGACTTTATAGTACCTTTTATTATTATTTTTTTCATAATCTTGTTCACATATTTGAGCCTTCCTTATTGAAAAATCTTAGAATCAATAGATTTTTCTGATCTGATATTCTTATATAACTCGCAGTTATATGGTAATTTCTTCTATATTTTCAGGTTACCCCTGTTAGTTTACCTGGGGGGAGTTTGGTTTGTCCCTCAAACTTGAGTTGCTTATCCAGTTACCCTCTTCTACCAAACATTCTAAATTAAGAGAACAACTGGATTATCCTGCTCTCTTGTAGTAGTTTTTAGAAGTGGATCTTCAAATTACAAAGTCCAAAAGTTTTGAGCCATGTTTCATTGTCATGTTAACAGTAGGCTCATTTATGATTGTGAATTATAAGCTAGAATATCTTAGAAGAACTTGATGAGCCGACTCCAATCCAAGGGACAACAAACTTCATCTTAAATCTTTTGGCCGATAGATTGCTTTACTGAACTTGGAAAGTCATTCATTGTCTTGAATGGTTTTGTAGATCAAAATTAGGTTGTTATAAGATTGCAGATGCAGAGGCTTGAGCCTAATGGAAACTTCTGCAGGTTTTAACTGCAGTAATAATCACAAATTTCTAACAAGATTTCGGTTGTTTCAGGTATATCAATACCTTACTTCAGGCAGCTCTTCATTAGAGCTTGTGCAGGAAAATCCGGAGAATCTACCTATTCCACTGTGCAGTGTTTATGCATATACAAGGGGAGAACCAGAGTTCACGAACTGCACCCCTGATTTCACCAATACTCTTGATTATATATTTTTCATGCCTTCCGGGGACTTGAAACCAGTCAGTTACCTTGAACTACCAGAACAAAAATCCTCTGATGTTCGCGGTGGATTGCCAAATTACCACCATCCTAGTGATCACCTGCCAATTGGTGCTGAATTTGAAGCTGTATGATTATGGAATATCTTGTTTTTTGTTCTTTTGGTGGTGTCTGGGAAAGCTTCCTTTTTTAAAATTTTCCTGAGTAGTTAGGAAATTTCAGTTGAGCGATTCCATTAGTTCCAGAATTTGAGTCCCTGAACAAGTTAACCTTTTTTGTTATCTTCTCCGCGATGTTCCAAAGCATTCTGTTTTATTACAGTGAAACGTAGTTTGGATAAATTATCTGCATATCGCTTCCTGTCCGGCTGACTTTCGCTTCAGCTTAGTGACGAACTGGGAACTTTGAGCAGGAATAACTTGAAATTTCCAAATTATATTACTGAAAGTTCTAGAAGGGAAACCTTCAATAACTGAACAGAAGTCCTTCGGGGCATATGCCCTATGGACGAGGGATGGGCTATGCCTACCAGATCAACTAGTCACGTGCTTTGATGTAGCACCCTAGTTCAGCAGCAAGTGTTGACTATTTAACCAGACCATATTGGTAATGCCTGTATGACAGGCAAGTTATATTTTGGATTGAAAAGCCGATATGAAATACTTCACATTCAATTCAATACATTAATTAATAATGACAAAGAACTAACACACACTTTTGAGGGATACCTCTTGCGCGATCCGAAATTATCATCGAGGAAAAAAGGTCTTTTGCGTGACGTGACGGGTGCTGGCCACAGCCTAAAACAAACATTGGAGCGTGTATCTTACACAAATTAGCATCAGACCACCATGGAGATTTGGAGCTGGAAGTGCTTGCTTAAGCCTAGCCATTGCTGTTCCCAAACTCCATAGTAACGGATGAGGATCCTGTGCAGTGCTTCGTCGCTTTAGTTCGAAACCTAAACTTGATGATTGGTCCTTAAAAATAGGATAAATTACCCACGGTACCAGTGAGCTTTACCGTAAACTACACATGGTTCCGCCTATTTTTTTTATTATTAGGCTAAGCTACACAATTTTAGTTTTCAGTTAACAAAATTTAATAAAATAAATAAAAAGACTGTGATATCCTTTATAAACAAATAAATTTTCCTCTCACTCACTCTCTCTCTCACACACACACACACACACACCGCCCCACACCCCCTCCACAGACCCCTCCTCCCCCCGAGTGAACTAACCTCTTTCGACAACCGAAAACACCCTCCGTTGACCGACAATACCCTCTGGTGACCAATAGTGACCCGCCAACAGCCCCACCAACGACCACCCACCAACAGCCCTGTCCGCTGTCGATAATCACCACTGCCCCACCCCCTTCAATTGCCCTGCCACCACTGCCTAAGACAAACCCAATTCCCGATCTTCAACCAACCACCAACCACCATTGCCCCACCAACAGCCACCCGCCAATAGCACCATCCGTTCACTTTACTGACAGGCCATCACCGCAGCCACCACGATCCATCCCCCCGCAACACACTCCGGCGATTCCGCCTGCAACTCCACCACCCCTACACTGCCTCGCCATGACCCACTACCGTCGGCCCATTTCCACATCCAAAGCAACCCACCCACAACCACCAAGGCCACCACACTACCCCTCTCTATTTAGCTCATATCATCCTCGCCGTCAATCACCTGTGTCGGTGGTCACCGATCCATCACCGAAAATCTTCTTCGCATCGAGATCCACTGGAAGTCTTATTCGCCTCGAGATCCATCGCCGTCGGTGATCACCGATTGTCGTTAAGGTATATCGATGCCGGCGGTCATCGGCAGTGGAGGACGCCACTAACCCATGGATATGCTACCTCTCTTTCTCCCTTCCCCTACTCTCTCTGTTTCTCGTCCCCCTCTATTTCTCTTTGCCTTGCTTCTTTTCTTTTCTTTACCTTCCTCCTATATCTCTATCTTTTTTTCTCCTACAAATTTCTCTGTGCATGTGCCTCTATGAGTGTGGGCAGTGGCTGCCCGTCGGCGGCGATGTTGGGCATCAGTGGCGGCGGTCTTGGCTTTTTGTGATAAGAGAAAGGAAGATGACATAAGGGCATTTCGGTATATTATAATAAATTAATGTTGTCTTAATTTTTTCATAACATGCTCTAACAAAAATATGCCTTATCTTATGTAATACAATGACAAATTATAGGGAGAACGGGAGTAATAAGAATAGATAATACATACCGTCATGTATAATATAATTTAGGGCTAATTATACTTATGTCCCTGAGGTTTGGGGGTAATTACAAGCGAGGACACAAAGTTTCAAAATGTAACACTTATGTCCATTGACAAACGGAATATCAAAATACTTAACGGTTCTGACAAAAAGACCAAGTTGTCCCTAAATAAAAGTTAAAATCTTGATTTGTCCCTGGGACCACATGAAACCCTATTTATTCAAATGCCATTATCTTCAATTTTTCTCTCTTAAATTCTCTTCATTCTCTCTCTCTCTATTAAATTCTCTCTCTCTCTCTCTCTCTCTCTCTTCCCCCACCACCCCGCACAACATTCCACCGCTGCTACCACCTTCCCTTCACCCCTCAAGTTGTTGCGCCTCCCATTCCCCACCGCAACGTAGAAAACGAGATCGGTGAGATCACGGCCAACCAGCCATGGCGAGGCAGCAGCCAGTGGTGGCGGCGAGATCGGCGGGATTGTGGGTTTGCGAAGGGATTGCCGGGATCGGCGAGATTGTGGGTTTGCGAAGGGATTGCCGAGATCGGCGGGATCGTGGGTTTCCGAAATAGGGTTTTAGAGAGAGAGAGCTGTCGGCTGTGTGGGTTTGCGAAGGGATTGCTGGCAGCGTGGTGCGGGGAGGGGCTTGCCGGAGTGGTGGGGTGCTACGGGGAGAGGCTGCCGACATGGTGGGTGGTGCGGGGAGAGTCTGCTGGCGTGGTGGGGTGGTGTGGACAGGGGCTGCCGACGGCGGGGGGGGGGGGGGGGGGAGGGAGGCGACGGCCGACGGGGACTTCAGATTCACTGGCAATAGGAGAGAGAACATAAAACCCTAATTTGCAAATTAGGGTTTCAAGAAAACCCTAATTTGCAAATTAGGGTTTCAAGAAAACCCTAATTTGCAAATTAGGGTTTCAAAAATATCCTAATTTACAAATTAGGATTTCAACAAAATCCTAAAACTAAAACTGATAAATAAATCATATATAATAATAAACAGATATTTTTCAATATATACAGTACAAGGGGTAGTATCGTCATTTTAAAAATACATATTGATGACATCATACAAAAAGTACACTTTTTAGACGGAACCTTGACGGATGGATACGGGTGATACATTTGAAACACTTTTGGTCACGAAATGTTACATTTTGAAACTTTGTGTCCTTAACTGTAATTACCTCCAAACTTCAGAGATATAGGTGTAATTAACCCTATAATTTAAGTCAAAACTCAAAGATGAGGTGTATAATTTATTCTAAAAAATATTAAATTTATCTTTTCACAGGAGATGCAAACCTTTTAGGACTGCACTTCTCTAGTAACATAATTGTGAGCATGGTTAGCGGTGCCGGTGCACGGTGCCTAAGGCTTCACATCCCCAAAGAGGAACCCCACTATAACGTAGTTCTCGAGTCAGTGTCTGAGGATGAAGGAAATGGTTGATCCACACTGTTCCTCAGGAAATGTCGGTGAAAGATGTGATGGAGGATGGGATTTGTAAACCAATCACAGCCATCCAAAGTGGCCAATCACATCATTACCAACCCCACAAGAACAGTGGGTCCAGAGAAAATTGAAAGAACAGCTGTAGTGGAAACCCAAGTCGTTGTCCATCTAGCATCACCGGCCCCAGAAATAGTACGTGACACTGCCATGTTCTTGGGTCTCGGGGAACCTCATAACGTCCACTTTGATGTGCACATGCAGTCTCATGCACGTCCAATCGAACTAAAAAGTAGCTGACGTGCTAGCCGAAGCATCGGTGACCATAAGTTTCGAATAACGCTAGAAGACTGAGAGAGAATCACAACTAGAGTAAATAACTGTGTTTTCTCGTCACTTCACTCTCCCTGACTGCTGAGGAACTTATGTTATATTCTTGTGAGTGAACTATTATTGCGAGAATGAGACGTATTAGCTCACAAGTACTTGCATCAGACTTGTAGGTTCAATTACTAGCTAGCTAAAGTGTTGGTTTCATATGGAGGCCGTATTGATCCTTTCTCCTCCTAGAGGATAAATAGGACTGCAACTAGGATTGAATTTTTATGAATTTGACCGATTTAATTAAAATATTGTCGGGTGTTTTCTAATCCGATAAAATCCAACCCCAACTTAATTCTTGCGTTGAGCTTATATTATTAGGAGTAATCTTGTGTTGTACTTTTAAAATTCATATAATTTGAATAGAAACTCTACCACCAGTTACCTCCACCTTCCTGATTGCACTGCCGTCTGCCGCCATTTGATGTACACTGCCGGTCTAGTTTAATTAGGATAGATTTCACAATTTTGTGGCACCTAATTAATGATACTAATCAACGTAATTTTGGACATAAAAAGCCTCCAGTTAGGCACGACGCACACTAAAAATGCATTGACAAGAGAAGGGAAGTTACTCTCATGTTTGCCTCCCCGTGAGAAATTTATAATTTACCTACTCCACTGATCAGCCTCTATAAAACGGCTATCTATTTAGTGTTGTCCCAAGGCACTGCTCTCAACAAAGACTAGCCTGCAGCTACTGCGTACACTTCCATGGCCACCCAACTTGCAACCCTTTCAGGTTTCTGGCGGAACACCAGCCGGAAATTCTCACGAGTAGTGGCACCGAAAGGAGATCAGCGCCCTACAAATCTCTCACTCTCATGTCCCAAAATTCTGCCGTACCAATTGATTAAAGATCACACCCCTAGTGAAACAATCTCTGAGGAGCAGCACGGGAAATGTTCAAGAAAGAAGAAGCTTTGGAGAGGTCAGAGGCAAAGGACGGCGAGACTTGTTCGTCGCGAGATAGGCGTTTGGCTCCTTGCATCTTCGGTGAGTTACGTCCTAAAGAAGGCTGAAGCAATTCAAAAGAAGTTTTCTAGCAGTGCTGCTGAGCATCCTGGGGGGGGGGGGGGGGGGGGGGGGAATGAGGCCTCTCTGGTTGGCGTATATTTCTCTGTCCCTGTGGTTCCTCCACCTGTTGTTCCACCTGCGTAGCAGGTTTGATAATTATATTGAGTCCCGAACATATGTAAGTAATGTATAGCTGTTTCATTGATTCCTGTGTACTAGAATGAGCAAACATTGTACAACCTAACCTATCTCGTCTGGAGATCTATGTAATTACTATATATTCTGCAGTGATCCGAGATGTATTATCTACTTCACATACTTCCTCCATGGCTCCTTCCCTTTTATTGAAGGATAACGATACTTTCTGTCTTATTTTAGTGGGATATCAATGTGTTTGTTGGTGGGTATGCAGCGCGTGCCGGTTTGTGCACACCATACTAAGTTCATCTCGCTCTCTCACAATAATAGAGCATCACATCTGCTTCAAAGATTCTCAAGAATACTACAAGAAAAAAGACTTTTAGCGACGGATAATTCCGTCGCTAACGGTCCTCGTTCCGTCGCAAAAGACTTTTAGCGACGGGATATCCGTCGCTAAAAGTCCGTTGTTAATAACCCCGTCGCTAAAAGTTTGGAGACGGAATTTGGTGATCCGTCGCTGAAAATCTTAGTTTTACCGACATAATTAAATACTTTTACCAACGAAAATTTCCGTCACTAAAAGTATTTTTCCAAAATTTACCTTCTTTTTTGCCAAAAAAATTTTAAAAAAAGGACTTTTAGAGACAGAATATCCGTCGATAAAAGTCTGTCACAAATAGTTGACCAATTTCAGTAGCTAAATTTCGACGCTAAAAATCCATCGCTCACAACTTTGTCCGTCGCTAAAAGTCCAATGTCAAAAAATGAAGTCTTTAGCGATATATTTCCATCGCTAAAAATCAAATTTGATTTATTTGAAGTACTTTTAGTGACAGAATTTCGTCGCAAAAAAAAATATTTCTCAATTTTTGTTTATTTAAATATTAAAACCTATGTCCATCGACAATTAATCATAATCAACCAATCTAACAACAATTTCCTTCTTAAAGCTAGCATCATTCTTTATCAAATTTCAAGTAATACAAATAAGATTTAAGTCATACACCACCAACTAAAACTCAATACCAAACTAACAAAATTAGATATTCACTAAATATAATTGATCACATCATACAAATCTATAAAACAAAATTACAATTTTCATTGAAACATACAAAATATAAGTCAGGAACCTTGCTCCAAAATCCTGACGTGGCCATCGAGTCTCCAGCAGCACAAGATGTAAGCATTAATCCTGCAAAATTGTGGTGAAACATACAAAATATAAGCCAGGACTAGAGGAATCCGTGAACATCAATTGCCTAAACCTTATTGGTGCAATCTATAAAACAAAATTACAATTTTCTGAAGCAGTAAGTGCCTAAACCTGGAGATTAGCATCGTCGAAGGAATTGGAGTTGGTCGATTATCCAGAAACAGTCTGGGACTCGAGCTTTTTCGCCACTTTCAAAACCTAAAACCGTCAAAATCAATATCATCCAAAATAACAAAATCGCCAATACCAACCCAAGAAACCCTAAAATCGCACAGAATTACAATTAAATACCAGCTTTTACCTTCTTCTAGGCCTTCTTGGCAAAATACTTGGCAATGTCCTCTTCGGTGATCTTTCTTGACGACGAGGAAGTCGATCACTTCCTTCTCCTGTCGCGGTCATTGTTGTCACGGCGGGGCATGCTGCGGCTGCCAGAGTGTTACGGCGGGGTAGCAGAGGAGGTGGCCGGAGAAGGACGGACGAGTTGCCAATAGGAAGAGAGGGAAGAGAGAGAAGAGAGAGAAAATAGAGAGAAAGGAAAAGCGGCAGTGGGAGAAAGAGAAATGGAGTTAGGGTTTTTACATTAAATGACTTTTAGCAACGGACATTCCGTCAGAGTATATATTTAGCGACGGACCCTTTACCGACGGATAAATCAGTGGATAAAGGTCATTTTTAGCGACAGATTTTTGTCCGTTGCTAAAAATCGGTCGGTAAAGACAATTTATCTTATAGTGGAAATTAGTGTTTTTGTGATCTGACCCAAGGAGACTTGGACCAAGGAAATCAAACGGATATATCCTAGACTGTTTACTAGTTTTTATCGACACAGACTAGAAGTTTCTCTTCCGTTCTTGGACCCTTTTAATTAATTAATTAATTATTTATTTTGTTTTGGGAAAGCAGGGGCCAAATTTCATTCATCATCAGTTGGGAAGAATTATTAAAAGGAAATGTTTTCGCTGTTACTTGAGTTATAGGAATATTGCTACAATCTCCTGTATAGCGACACATTAATAGTTGTTAATTGTTTTTAGGACTTTTATTTTGTGAAACTAAAAAAGTACTGCTAAAAATCGTCGCTTAAAGCATTAGTGGAATTGCCATCAAATTATATATAGGGACTTTTTATAGCTGCTATATGAGGTATACTAACTATTTTCTTAGGACCAGGGTAGTCGTCAAAATATTTTCCTGTTAAAACGGAAAACATTAGAAAATACGAGCATCACAGGAATAAGGTGCATCCCTCTAATTCTTTCTTGTACGTTAGGTGAAGTTTAACGCAAGTGAAAATCTCAGATGTCAAGATGATTATTGCCATGTATTTCCTGAGGAATGAAGGAAACAAGTATATATGCAACACCCCATAGAAAAGAACTCATTAAAAGCTAACTGCAGTACGTATATATAGTCATTCTTCGGGTTGAAGTACTTATTCTATCCATCTTTTATGCACGCATGGATTCTATGGCTGCTTATAATTGATAGATCATCTATAAATGGTGATGCAATAGTTACTACATTATGTTTTAATAATGCGGGGACAAAAAGAGCACACGCATTGTAAAGAATATGCTATATTAGTCGACCCCGTTCCAGTTCCAGTTCCAGTTTCAGACACAAAACCAGTCTAGGTTTTCAGTATCGCAACAATTTCTAAATTTCTTCGTTAACAGCGTGCCTTGCTGCCTGAGGGACAATCCATATCAATGACACAGGGTGATCAATAACTCTAGCAAAACAATGGCCATAACCACTCTTTTAGGCCCTGCTCCTTTCAAGGAAAACAACCTACTAATTCTGAAAAAATGTTTTCGTGACAAGAAGTTCCCAAGAAATGCTTTTTCTAGAATATTATTTTTAGTTGTTTGGCTAATTATTAGAAAGTCCAATTCAAACTTACAATGATAAGTATATAAACATGTCATCGCCACTTATACACAGTCCACTCCTTGGACAATCCAAACACCTAGAATCTTGTAGATCACCGTGATAGCATATCTGAGGTGGCGAGATGAGACAGTGGTGGTGGTGGTTGGGGAAAACAGGGTGGTCAATCTGGGTGCCGCTTGTGTGCTGCGATGAGGCCGTCGGTGTGTGGTGATTTGGTTGTGATGATGTGGCTGTGGTGGTGGTACAGCGGTGTTTATACCGATCTGGTTGTAGGTGCGCTAGTTGTAATGTCGATCCGCTGGTGTTACGTGCGGAGGTGATATTTGAATGAGGTAGTGGAGAGCTGTGCTATTGAGGTGGTGAAGTTTGGTTGCAGTAGTGATTGGCCCTTGTGGGTGGAACAAAAGGGGGTATGTGTTAATGTTGGCGATTGTGCATGGGTGGTGGAGAAGAGTGCTTTGTCTGTGTGAGCCCTGGGTGAGCGCACGCGCCAGAGAGAGAGCTCAGCGAGTCTTCTGAAAAATGACTTATCGAACTTTATTTGGTAAGTGGTTTTTTGAGATTTTGTTTTATTAAATAGGTATGATAAGGAAATCATTTTGTGTTAGAAGGTTCAAGGATGCACCAAACATCGAAAAATGTAAAAAAAAAATTAAAAAAATAATTTTCGTGGAACAAATAATTCTGGCACACTTTAAAGCACCATCCACTCTGTTCCCCAGATGGAATTTTCAGATACTTTAAACGCATACCTCACCGGCTAGGGGTGAGCACGGTTCGGTTTGGTTTGGTTTGGTTTAGGGGTCAAATCGCAAACCGAACCAATGGACCTCGGTTCACAAATTCTCAAATCAAACCGAACCAAGACATCTCGGATTGAACGGTTCGGTTTGAACGGTTCACACGGTTTAAATTAAACGGTTCGGATCGGTTTGAAATATTTTAAACATTATGTAGCGTTCAAAAAAAATAATAGTCTAGTAACAAAAAGTTACATCATAGTTGCATTACATGGTATATTGAAAGAGTCAGCAAATGCAAAAGTGAAATGAAGTTACATTTTATTTTGAAATGAAGTTACATTATTTTACAAGGTGAACCATTAATCTAGTCCAAAAAAAGTAAATGATAAGTTATATGTGACAAATTATCAAGAAACAATAAGAACACAACATCATCAGCCCTTGTAAAATGGCCAATCCAGTAAGAACTTCAACATTTCAACACTTTAAGCCAAGATCCCATTTTTCACAATATGATTTAATCTGCAAAACAGGTGGAAATTAAATAAGCACAATACGATCAGTCCTTGATGGTGTTACACATTGAACATAGCATACTTGGACACTGAACATAACATACCAGCCCATTGCCATCCCTAGTTTCACCAAAGGCTACTGCTAATTAGGCAAAAGAAATTGCAAAAGTTTGTGACATAACATACTTGGACACTGATAAGATTCAACTACAGTTGCACATAATCCATTGGACTCCTATAGGTTTAATAAAGCCATAAGTGGGTACTTTGGACATCACTTGCCTTTTCTTACCAGCAACTTAGGTAATTTAGTACACTCCATTGTCTTACACTTTCAAGGAAAAATTGTATAATTATGTACTGCAGGTGTTACACATGCATGCTGTCCTAAGCTTGGCTGGGCAGCAGCATACTCAAAGGCTTATAAGCCAACCACAATTGTTCCTTGGAAAGAGCTTTTCACTCATGTACTTCAAACATGTGAAGGGGTTTTGTGGAAATAGATTACAGACCAAATGAGCTTTTCACTCATATTACTTCAAATATGTGTTTTCCTATAAGCATTGTTTGTACAGTTGAACATCCTGGGAATGAAGACATGCCCCAAAAATTTGAAGAAAAATCAGAACATTGGGTTGGACAAAAATCATAACTTTCATCTGCCACAATTTCCTACTTCATTTGAACAACCTTCATTTGGTCTGTGATCACATTTTCTGAAACTGATTACAGACCAAATGAAGGTTGTTTCGGATAACAAGTTGACAAATTCCAAAATCCATGCCATGTATTAGATTTTTTGTCAGACAGAAAGAGATGGTTCAGGGACTAGACATAAAGATGTCACCAGGAACACTTATTGTTTGCCTCCACATTAAATCTTTTGTTAAATCATTTTCCAAAATGGTAAATGTTTAATCCTTTAGCCAAAAAGGCAAAAACTAATTTATGAAACTATCAGCAAGCAGCCAAGCATTAGTAATGGTAATATGCATCCACTACAAGGAAAAAGGTCTACGCCGGCGCCTATTATAGCGCCGCGAAAAGTGTAAAAAGCGTTGCTGTAGGCTTACACGGCGCTACAGGACCGCCGCCTTTACTCGCGTTTCGGTAGATATATGCCGGCGTTTGAGGAGGTCTATAACAGCGGTCGACCGCCCCTAAAAGGCTTCCGCTATCCGTCTTCTAATGTTCCCAATAGCAGCGGTCTAAACCTATGCCGGCGGTAAAAGGCGCTGGCATAGGTAAATTTCTAAATTATTATATTTTTGGTTAAAATAGAAAAGCCAACGCCAAGAACCGCCGCGGTAGGTATTATTTTTATTTTATTAAAATGCTGAATAATTGAATCTATGTCAACAGTTCCTGCGCCGTTATAGGTTTCATTTTGCATTTGTTTTTTTTTAATGTATGGACTATGCCAGCACATATGACCGCCGGCATAGGCTTATTTAGATTTTTTTTTAAAATAATTCAATTATGCCGGCAATACTCTGACAGCTTCTATAAGTTATCACCCAAAAGAAAAGGAGAGCAAAATAATAGACAATGCCGACATTGCCAACCTCCTGTATATAAATATGTTTTCTTACATTGCTTTTCTCATATCATAGCTAGTAAAAACCAAATGCAAGTTAAATCTAAATTAGGACTTGGCTAGTAACAAAAGAACCACAATCTATTCAATTCTAGAACAATAACACACGTTTGTCTAGAAATAACAAGAGAAGTTAGAGGATTTTTACGAGTTAATTTGTACAAGACCTAATAAATCCTCATGCATATTTTCAAATCGATCCGGTAGCCGCCCATGCACATGATCAACATTAACCACCAAAATCGAGAATAATCCATTTGCATTCACTTCGGCATTAACCTGATATAAAGGTAACACATGTTAAACATAAAGAATAAGAAAGGAATATTATATCTCCTAGTCTCTTTGCACTTTAGATATGTTCAACAAGGAATATGTTCACATATTAAACACAAATAGCCATCTTTGAATCTCATTTTTTGCTTGTTATTTTTGAGTTGTTAGGCAAAAGCTTTTAGTGTATGTTGTTAGACTTGTATAGCTTTCACTTTCCATCAGCATCTATTGATACGTGATTGCTAAAATTTATGGCAAAGTAACAAGAACAATTTTACGAGATTGAAATTTCAGAACCCAGGGAGTAAGTGATGAATGATGATACATCCAATAACAAGTAAAATTTCACCGGTACTGAAATCTTTAGCACATCCATGGTTTACTCATTGTAAACATAACTTTTAATTTACGAGTAACTTTTTTATTTCCTAGGGGTATGGTTTTATCCCACCTCACTCATGCAATGTTAGGAGTAAGGTCTAGGTCCCCTGCTATGTTATAGAAGCATGATTGCTCTTTTGGTCCATCCTTCATAGCAATTATCCGAATTTATAGGTTAAAAAATACCAAGTATCCCATAAATAACTAATTTTACAACTATAAGACATGTTTGACATTCCTGTGACTTACAGCCAACCACAATGTACTCTCAGTGTCTCCATATACGAATGCAGATTTCAAGGAAGTAACCAACCTCAAGGCCAAAAAATTAAGTTTAATGGCCAACAAACAGCTGGGCTATTCCCTATAAAAAATGACACAAGTATACTTCTGAGCCACTGTTTTTGGCTTTCCAGTTGAGAATTGAAAACAAATAAAACCAAACACAATTTCACTGCCTATCTCCATTGCCTTCATTCAAGCAATCTGTATTCTTCTTTTTCAGTTTTCGTGTAGAAATCTGTGTTAGTGTTCAGCAAACCACCCCAGAGAAGTTTCTTGGTTTCCTAAGGATAACATTCTCAGGCATGGGAAGGAGATTTCCCATAGGAGGGAATCAGTTAACTCATCCAGTGCTTTCATATTCTCGATTGTTTGCATATATGGCTGCTACAGTTGCTATAATCTCATCCCTCAGTGGCTCTCTTTCGAGAAAACATTAAACCCTCCATCGCCTTTGGAAAACAAAACAACAGAAGATTCCAGCAAAATTGTTTCGTCGAGAAATAGCACAACAGAGACGTCGGTAATGCCACCGACCACGAGATGAGCAGAATTAGAAGGTACAACAGATAGGGTGCAACCGCAAAACGAAGAATTGCAGCAGCCATTGCCACCACCACCGCGTATGTCGCATTTGAGGGCTGCGTCTTACCATTTCCAGTCAACGGATAGGGCTCGCATTTAAGGTTAAAAGAAAACATTTGAAACTAATCGATCTTGTAGATACTGCTCAAAAGACTAATCGGCCGGAGATTATGATATCTTCTACCTCCCCTCTCTTTGAAACCAACACTATATATAGAAGAACTGTTAACACTTCTCTCTAAGTCATCAAATGAACCAACACCTAAAAAAGCTAGGAAAATATCCAGCACGTCAATCTTAACCACAGAGCAATATCACTAGAATAAAGCTATTGTGAACCCATCCAAACCAGGGGCTTTATCCTTGTTCATCCCTTTCAAAGAACCCACAGCTTCTTCCTCAGGAAAAGACCTTTGAAGATACTCTGTGGCTTCTAGATTGATCATAAAAATGTCTAAAATATCAAAAGAGGTCTGAAAGAGCAGTCACAACTAAAAGGCTGTTCAAAAAAATTGAAAATACCCCTCTTAATATGAAACTCATCTAAAAATAGCATGCCGCTAATCTTAAGCTTCCTAATCTGATTCCTCCTTTTACAAGCATTCGCCATTTTACGGGGAAAAAAATCTGTACTCTTCAACTAATTTCTAGAAACAGGTTCCAACCTAACATCTCAGCTCAACTATAGTACTTTTGTTGAATGCAGGAGAGTAAAATTGAAGTGTAACTCCAATGCAGAGAAATAACTCACCATATAATGTTGTCAATTGGACAATCGAATGCAAAACTTTGTAAACATCATAGAAACAATCAATTGTACATCAATTTGCTTGGGTGAAAGAAATAGATACCTAATTAGATGGAACCCCAAAGTGTGATCAATCCGAGAGCAAATTGAAGAATCCTTTTAGAGAAGCGGCGGGACTTCAGTTCTGAAAAGGAGAAGAGAGATTCAGCAAAATACTATATGTTTCACATATTGCATGGGCTCATGAACGCACACCGTTTGCTAATTTGATTCATGACTTATCTCTTCTGCCGGCTGACTTCACGGTGCCTGTAGTGTTCCACTGTGAGCTAAATCGGAAAGCACCCATTCTGGAGACCGATGAGAGTCTTCAACCAGAGAAAAAGCTTGAACCCTTCTAGATCTTATGCTCCAGGCAAGCGAGGATCTTCTTTCCCCTTTACTGAGCGATAAAGGAAGATCTGTTCTATTACAACACGGCAAAAGGAGAGAAAGAAGAAATTAATAGAGAATGAAGAATGGAGAGAGAGAGAGAGAGAGAGAGAGAGTCAAACCAGATTGCGTCGTGTATGAGTCGTGTGAGAGACTGAAAGTCGAACCAGAGAGTCGTGCGTTTAGTGGAGGAAAACAAAAAAAATCAAAAAGGAAGAAAAAAATCAAATTAAACCAGCATTCTTCTATAACAACAGTAAGTGAGCCGGCTAAAACCTTTTGACCGCCGGCATAGAATGTGTTTAGGCGCTAAATTTTGGCGCTCATGTTGTGGGGTGTAAATTTGACCTATGACAGCGCTGGACATGTGACCGCCGGCTTAAACCGTTGCTATAGAACTTACAACAACGGTTATCATAATTGTGTTGTCGTAGTCAATATATCGCAACGCCTTCGCGTGGCCGCCGGCGTAGAGCGCCGTAACATATCACTTTTTTTGTAGTGATCCTTTTACATATATCTTTTCAAGCACTTCAACAAAGCAACTTTCCATTAGAGTCCATTGATACAATTAGAGTATTACTGTTATTGTTGCATTTTTGCGGGCGTGGTTAAACAATTAGAGTCCATTGATACACCGAAAACCTAAAAAACTAGAATCAAAATTAGAACTCACCTGCTCGTTGTTCAGAAGCCGAAGAAAGTAAACTTGGATCCAAGAAATTGAAGAAACGCGATCTGGGCAGTGACCTTGATCTGGGATTTTGGAATGAAATTGAAATCTAGGTAGTGACCTTAAGGCTTAATTTTCCCAAATATTGACCGCAATAGATAGATAGAGAGATCGCGATCTAAGAAGAAATGCGTGGGCACTGGGCAGTGATCTTAATCTTCCCAAAATATTGTCGGTTGGGGTTCATCCGTGGGCTACCAATCTACGATGTCTGAACTCTAAAGGTGTGTTGTCTCTGAGTCTGAAGAAGAAGAGTGGAAGAGTAGCAAGGATTTGGACTTTTGGAAATAGAATTGTGGGCTGCGGCTGAAGTCTCTGGGAATGAAAAGAACAATGGCTGAATAAATTTAGGGTAAGTACTAACGCAGGTTATACTTTACCTTGGTTATTAAACTAACCAAGGTAAGGTGTGTATATATATATATATTAATCCTATAAACCCGGTTCGGTTCGGTTCGGTTCAGCAACGGTTTGGAAATCTTGAACCGTGAACCGAACCGAACCAGCCTCGGTTTAGAAATTTTCAATCCAAACCGTTCAATCTCATCAACAGTTCGGATTCAATCGGTTCGGTTCCATCGGTTTGAGCGGTTCGGATCGGTTTCGTCGGTTCACTGCTCACCCCTATCACCGGCCCTCAAGGCAAATACGTTGGGAAAAGCTATGTACATCAATCACCTATAGTACGAGCTTCAGGATTGACAATGGGACTGCCTAAAAGAAAAATCAAAAGAAAAAAAAAAGAAAAAGAAAAAGTGAAACGAGCTTAGCAAAATTATTATTTTTTAGACACCGCCCCCAGTCCATCTCTCTCTGCCACAAAACAACGTGATTCGAGCTTCGACTTTGCCTTGGCAACAACTAAACATCTTCGTTCCATACAACTTGCAGCTCCTTGTTCATAAAAAACAAGGCCTTATTTTACTCTTTCGCAAGTTGATGCACTAGGAGAAAAAGGGTAGTTTGTGATGGGTTTTTTGCGACGGACATCATTCCGTCGCTAAAAGGCTCTTTCAGCTTGATAAAATTCTATTGCTAAATTTTTTTACCGATGAGGTTACTAGTCGGTAAAAACTTTTATCGACAGATTTTCATCAACAGTGTTTTATCCGTTGCTAAAAGTTTTTAAATTTTTTTTAATTTTCAGCCACTTTTTTTTTTATAAATATTTTAGAAAACTTTTTAGCAATGGAATAAAAGTCTATAAGTTATACAAGTAACTTTTAGCGACGGAATATTTCATCGCTAAAAGTCTATAAGTTATACGAGTAACGTTTAGCGACGGACTTTTAGCAACGGAATATTTCCTCGTCGCCAAAAGTTCTGTTATAAAAAAACTCACTTTCCCTTCTTTCTCTCTCCCCGTTTTTCTCTCTCTGTCTCTCATTCACTGGCGTCCTTTCATGGCTTCGGCGACCCCCTTCTACGGTGACCCCCTTTTCGGCAACAGCCCCCCTTTCGGCGACACCCTCCCCCTACCCCCACGATGCCGTGTAGAGTCACATCTCCCAACGCCTTCCACTGCCTCGCAACCACGGCCGCCGCCCCACCATCGTCACTGTACCACCGCCGCCTAATTTTATGTTCTTGTCCAGCTGAGCAAACAAATTATGGTCTTCTATTTTGCTTCTATAGATCTTCGTGCATCTGTAGGCTGAAAACCAGTCTTTATATATCCACGCCTTCTCAAAGGTAGGGGGCTTTATATGTTATGATATCAGTAATATTATAGGCTTTAAATGCCTTGTGCCCTATCAGACACGCGGGCTTCATAATAGCCAACTATATTATGGGCTAAATGCCCCGTGCCTTCTCATGTAGCATCACGATAACAAGGTACGTGTTTTCTTTGGCTCAAACCCCCTACGTGTCTTCAAGGGCACGTACAAGGACTCTAAGTTCCGTCAAACCCCCTGGGGTATTTACACGAGCTCCGCGCTCCGTTGGCCCTCAAGGGCACATACAAGAACTCTAAGTTGCATCAAACCCCCTAAGGTATTTACATAAGCTTTGCGCTTCATCCTCCCTCAAGGGCGTATACGAGAACTCTACGTTCCGTCGAACCCCCAAGGGTATTTACATGACCTTTGTGCTTCATCCGCCCTCAAGAGTGCGTACGTGAACTCTAAAATTCCATCAAACCCTTAAGGGTATTTACACAAGCTTTGTGCTTCATCCGCCCTCAAGGGCGCGTACGAGAACTCTAAGTTCTGTCAAACCCTCAAGGGTACTTGCATGAGCTTTGCGCTCCATCAGCCCTCAAGGGCGAGTACATGAACTCTAAAGTTCCATCAAACCTTCAAGGGTATTTAAATAAGCTATACGCTCCATCCACCCTTAAGGGCGCGTACAAGAACTCTAAGTTCCATCAAATCCTCAAGGGTATTTACATGAGCTTTGTGCTCTATCCGTCCTCAAGGGTGCGTACGAGAACTCCAATTTCTATCAAACCCTACTAGAACTATAGGTTCTGCTAGCCCCCTCGGGCGGTCCCTCAAATGATGAACACCCTCAAGGGTGACAGGATAGAGCTCAAGTTCTATCCGAACGGTTTAGCTACAACTCTAACCCATAAAACGAGAAAGCACTCTGAGGGACTTCATCACCCCACGACTCTTTGCCAATTCAAAACCCTACCAAGCGAGGGTGCGAGGCTTCTTTTCCAGCTTTTAGCTGATGATAAGAGTAAAACGCAAGAATGATTTGGTCAGCTCAAGTTAAAGAACACAAACTTGCAACAAACACCCTCCAACGGAGAGCTGAAGACTACATTGTCAAGTGGAACCCCTCAAGAGGACATTTAAACACTTAGGCAAATATGTACAAGCACAAGCAATGACTTGCATGCACAGATTTGTGTCCTCTCCCCAGAGAGGCTACCATGGGGCACAGCCTCTAAAGGATCTCGAGATCCTATGATTTGTCTTCCCAAAGACGATTCCGAATAGCCTGCTTTGTCAAAGTTCCATGACTTAAGCTCCCAAGGGCTTAGGTTTGAGCACATGGAGCAGAGAAATATTATTTATCCCTATAAGCAGATGAAAAATCCCTTACAAATATGATGCTTGTCTCAAGACACATAGTATAACTTCTCAGCTAAACATTTTGGCTAAGGAAGTGGGGGAGCATATGATATAACTCAAATATAAACTTTCAATAATTGGGGGACACCTGGCATTTTCAGTCAAACTTGGTCAATTTACGAGATTGATAATTATTTTATCAAGAATTAGGATTCTAAAAAGCGACAAACTCCTATGTTCCTTTCATTCTCAAAAATCGTGACGTGATCCTTAAGGATCCTAACGCGATACTAGCACATCTAGCCCACGATCTAGTCCTACTAAGGGTCTTCTACCTACAATTATCTAAAGGGGACTACTCCCAGGTACGCAAACAACTACACAAAGACACGGTCTTTTTTTCTGCTTTTTCAGAGTTCTTCCCTGTAATTGCTCTCTGACTTAAGTATCGGAGAGTTTTTCGTTGGGAACCTAACTCGGCAGTCACTCGTTTTCTGTCTTGCAGGTAATAGGTCAAGGTGGTGTTCCGAAGCATACGCGGAACATATTTTTAGCAGCAGCATACCCAATCAATACAAAAATTATCTTGTGGTACAAGCAATCTTCACCGCCTCACAACAAAAATTAAGGTTGATTCTTCCTTTACAATATTGATTTTCCTCACATTCTTTTGAAAGAGCCAATGGATGTGTTGAAACATAACACTGGGCATTCACCAACATAAAACTCTTTTAATTAAGAAGCATCATTCTAAAAAGGGGGCCGATCAGGATCGACCGGTGGGTAATATCCACTGGACCGCAACTCCTAGTTGCGGTCCGTATCATTAATTTTTTTTTACACCCACCCACCCACCCCCAGTGCGGTCCCCTGCATGTCCTTTTCCCCCACCCCATCGGTACTTTCCCGATTGACAAATTATCAATCTTGAAAATCAAAATCTCCAAATTTTTAATTCCTAAAATTTGAAATTATAAGTTCCTAATCCCATCATTCTAAACTAAAACAAAAAATTGTACTTATTGTTAAGAAAGGGTTCAAAGAATTCAACTATGTAGGAATCAAACACGAGTCTTACGCTAGACGTGGACCGGCCGGAGGAGGGAGACGATAAATGGGTGAGGGCAGAGGCGGAAAATGCGGTGTTGCAGCCATAGCCCCGAGGCAGTGTGCTATGTCGCCTTATAAAGTGTAAACTGTGTGGTTAAATACGTTGACTTTATGTCTTTATTTAATTGAAGTTTAACTTTGCTTTTGTGTGTGTGTTTATTTGTGTAAGTTTAGCATTAAAGTGGCTAAAATGACATTTCTTTTAATTATGCCTAAAAATTTATGGTATTTTAACATACCAAAGAAAATGAACAACATCAGCTTCATGGCAAGGTGAAAGTAATGAACAAGACAAAACTTCATGGCAAGGTGAAAGTAATGAACAAGACAAAACTGACGTATGATCACAAGGTATCTAGCTATAATACAATAGAGCTAAATACGTAAATTAATCCTCTTTAATAATTAATTAATCCTCTTTAATAATTAATTTGACCACGTCACATTATTACTGCCAAACCCACCCCTACCCCCCAAACCCACCCCCACCCCCCACCCCGACCCCCCCGAACCGCAACTTCTTGTTGCGGTCCACTGTGCGCCTGTGGGGGTTGTCCTTTTTTTCCTTCCTTTTTTATTTTCTTTTCCTTGTCCTTTCCCCATTTTCCTTTCCTTTTTTGTCCTTTTTGTTTGTTTGGTCCTTTCCCCTTTTTCTTCCTTTTTTATTTTCTTTTCCCTGTACTTTCCCCATTTTCTTTTCCTTTTTTGTCTTCTTTTTTGTTTCTTGTGACCCATGAGTCTGTTGCGGTTCTGTCCTTCCTCTTTTTCTTCCTGGCCCCCCCTGCGTGTCCCTTTTTTATTTCTTTTCGTGTCCTTTTGTACTTTTCTCCTTGTGCGTGGGTGGTAATGAGTTTCTTCACAGCCTTCCAATTTGTTTGGCCCACACCCGAACAACGCTTTGCCCCCCTCCCAGCAACAGCCCCCCTTCCAACGACACTTGGCTTCTCCCCGCAAAAGTTCCCCCCCCCCCCCGCACACATTTGAATTCTCCTGCTTGCTTGCCCAACAGAGAGAGAAAGAAGACCAGTGAGTTTCTTTCTTTTTTAGCCCCCCTCCAACGACACTTGGCTTCTCCCCGCAAAAGTTGCCCCTCCCCGCAAAAGTTGCCCCCCCCAGCACACATTTGAATTCTCCTGCTTGCTTGCCTAACATAGAGAGAAAGAAGACTTGTGAGTTTCTTTCTTCTCTCTCCCTCGCTTTTCTCTCTTTATAATCCGTTCTTTCCAATTTTTTCTGGACAGAACCGTCTCTTTCACTCTACACCATCTTTCTCAACTCTTTCTTGCATCTTTCTCAACTCTTTCTTCCATCTTCTCCGTACTCCAAAGATTATCTGCATAATCTTAAATATTCTACGGTCAAAAATCGGTAGATAACCGCTAGAAGATTAAAATATATCAAGTTTAAAGCAAGTAAGTATTTCGAATTTTTTTTATAATTCATTGTTAATTTCAAATTGTTCTTACCAGTAGATTGTTTAAATTGTGTTATGCTTACATTATTCTTACCATAATCTCAAATTCGTGTTTTTTAGAGTTTAAAATTATGGATTGAACTAGATTTTGGGTTATGTGTGTTTAATGTAAATACGAAACGTAATTGTCGCTAAAGGTGAAAACTTAATTACACAGTTTTTCACGAATTTATAAAAAGTAGCTAGAGCTAGATTTTTCCAAAGTACCAAAAATAGACCCTAGTTATTTTTAAAAGATCTGTATCAGGAAAAAATTTCAGATTTTTCCAAAGACTGGAAAGGGGTTAACTGATACGCGGAACCTTGTAACTTTGTAGTGTAATTTAAAATATCAAACTAGCGCGATTTCGCGCGAAACTTTTATGAGAACCCTAGGATGTTGGGAAGTTCCGTTTCCCCGGAATTTGCACCATTCTGATGTCGTTAGCTATTTTTTTCGCCGAACGGGCTTTTAAACGCTCGATCCGGACACCGGTTCGGGATTTTTGGGCGAAACTTTTGTAAAATACTTTTTAGATCAAGAATAAATTCAGGAAGCTTAAAATAGCATTTCAAAGCACTTTTGAGATTTTTCGATGCCAGGGGGCATTTCGGTAATTTGCCAACCCGTAAGGGGTATTTTGCTAATTCTACGCTGTTAAATTTTTGCAATGTTAATTCAACAATGTTAACTAACGACGGTGTTGCCTTCCCCCCCTTTTTTTTGTGGCCCCCCACCCCTGCCCTTTTTTCTTTTCTCTTTCTTACGTGGCCCCCACCCCGCGATTCCCGTGGGCCCCCACCCCCTTCCTCCCCCACCCCCCAACACAGTGAACCGCAACAAGGGGTTGCGGTTCACTGTGTTTGGCCGTGGCCCCCCCACCACCCCCACCCCCCACCCCCCAACCGCAACAAGGGATTGCGGTTCACTATGTGCCTTTAATTATTTATGTTTATTTATGTACGCTGCAGTATTTTATGGCCGCTTTTGTCATAAAATGTCATTTTTATAGAGTAATGAAAGGATTTAGCTGAACGGTCGTATCATGATTTATTTTCGTTACAAAGTTTTAGCTACAACCTTCATACAAAGTTTATTTTTAGTGAAATATCACATATACGGGTAATTACGTCTATAGCAGCACCTATTACTGGTAATATGAAATGTCGAAGTAAGGATTAGTAATGGCAGTTGTTTGCCACTGGATATGTAAGGATTAGCTGAACGGTTCGGGGGTGGGGGTGGGGGCCACGGTACAAGGGGTGGGGGGTGGGGGCCACGGACATGGTATAGTGAACCGCAACAAGGGGTTGCGGTTCGGGGGTGGGGGAGGGGTGGGGGCCACGGTACAAGGGGGAGAGGAAGGGGGGGCCACGGGAGTACAGTGAACAGCAACAAGGGGTTGCGGTTCTGGGGAGGAAGGGGGGTGGGGGCCCACGGGGGTGGGGGTGGGGGCCACGATACAAGGGGGGAGAGGAAGGGGGTGGGGGCCACGGACATGGTATAGTGAACCGCAACAAGGGGTTGCGGTTCGGGGGTGGGGGAGGGGTGGGGGTGGGGGCCACGGTACAAGGGGAGAGGAAGGGGGTGGGGGCCACGAACATGGTACAGTGAACCGCAACAAGGGGTTGCGGTTTGGGGGTGGGGGAGGAAGGGCGGTGGGGGCCCACGGGGGTGGGGGTGGGGGCCACAGTATAAGGGGGAGAGGAATTTACTCTATAATTTAAAAAGTCACTTTTTAAATTGAAAAAAAAGTGGTACCAAACACTCCTATTTTTTCCAATTTTCAAAACTGAAAAAAAGAGCCAAAAAAAACACTGTCAAACGGCCCCTTAACATTGTTGAATTAACATTGCAAAAATTTAACAGTGTAGAATTACCAAAACACCCCTATCGGGGTGGCAAATTATCGAAACGATCCCTGGCATCGGAAAATCTCAAAAGTGCCTTGAAATACTATTTTAAGCTTCCTGAATTCTTTCTTGATCTAAAAAGTATTTTACAAAAGTTTCGCCCAAAAATCCGGAACCGGTGTCCGGATCAAGCGCTTAAAAGCCCGTTCGGCCAAAAAAATAGCTAACAACATCGGAATGGTGCAAATTCCAGGGAAACGGAACTTTCCAACATCCTAGGGTTCTCATAAAAGTTTCGCGCAAAATCGCGCTAGTTTGATATTTTAAATTATACTGCGAAGTTACAAGGTTCCCCGTATTAGTTGACCTTTTTCCAGTCCAGGGAAAAATCTGAAAATTTTCCCCGATATACATCTTTTAAAAATAACTAGGGTCTATTTTTTGTACTTTTGCAAAATCTAGCTCTAGCTATTTTTTATAAATTCGTGAAAATTTCAAATTTTGACGCCCTAAAAAAATGACTATTTTTTGGATTTTGAATTAATATTCGCTAATAAACGCTAGTTCAATCCCTAATTTCAAGCTCTCAAAAAACAGTAATTTAAGACTATGGTAAGAACAATTTAAGCTAAACACAATTTAAACAAATCATTGGTAAGAACAATTTGAAATTAACATTGAATTATAAGAAAATTTAAAATATTTACTTGTTTTAACTTGATATATTTGTATCAAGAAAAATTCACCGATCTTCTAGCGTAAATTTTTTTCGTTTGTGTTGTTGTGGAGATTATGTAAATGAGATACGGAGTATGAAGTGTGTGTTGGTAAAGACGACGGGGAGCGGAAGAAATGGTTCGGGGAGAAGGGTTTATAAAGAGGAAAAAATGAGGGAGAGAGATGAAAGAAGGCAGAGAAACGTCGGAACGGGGAACCGGGCACGTGGCAGGGGTGCCGCAATATGGGGGGGCTGCAAAATGGTGTTGCGGATTTGGGGGGGGGGGACCGGAAGGGGTGCCACGTGGCAGGCAGGGAAGGGGGGACTGGGGACCCCTGCCACGTGGCAGGCAGGGAAGGGGGACGGGGGACCGCTGGCTGCCACGTGGCAGGCAGGAAGGGGGACCACATGGCGGGTGGGTGGGTGTAAAAAAAAACAAATCATGCAAACCGCACATAAGGGGGTGCGGTCCGGTGGATATTATCCACCGGTAGACCCTGATCGGGGGCATTCTAAAAATTATTCACTTTTATGGGTTTTACCTTATTCAAATATGGTAATTGAACATAGTTACTAAGCGCTTTCATTGTCTTCCAATAGGCAACTTCTCTCTTTTCAACGGCCAAACCAACAATAATTATCACTTATGACTTTGGAGCTTGTGTGTGTGTATATATATACATAGTATCTGTCTATTGAACTTTTCTTGACAAAAATCGAGGACCTCCTGAAAAAAATATTCAGTGATTGTCTAATGTCACGTCATCGAAATAGGTGGTGTTAGACTGCCACTAACATCTTGCCAACTCAATAAAGTTATCATATATGGACAATAATGCAAATCTTGTTAGGTAACCATGATTAGTGAAATATTGAAATTCATATTTTTACCAAAATTTTAAACATCTCACTCACCAATTTTCTACCATTAATATATTTCTATTTCTTTTTCTCATTCCATATCTTCACCTTTATCTTCCTTCTCTTTTCTTTCATTTTCACTACTGCAGAAAATAAAACAAAAAAAATGTGAAAGTCACATCGATCTCTAACCTAAAGTATCATATTTTCTTCTTGACAACCACACATTCTATCACTCAGCTTGAATCTATCTGCCTAGCCCTTTTTTTTTAATCCTTTCTCACCAACATGAACACGTCGTTGTTGCTGCATATCTAAGTGGCCATTGCCAATTGGATCAATTGATAGTTATTCAAGACATAACTTTTAAGCTTAGGTCTACTGTCTTATATCGTGTTTCAAGCAGATAATGGAGTCCAAGACGTGCTGCTTCTACCGATTCAAGAAGTTTCTCTAACGATGACTATGTTGCGGTTTTTAGATTTTTATTTTAGATAGTTATTATTTTAGAAAATCATTTTAGCTAGTTTGTGGTATTTGTTGCATTAGTTTTTTGTTCCTTCTCTATGGGTTTCAATAAGCATCACCCTTAATGATGTTGGTGCACTTGAATCTGGTTACGAACTTGCGAGTTATCTTTTACTTGTGAAGATTATGGACCAAATTGGAGCAGCATGTGTTTCTTTTTTGATTATGAGTCCACTTCTTATCAAGAGTTCTCTGACCATCCATGAGGACCAAGATCTGTATATAAGGCCCCGTTTGACTTAACTTTTTTTTTTTCTTCCAGTTTTGAAAACTGGAAAAATTAGTTACGTTTGATAACCATTTTTCTTTTTTTTTCTCAGTTTAAAAAATCAGTTTTTAAATTAAGGCTATTTTTGAAAACTCAAAAATGAGTTTTGGTTTTTTTTAGACCACCACCCTTCCACCGCCGACAGTCACCACCGGCGATCGCCACCTCCGGAGACCACCACCGGTGACGGCAGCCACCAGCCATCGCCGGCCACTGCCACGCCCCACCAACGCCACCTCAAACCACCACAAAAAAATTCAAAATAAAAACTGGGTAATCAAATACAAAAAAAAAACTCAAAATAAAAACTGAGTTATCAAACACCCATTAGTTTTTGTAAAAAAAAATAAAAAATTAACCTGCTCTTAATTTTTTTTTTTTGGAAACTGAAAAAAAAAGTGTTGTCAAACAGAGCCCAAATATTTGCTCCTCTAAATATGGTATACTCTGCAGTGGTGGTTGTCGAAAATGAAAGAGAAGAGAGAAGATGTTGGGTAAGTGGGTTTTGGTAACCATGAAACCGTTGTTGTGCATTATCCTTCACTTGATGTCAACCTTGAAGACATGTCAGTTGCTATACACATTACAAAAAAAGGAGTATAGACGACGTTTTCTTGCTGACACTTAGGAAAATGGTGTAAACCAGCTCTAATTTGTGACACTAAAGTAATAGCGCCGCATAATCTACGACACAATTTTAAACGTGTCACAAATTTTTCGACCTTTTTTTACATGCCACTTATTGAACGTCACTTTACTCTATAGCGACACTAACTACGCAACATTTAAGAACATGTCGCTTAATACCAACACTTACTATAAAGTGTCGTACCTTTATATACTAAACAACCGCTTCCGATCAATTTTCTCCTATTACACGTAAGTACATAAAACATCGGAACCCAAAAAACATTAGAGGGAGAAAAATTCAGGGCCGTATGTTTATGTTTTTCTTTACTCGAATTTTGTAATGGTGATAAAAATATGCTTTTTTTGTACTTTTATTTTTTGAGTACACATTTTGGATACAAAATCCAAATAGTGTCAAAAAAAGGAAAAACACTTTACAGGTGTTTACACCTTTTTCCGAGAGATGAATTCATGTCAGAGAAGGGCCACCCCATTACTGTTCACCCTTTCCCTTATGAAGATATTCGCCTTCTCTCTCTCTCTCCAGTTTTTTCTTAATCTTCAACTCCCTCTTACCCCATCCCCTCAAGTCCATACCGGAAGTTAGAGTTAACTCAGAGCTATGAAATTTTCGATCGATTCACTTCACCAAGACGCTCTGAGATTGAAATCGAATTGACTTCACACAAAAAACAATATTTGACGGAATGGATTACCGGGCTTTTCTTGTTCGCGAACCAGTTGGTCAGCCATAAGTCTGTCGAAGGCTTGAGAATCTTAATGATGGCAACACCAACCCAACAGCACATCGCAAACAGAAAACCGGTGACCAGACATGCGGTTGCTCCGGCACAAAGTGAAGAAAACCAGTGACCAGACATGCGGCCATGGTAGCGATGATTTTGCAAAAGAATCCCTGTACTATTCTCATATCTCGCAAGCGCTTGTGATGGAGGAAAAGGACACAGTGAGGCACAACAAGAACCAAGTACAGGAGGAATAGAAACAAAGTTCCAAATGATGCGAAATGGGTGTTGTAGAAGTTGGTTTTTGACAGAAACGTGAGTCCCGAGACAGAGGAGGTAATGGAGGTTACAAACTAGAATTTGACTGAAGAAAGGAGGAAGCTGTGTGCTTTGGAGATGAAAGGTGGGAAGATCCTAGGTTGCAAAAAGAAGACCTACAAAGAACAAAGAAATTTGGATCCGAAAAAGGAGGAGAGGTAGAACGTTGTCTCCGGTGAGGGTAATACCGGAAAAATGGGATAACAGTAATGAAAATGGTAAACATACAAAAACAATGATACAAATAAATAATAAAAAAAATAAAAATACACAATCATAATTTGTGATTGAATACAAAATTATTGAAAAAGAAAACACAATATAAACACGTAAACGTACGGCCCTCAGCCTCTCGCGCCCATTATTTCACATTTCTCCAGAAATTCCCTCCCTGTCTCTCTCCCTCTCTCCCCCAGCCCGCTCGGAAATCAGTCCCCTCTCATACGCAAGAAGAAAAAATCAGCCTCTCTCACACTCAAGGTGCAAAAATTGAGCCTCTACCCCTCTCACGCAAATGATCGGCCATAAAGACCGAAAATCAACCTCCTCTGTCTCACTCCCTTCTCTATAATTTTCAGTCACAGGTACCCCTCAGTCACAGGTACCCCTCCCTCCCTCCATCTCGTAAACCCTAGTTATCCCCATCTAATCTTTTTAGAATTAGAAAATCAATATGCACGGACTTCAATTCCACATAAGATTGGCACTTTGTTGATTACTGATAGTTTCTAAAGAGCATCCTTTCGTACTATTTGATTGGATTATCTCGTAGTAGCATAAGTTTAAGCTTGATTAATTGGGATATCTTTGGTTGACCCGTTACCTCCATCTTTTTGTATTGGGAGGTCACTAATTTAACAGAAAGAAGCCAACCAAGTTATCAAATTTTAGCAGTTTTTCTACTTTTTCTTTAGCAATAATATGTCAACCAAGTTTCTAAGTGGATGTTTGTAGGAAAGGCTCAATTTGCAATAGTGGAAGTGGTGATTATATTTTTTTGTGATGCTATGCATTGGGAAGTCACAAATTCTTTTTATAATTAGCATATTTTTGCAATTATATGCTTATATTTGAACGCAAAAAACTGTGCATTCAAATCAATGTGCACACGCACAAGAGACACAATGTTTAGAACTGTAGTTGATAGAGGAAGAGAGAAAGACACTAGCTAGTGGGTGACCTTAAAATTCCTAATTTTATGTGAACATATACGCCAATTTTTACCTTCCTGGTCTATTTATATTTTTGTTATGTTTCATTCTGATAAACTCTGTCCTTGCTAATTTTCCACCACTTTCAAACTTGCTTCTTTGAGTCGTATATTCTGGAGTCAAAAGGAATGATATTAACGGGAGATAAGTCTCAAATTATTTTTCTCTTTACACGTGTAGTTTTAGTTATATCATTTGAAGTAGTATTATGTAAGTTTAGTGAATGGAAAAAGAAAAAAAAAAACCCGGATTACTATGCTTGGCATTGCCGTATTGACTTCCCAAATCCTGCTTCCTTGATGACCCTCTAGTTCCAGAGTGAGAGGACTCCCTCTATGGACCCTAAAAGTCAGAGATATATAAAGGAAAAAGTTCAATAACATGTAAGTGATCATGGATATTTTCCACTGTACTTTTGTGTCGAATAGAGTTGATAAAAAAAACATGAGAAACTAAGAAGCCAAATGGCACTTAAGTTACAACTGAGATGCAGATATTGAAGAGGTTCAGATGAAAAGGTTTGCAAACAATCACAAGGTCCAGGAGACCTCTAGCAGAAGAGATATTTGGAAGTGTCTCCATTTTCTCTGAAAGGGCAAAACCCGGGGTTACAAGATATTGTATCTTATTTGGACAAGGCACACAGCTATTTTTCTCTAACAGGACACAATGTTTAGGGCTGTAGTATGATCGAATTGAACTACTTGCAGTGGATTCATGATCATTCAGGCTCTTTAAAGGATTGCCAACTTTGAAATTCATTGAAAAATGGTTTTTGTAAAGCGCTTGTGTGTGTGGGGCGCGGGGTTCACTAAGGTGTGTGGGTTCATTGCTTGTTTGTGCAAATTAAACCCTTCGATTCCGTACCCAAGAACTTTGAAATTCTCCCTCTGTTAGTAATAGATGGATCATACACCCGTTTCTCATGGTCACCCTCTCTTATCAACTCCACTCTCTTCCTCCCCTTTCTTGCTCCATTTGCACAAATGAAAAACCTAAGTAAACTAAAAATGTCAGAAAGTCCACAAGAGAATACTAAACTCAGATCTTAGTTTGTTGTGGGTTTGGGGGAGTTATGGCTTTGCCTTCACAAAACCTTCTTACAATCAGCATATATATGCAATTATATACTTACATATTAATGTAAATTATTGTCAATCTAGGATTGTTATCTGAACATGGCATTTAAATATACTCATAATCACTGACTTAGTAGCTTTTTGGTCTAACTATTATGCCAATTGTGTTACATTCGAATCGCGGCTGACTGGCCCTTAGTATCAAGAAAAGACAAGGACAGTGGTAACTGGCAGGTATATTATACCAGATTTTCATTTTTATTGTGAAGTGAATCTCTTAAACACGAAGTAGAATAAGAAGAAAACTATTATGAAATTAAAATAGCACAACTATTTTAGCACTATGAATTTTCATCAAAGATGTTGATGAGTTGTAAAAGACAAATGGCATTGGTTTGAGTTTTTTAATGTAAATTATTGTCAATCTAGGATTGTTGTCCGAATATGGCATTTAAATATACTCATAATCACTGACTTAGTAGCTTTTTGGTCTAACTATTATGCCAATTGTGTTGCACTCGAATCGCGGCTGACTGGCCCTTAGTATCAAGTAAAGACAAGGACAGTGTAACTGGCAGGTAAATTATACCAGATTTTCATTTTTATTGTGAAGTGAATCTCTTAAACACGAAGTAGAATAAGAAGAAAACTATTATGAAATTAAAATAGCACAACTATTTTAGCACTATGAATTTTCATCAAAGATGTTGATGAGTTGTAAAAAACAAATGGCATTGGTTTGAGTTTTTTAGACTATGATATAAGCTTCCCTTTTCAACTAAGAGGCCAAAGCCGGAAACAAAAAAACTGAGGTCCCACTAGCCCCAGGTTCCAGCTTGTCTGCCAAAACAACCTCTATCATACTCACCCTAGCTTTATGAAGAAACTACGCACCCGATGACTTTGATGGATTCTCAATAACCTTAAAACCCCTGTGGTGTTTTGCGAGCATAACCAGAAAAACGAAATGAGAAAGAAATTGATTAGAAACATGGAATTTTGAGTTCTTTTGCCTTTTCATGAAACAAAGATTCCATTGTTTATTGCTAGTGATTGGATGCTTGACATCGTGTTATTACGTATGCACTGACCAGTTATTAAAAATATGCACCGATGACATTTTGGATACCAAATATGTTATTGTTTTCTAATACAGGGATCAGTTTCCAGTAGCATGTCACCCTTTCAAACGTGGTTGTGTTTCGTTTGTTCCCATTTAATCTCTGGCCACCACAAGCTTGAGGACAAACAGAAGTGTAATGCCGATTTGGACGAGATCATAAGAAGTATTCAGTTCTCATCTATTTTTGAGCGTGATCAACCACACAACTCCATCTCCTGAGTATGTAGTTCTGATGTTACTGAAGTAAAATACAGAATATCAGTGTTGCATATAAAAGTTTAATACTGTTCTGTAATTTTGCTCGGGGCATGCTATAAATGACTTGTTGGGTGGTTTTAAATCCTTTTGAGTCACACAAAGCCAATAGTTTCTTCTTGAGCTCAACTCAGTATGTAGGTTTTTGTGGTGGTGGTGGTATTTGTGGCAATATTAGTGGTACTTATGCGGTGTTTGGGGACATGTTGGTTTAGGAAGCGAAGGATTCATGCAGTGTTTGCTAGGTGGCGAAGGCAGCATCATTTTTAGTAGCATATACATCTAGACTAATTTTTTTCCCCTGCTATTAGCTCTCTTTTATTTTCTAATCATGCTTCCCTAAATGTTTCAACTGCTAGGCAAGGAGTGCAGAGAACAAAAAAACGAAGAAGCAAGTGAGGTTTCCCCATGCAAATGGTCAAAAGAGCAATGCTCAAGTAAGAGTTGAGGTAAATTGTCATCGTTTTATGATATCTATAAGTTAGGTGAGATGAATTTGGCATGAAAATATGTTTTAATGTGAATGTAGCTAAAGAATCGTGATGGTGGAGACCCATATTGTTGTCAGTTAGTTTAAGGATACACACAAGTATAAGGCACATGAGAAGAAGGGGTAGTAGTATACAGTTGCCGAAGTGGCTGAAGCTGTTGTATGTGTTTTTTCTCCTTATTTATTTCCAATCGCTATTGACATTATAATAATTAAACTATGTTTCAATTGTAATGGATTTTCTCTCATGTTTGCATAGGATGAAAGTGTACAATTTTGCATCTGAGCTTTTCGATTTCATTCAACATGGTAATGAAATTTACTTGAGTGTATAGATGTTTCCAACATGGTCGTGTCTTTTCTCTTGTATAGCAAATGATTAATTGCATGGGATCTTATTTTTCGGGCTTCTCAACATCAAAAAAGCAATGAAGAATTTCGTAAGTTTAATTTTTTTTAAAAAAATTGAGATGCAAGAACGAAAGGGGGTACTAGATGAGTCTTTATCTTTCTTAATGCATTCTGTTTGTCGACTAGTTTTTAGGTTTTCGACTTATGTTATACCAGTTAAATTTATAACTTTCTTTCTTGACCTTTTTTATTTTTTATTTTTAGGTTTATATGTTGGGAAGACATACATTAATGCTTTTGTTGGATGTGGCTATCTTGTCATGTCTTTTGCATATCGAGCCTTTCTCTAACCAAAGAATAAATGAATTTGGTTATTAGCTTATCACGGTAGGGAGTATGCGCTTGCGCCTTTGTTGTTGTGTAGTTTGTACAGGGCTATGTCTACTATGGTAGGTCAGAAAATACATTGGAGTATCGACAGTCCCTTTTGGTTGGTCGAATTGTGGTTGCAAGCCTACTTTCCAGAGTTCGCTCCTTTTATTCCTCTTCAGCCTAATACCTCCTCAACTTATGGACATCGCCTTTCTTTGGGTGAAATAAAATTTCATTCCTTCAAATCTTGTTTCTGCTTCTTCTTTGTGTTCACCCATCTCTAGCGTTCATATAAATTCCTCTCTAAAGAGTTTGGATCCATCTGATTTTGGACTCTTCCTACTCACATAAAAGAAGGAATGTCCATAGAGTTTCAAGATTTTGTCCGTAGGGTATGGGTTAGCTTTCTTTGTAGAAGTTTTCTCCATGTGGGCGGTCAAATCGTGAACTCGCCATCGAGAGTTTGCAGTTACGAACAATACATTCCCTCCCAGTTTGGCCAACAATTTGGATTGGTCCAGGGAATTTCAGCCCCTTTCTTTATCGATAATGGTTTTTTGGAGGCAAAAGAAAGAATTCAGAGAATAACTCAAAATCATATTAGAGCGATAGACAAGGCCGTTGACGATCGATGGATAATTTTACTATGTTCAATTTTGCCATTCGAACTACTGGATTAGTTCACCTTTTGATCCGTGGTACCAAGATAATGTTTCCAAATTATACGATGGCATCAGATATGTTGACTGCATGGTTCATCTTACTCCAGACAGCCCACATCGACCTGGTAATTTACTTCAATTTTTAGTACCCTTTATGACTTTTGTTATCAATTTGCTTATTATACTTTGGTTCTATTAATATAGGAGGAAGCAACAATCTTACCACTACACAAAATATAAGCAAATCTCTTTCTGAAGAAACCTCCCGACAAGTGCGGGCTAAGAAAGAGAAAGAACCTGTTATTGAGTCTTCACTCGAGGAGTCTGACATTGTCGAAGCGACAGATGATTCTTCTGAAGATTTATCGAGAGAAGAAGAGACCGATGTAATGGAAGAGGACGATGAAGAGGATGTTGTACCTCTCATTCTGAGGAGAGGAAATCTGGGAGGGTAAAAACCAAACGAAGCAAGTTTCTAACGACCCTACCTCAAATCCTCAATTAATTGAGCCGATATTGGCTGTTCCCTTGAACATCATTCATCATGTCCAGACTATTTCAGCTCTCATTAGCGTTCCATCATCCCTCAATTTTCCAAACCCAAGTACGAAGTTTTCAGTCCTTATATTTTTTGCCAATGACAATTGTTCAATAGGCTTTGATCGTTAATTTGTTTTATCCAGCTGATGAAAGTGTTAGACCAGCTAAGACGTTAGCTGCTAAAGCAAGAGTCCCTACCAGTCTGAGTGGAGTATTCGAAGACACCGAAGAGATTGTTATCGCGCCAGCTGATCAGCATGAGGACCTTCTAACCACTTAGGTTGTTGGCACGGGTCCAGCTAAGCCCAAAGCCACTTAGAAGAAGAGTATAGCACGTAAGGCTTGCTTCAGTGCAAGTATCATGTTGCTAAAGGTAAATTTCTTCTTTTACTGATTTTTACATCTATTGTCCTATTTTATTTCTTAACCCCTTATTAGGATTTATGTGGTATCACCGTCGATTAACTCAGGAAAGCACAAGCAAGGAGGGCACCCCTTCAACTGACAATGTTTCTTCTGATAATCTTGCTGACGTACCAACTAATACAAAAACTATCAGTGGCGAGGCGGTCCTTCAGTCATTGCCACTCATCAATCAGCATCTTCACCTCAGTAGGTTTGTGGGTTTCAGACGCTTTTATTTTGCGTTATCATCGATGACTCACTACCTGTTTTAGTTTATACAGGAAAACAGTGAGTCATGGGACATTCAAGTTGAAAAGGGCTCTAGTGATCATCACTCCAATCAGTTAGGAGACACCCTATCAGCTGTCTCTCCCATTTATGAAATTAGCATCTCAACTGAAGTTATTTTCCCTACAGTGACGAGTCCCGTTAGAGGCCTCGCGTTAGCTCCTATGCCAGCCGTCCAGACGACAATTATCCCATCAATGCCTGAGTCGCTGCCTGTCCCAACTGTGTCAAGTTCTTCATCTACTGCTTAGACAATAGAAAAAGTCATAGAAACTCTGATTCCGAAAGGACCAAGCCCGTTTGCACCCGTCTCCGAAGATATCAATAAGAAGTTCCAGCAACTTCAAACGACTATTAGTGCTTTTTCTTGGCCCTCAATGACGACATTGATTCCAGCCCCCAGCGTTGATGTGACTACAGTTCTAGATATATTCAAGAGCCAACTTAGTTATCGTCTCTCTGATATTTTGGCCAATGAGGATGCTCTGTCAAAAATTAATGACCTAGTTGATACCTCAGACTTTGAAATTGCAGGTTTTGCTTATATCTTCTTCCTGGAAGCAAGATATGGATATCAAGTCAAGTATCCATATAGTGAATAAAGATATCGATGCTTTGAATGCGAAGATACAAGAAAAACATCAAGCTAGCCTACAAATTTTCAAGGATATCGAAGAAATTGCGGTTGAGAAGAGAGAACTAGAGATAAGAATTGTTACTTTGGAACAAAAGAAACAAGGTTTACTTAAACGACAAAGCGCGATATACCAGGTGGTGGTCGATTTAGCTGAAGTCACGAAAGAGCCTTTGAAAAAACAAGCAAGAGCTCGTTCCCAACTTGTTTCTGCAAACTAAATTGTCTTTAAGGCGGAGGCGTAGTGGAGGGACATACAAACTGGTTTTGATGTTTAATCTCTCTTTGTCATTTGTTTTGTTTTGTAGACAATCATTTCTTTCAATTGAATTATTTGCTTGAGATTGCTACTCTAATATCATAGCAGTTCTCTTATTTTGCATTTTGTAGCCATCATTAGGCTAATGTAGACTCTCTCTGTTAATTGGCTCGACTCCATCCCACATAAAAGGAATATATATATTAGGTGTCGGCCGTTGATAGGCTTGGTGTGTTACTGCCCTTCCAAAGATTTAACCAATATGCTCCCCCTCTTAAAACTTTATGTACTTGAAAAGACCTTAACCATTTGGGGACTATTTTCCAAAATTTGAGTCTTTTGGCCTATCAAAAGAATTGTCTTCCAAACTAAATCTTGTTCTTCAAATGATTTTGGTAAAATCCTTCTGTTTGTAAGATCTGTCACATGAATATTATTTTGCATGGCTACTTGGAAGGATTATACCGTTATTTCCATGCGCAATACAGGATTATGTCCAAACGGTAAAACATATAGAGTTACTCCTATGCTAGACTTTGGAGAAGTTTGAAATGCCCAAAGGACCTCAGACAATAATCGGTGCCAGTCGTTAGGGGTATCTTCAATTGCCCTTTCCATAATTTGTTTAATTGATTTGTTTGTGGCTTCAGCTTGGCCGTTTGCTTGTGCATAATACGGAATAGAGTTTACTATTTCAAATTTATTTTCTTTAGCAAACACAAGTATTTGGTCCCCAGTGAAAACAGTGCCTCAATCGGCCGTAATTGTCTGTGGTACTTCAGGTCGATGGATTATATTCTCTTTGATGAATGTAGTGACGCTTCTTGAGTAACCACTTTCATCAGTTTGTCTGTGGTAACAATTTCAAATTTATATTCTTTAGCAAACACAAGTATTTGCCCCCGTGAAAACAGTGCTTCTATCGGCTGTAATTTTCTGTAGTAATCCAAGTCAATGGATTATATTCTCTTTGATGAATGTAATGATGCTTCTTGAGAAACCATTTTCATCGGTTTGGCTTCCGCCCACTTTGTATAATAATCAGTTGTTACGATAATGAATCCATGTTTCTTGGACAAAAAAGATGTATTTGACCTATTAAATCCATGGCCCATCCCCAAAAGGGCCATGGTTTTACTATCGATTGCAACTCTATACAAGGTGCGCGATGAACTATGCCATGCTTTTGGCAAGCCTGGCATCTCCTTGCATATCTGATGCAATCTTCCATTATGGTAGGCCAATAATGGTCATGTCGTCTAATCAGCCATTTCATTTTTACACTTGCCAGATGGGCACCAGAAGTACCTTCATGCACTTCAGCCATTACTTGCATAGCTTATTGTTGCCCTAAACACCTTAACGCAAGTCCTTCTGGTGTTCGTTTGAACAAATCGCCATCTAGGATAAAGTACTTAACTACTTGCAATTTTATTTTCGCGTCTACCTTTGACTGAGGGTTTTGTAAAAATTGAACAATGGGTGCTCTCCAATCATCTTGAGCAATATCGACTGGGATACTATTTCTAATTGTTTATATCTATCACCAATCAATGGCAAATGTTTCGATGCTTTTACCCATTGCTCACTAACTCTTCCCGAAACTCTTAAGCTTGAGGCCAATTGAGCCATGACGTTAGCATTTTCGTTGTTTAACCTTGGAACATGGGTTATTGTCAAATCATCAAATTTTGCTAGCAAATATGAAGCGATATTGAAATATACCTCCAAACCAGGAGCATTACATTTGAATTCTCTATTCAATTGTTTTACTACCAACTGAGAGTCTTTGAATATTTGTATTGTTGTTATACGCATATCCAACAGTATTTCTATACCGATAATCAAAGCTTCATATTCTGCTTGGTTATTTGAGCAATCTTTTTCAACTTGAAAGGCAAATGGATGAATATTCCCAATTACACAGTTAAAAATAGCTTCTCTACAATGGTGTACTTCTGTTCGGTTACATTTAAGTCTCAACTAACATAATAGATAGGCTGTTCAAAGCCTTGATTGTTTTCCTGAGTTAGTAAACTACCAAGCATTGACTTCGCGGTTGATACATATAGCTTTAACGATCTTTCGATTTTTGGTGGCATCAGGACTGGGGGCTTGGCCAGATATTCCTTTATCGATTGAAAAGCTTGCTTATGTTTTGCTTCCCAGCGATATTCGCTATCTCCTTTCAACCTTAACAAAGCTGAGAATGCTTTTAGTTTTCCTGCTAGGTTAGCAATGAAATGACGTAAGAAATTAACTTGGCCTAAAAAGTGCTGGAGCTCTTTCTTATTTGAAGGGGGTTTAGCATTATAATAGCTTTTGCTTTATTTTCATTGATTTTTGATTCCCTTTTGGTGAACCAAAAATCCTAGAAAGTTTCCCACAGAAACTCCAAAAGATTTCAAAGGGTTCAATTTTAGATTATGTCTTCTCATCCTTATGAAGACATTTTCTAAAAGTCGTATATGTTCCTGATGATCATCTAATTTAACAACTACATCATCAATATATACTTCTAAAAATTTGCTAATCATATTATGAAGAATCGAATTCATTGCCCTCTTATACGTAACTCCAGCAATCTTTAGATCAAAGGGCGTTACTATTTACTCAAATGTTCCAATTGCTCCAGAGCATCTAAAAGCCGTTTTATGCACATCTTCTTCTTCTTTAATAAACATTTTATTATATCCATCATTTCCATCCATAAATGACATGACCCTATGTTTAGACGCTGAATCGACCAATAAGTTAACAATAGGCATGGCATACTGATATTTAGGCGTAACAGAACTTAAGTTTATAAAATCGATGCATACTCTCAATTTACCATTTTTCTTTAACATAGACATCCATTCAACATATCTGGCTGGCCGAATGAACTTTGCCTTAATCAACCGCTCGATTTCCTCCTTTACTAACAGTATTACCTTGTTTGACATCATTCTGGGAGATTGTATAAATGGTTTGAATCCCTATTTGATCGGCAACTTCTAGGAACTTGTACAAACAGTGTTATCGCGTTTGATATCTTTCTGGGAGCTTGTGTAAACAATGTTCCTTTATTTACTAACAGTGTTCCACCAACTTTTTGTCCAAACCAGGCATTTCTTCATAGCTCCATGCAAAGAAGTCTTGATAGCTTTTGACCAACTCGATGATTTGTTCTCTAACTCTTTCTGGCAACTAAGCACTAATGAAAATAGGCCACGGATCGGCCTCTGTTCCTAAGTTTACTTCCATCAACAGATCTTGTGCTTCTGTTTTCAAATCATCCAATTTAGTCGGTGCCAATTTGAGATCCTGCAATTGAACTCCATCTCATCGATCTTCTTTATTGTCTTCTATACATTCTGCCTAGTCGATAGAAGACAATCTTGAAAATCATTTCTCCATGGCATAGATCATTAATTGTTTGAGGGTCTTTTTTACCGCATCTTGTCCTAGTTTAGCTTTATCTAGATCTTTGACCGTTGTCGGCTCTATCTCCCTTTTTTTTACCTTCTCTTTGTTTCTTTGACTATCGATGATAGAAGTATCTTCTAGCTTCCGTTGCATACAACATCCTTTCTGTGTGTGCTTATCCATCAACAATTGTTTTCATACCTTTTTGGTAAAGACCTTCTACTGCCAGGTCCTTCCATAGACTCGGTGCCTTGACTAGATATCAGTATCCCATCCTCGTCTAACACCAATGGCTCTATTCGCTGTTGGTAAAATTTTGCCTCTATGCAGTTTGAATCTATCAAAAACGGCTTTCGTCTGCCCAAACCAACTCGGCCACTTTCTTCCCGTCCTTTTCTTCTCTCTAAAATATCAGAACCTAGTGGAGGGAAGATAGCATGCAACCGTTGACATGTATCCAATCCCTTTCAAGCAAAGCGTTAAAACTCGAGGAAGAATTGATCACAAAAAACGAAGACATCTTCGTCTTTTTTCTGACTGTCAGTTCTATCGGGACTATACCCTTTGGCTTTGCAACGCCTCCAGCAAAATTACGCACCATAATTTCGGATGAGATTAAATCTCTCTCGTCTTTGCATTGTCCTTTCAACATTATAATAGGCAAAATGTTTACTGTAGCACCATTGTCGACCAGGACTCTTGCTGCGGGCTGACCATCTATTAGCGTGAAAATGAACAAAGGCTTCAAATACTTTGTCTTTTGCGGGTCTGGTCTAGTTAATATAACCCGGTTCCCATGATCGATTATGATGTTTTTGCTAGAATGATTTTGCCTCACTTCACCGAGTATGTAATTTTTCTCTTCGAGCATGAAACTATTTGGTGTTGGTGTTTTATCATCCTCCATATCTTCTTCTACATTCTAATATTCAAAAGTAAGAGGGAGAATGAACATCATGTTACAATGAATATTTACTTTATGCTCGCTAAAGAATAATTTCCTTTTCATTTTAACTTTGTTGTCTTTCAAAGCCACCCTGCCTTCTTTTTTGTCCTCTTTCTTATTTGGGACATCTATCTTTGTTTCTTTGCCAGCCGATAGCTCTTTAGTTTGTTGAGTTCTCCTATTTGAATCAATATTCTTACAATGGCTTCCAATCATTTTCTGGAGAACTGCTTCTTCTGTTTGTTTTCGTTGCGCAATCCCAATTGTATCCTAGCATTCTGACTCTCTCGTCCAAGTCCACCTTTTCCTCTCAAGTTGAACTTGTTTGAGCTCAAGCTCTTTCCGCATTATAGCTACAAATTTTCTTTGTACCCTCTTTTTGCATTCGGCTCAAGTCTTGATAAGTCTCTGGGAACAAAAGTTTTTCTTGACCAACTATATGCCAATAAGCATCGAGTGACACTTTAGGTTTTAACATTCTCGGCTCTTCTCGATATTCTTTTATCATCCTGAATTTGCCCCTCAATTCAGCTGTTATGGGATTTTTGCCTTTGTAATTTTTGGACACATACATTGGGTCAAATGGTTTAAATCTTGGTCTCACCATGTTCAAGCTGAAGTGGTCTAACCCTACATTGTTTTGATAAATCACTTGATTAGCCATATTTGGTTGTTTACCTGTTAATTTTGATAATTCAGTCTTTCTTGACCCATCTTTTGATATCCTTCTTTTAACATCTTCTTATGTGTCTTGTTTTCTATTGCCCGTTCCTTCTGCCACATTCTTTTTGACCATTCTTTAGAAGAACCACAACTTTGGCATACTGATTCTCCGATAGGCCCAATCTTGGATATGGACGTGCCTAATTTTAGCAGCAAGCTCCTTTTATTGGAGCTAGTCTCTTTATCAGCCAATATAAACCTTTCTTCTTACCGCTACAACTAAAACTTTCATTCATACCAGAATTAAAACTTATGTTTTCCTCTGCTTTTCCCTAATTAATGTTTCTCTTCAAAGGTTTCCTTGCCTTAAAATTGTCTCATTATGAACTTTCCTCGTCACTAGAGCATTCGATCGACTCATAATTGACTGATATCATGTTAATGTCAAGCGTCATTTCTGAGAATAGATCACTGTCCACCTCCATTACTTCTTTATCCTTATCGACAAATTTGAAAGGCCCTGCTTCAATTTGGTCCTGCACAGCATTACAAAAAATAACGCAAATGTTAGTATTATGACTTATGGTATTATGCCATTTATAGAATTTAGCCTCCTTATCCTTCGGGGCCCTAAGGGGACCTGAAGCTGAATGAACTTTATCTTTAGAAGATGATAAAAAATTGGGTCCGCTTAATTTATATCGAATGATTATATCCTCAGCGCAGGTGAATGATTCAGCTTATTAGGTTGTCTCGAAGGTAGGCTGATAAGACTTTTGACTTTAACCAGAGCTTAAAAAATGACTGGCTTCTTTCCGACCATTTTTGTGGTATCTATTTCCAAATCAACGGGATCTTGAAAGTACGTTCCTATTGACGAGTTCTTCCTGACTTGCTTTTCCTTTAGCAACGTCTCAAATCCGGCTACTCTGGAGTATATTTCAAAAACATTCCTGAATTCCATCCCCTCGAACTTCTTTCTAATTTTGAGATCTAACCAGTTGAGAGCCAGATTTACCAATTCGGATTATGGCATTTGAAAATGACATATATTCTTGGAAGCCATAAATCTTTCCAAAAACTGTTCTGTATTTTTCCCTGAAAATTGGTTTAGTCTAGCTGGATCGGCCAGAGGGATTTTCGATTCCATTTTGAAGAATTGCACATGAAAAAGTATTCCACGTCTTTTCACGAAAACACTGAATTTGGTGGAAGATTTGCAAACCATGAAAAGTTACCCCAGTCAGTGAATATTGAAACCATTTTAATTTGACCCAGTCGTTCTGACCTAAATCTCCACATTGAAAGGTAAATCTCGCGACATATTCAATGGTCGATTGGTTGGCTTCGCCATGGAATAGATTAAACTTTGGGACTTTCACTCCTCTAGGTATTTCCATCTGATCTATCTCATCAGGGTATGGTTTTCTATATAAAGGCCTATCGATAGGCCTGTACCCATGACCGGTTCGTGGAAAGGTTGGACGCCAAACCTACAGCCCAATCGTTCTCTATCGTTCGATCGGACAACGCTGATCAGCTCTTCAAATACGGGGTTTTCGAATTGAGTGGTTCCTTCTTGATTTTGTTTTGTGAGGAGGGGCATATACACCTTCGATTCCTTGACTGCCATGATATTAATCATTTCCATTTCTTGGAAGTTTGATGTTATCAGGCCACGTTGCAGGACTTTTAAGCCCGCTTCCGCCTATTCCCATTTTACTCGGCCCCGATTCTCCCTCATCGGCAGGTACGGGAATTTACCAACCAGAATTATAAGGTTGATTCGAACTCAACCCATTAGACTGTTTTATAGCATTCTCGATCCTCATGGGGGAAGTATCTACTTCCACTGGGCCAGTTTGATTACTGATAGGGGCTTTCCCTTTTTGTATATTTGAATCCACTATTCTAACAATAGAGGACGTTTGTTTTTAAATTTCTCCTGACAGACCTTTAATCATTTCTCTTTTAGAGGCGTCTCTTTCCTTCGACAATCGTCTCACTTCGTCTACTATCCTAGAACTAGATTGATTTTGATCAGCAACTATTTTATTCAAAGCCATGTTTTGGTTTTGCATGAAGGGCATAAACTGAGACATCATATTTGTAAACTTTTGCGTTGATGAACTAACCTGCTTCATCAGTTGCATCAAAGTTGGGCCATTGTGGCTAGTCTCTCAGTATCAGGACTTACACCATTGTTGGAGCTTCCTCTGTTGACACTTCCTGAGTTTTGAACATTGGTATTCACACTATCACTCCTAGTCATACCATGAATGGCTTGAACATTTCGTACTTCCTCCAAATTTCCACCATTGTTGGCGGTTGGAGTTTCAGTGCCATTATTGGCATCGTGCATTCTTACATCATTATTGCGTGTGCTTGGCATAGTTTCCTTTTTAGCTACCAGTGTCCCACTGACGTGCGAATATTTGCGCTGCTGGCCAAACTCATTATCGATCGTGCGCTTGTGACACAACCGATTAACAGTGCAGGATCTTTTTTACCTCTCGTGCCTGAGGACATTGCTAAAAATGAAAACTAACTGAAGTCAAAATACTGAACAAATCTATATTTGATGCGCCCACTAAAACAATGAAGATTATCCTTACAATGCAACGAAAACAAGTATAACAACGTACATGATTCTCTATCGATACAAGACAGATCATCCAAGAAACTAGACAAATATAAAAGAAATCGACCAGCACACAATAGACTCTATTTTTCTAAGTCTAGTTTTGTTTGCGAAATTGACGACCCCTTTCTCAGTTGTTCTTCATTTCTTTTATACTTGCTTGTTCATAATCGTCTCCTTTTGTAACTGCCCATCCTTATATTTATTGAGAATAACTTCGAGACTTCATGATCGGTCGTTTCTGCTGACATTTGTACTTTACATTCAACCAGTTTACTGATCATTCTCCACAGTTTTCTCGGTAATGCTGACAGCTATCTATTCCAAAAACCGTTTTTGAATTTCTCCTGACAGACCTTTAATCATTTCTCTTTCAGAGGCATCTCTTTCCTTCGACAATCGTATTACTTCGTCCACTATCTTAGAACTAGACTGATTTTGATCACCAACTATTTTATTCAAAGCCATGTTTTGGTTTTGCATGAAGGGCATAAACTGAGACATCATATTTGTAAAATTTTGCGTTAATAAACTAACCTGGTTCATCAGTTGCATTAAAGTTGGGCCATTGTGGCTAGTGGCTAGTCTCTCAGCATCAGGACTTACACCATCGCTGGAGCTTCCTTTGTTGGCACTTCCTGAGTTTTGAACATTGGTATTCACACTATCACTCCTAGTCATACCATGAATGGCTTGAACATTTCGTACTTCCTCCAAATTTTCACCATTGTTGGTTGTTGGAGTTTCAGTTCCATTATTGGCGTCGTGCAGTCTTACAACATTACTGCATGTGTTTGGCATAGTTTCCTTTTTAGCTACCAGTGTCCCACTGGCATGCGGATATTTAGCTACCAGTGTCCCTCTCGGGCGTGAGGACTTTGCTAAAAATGAAAACTAACTGAAGTCAAAATGCTGAACAAATCTATATTTGATGCGCCCACTAGAACAATGAAGATTATCCTTACAAAGCAACGAAAATAAGTATAACAACGTATAGGATTCTCTATGATACAAGGCAGATCATCCAAGAAACTAGACAAATATAAAAGAAATCGACCAGCACACGATACAATCTGTTTTTCTAAGTCTAGTTTTGTTTGCGAAATTGACGACTCCTTTCTCCGTTGTTCTTCACTTCTTTTATACTTGCTTGTTCATAACCATCTCCTTTTTTAATTGCTCATCCTTATATTTATTGAGAACAACTTCCAGACTTCTTGATCGGTCGTTTTTGCAGACATCTGTACTTTACATGCAACCAGTTTACTGATCATTCTCCACAGTTTTCTCAATAATGCTGATAGCTATCTATTCCAAAAACCGTTTATTAATTACTACTGCCAATTTTCTAGCCCTGTTTCCATGTTAATCACTATTGCCGATTGTCTTGCACCTGTTAGCGGTTTTTCCTTTTCGCATGATTCATTCGAATTTTCGCTTCCCGCGTGTTTTCTCCAATTAATTTGTCTTCATCATACCACTATTAGTAATTAGCGATTCATCAGTAACCATAACAGACGTGCCTGTTTCCACTGACCTCTCAAGGCACTTTTCATGGTCTTCAGGGCGGTCTCAAGTCACTTTTCACGGTATTCAGCACGCCACATGTCTATGCATTTATTAACCGTCATAAATGTTTATGCCGCCAACATCTACATAACCAACAAAGGGAGAAATAGAGAATCAGAGAGATCTCGCGTACTCTTTAGCGAGTGTTATCTCTTGAAAATGAAAAAAGTTGGGTGTTTTGCTTCTTGACAATGAATAAAGTGAAAAAGGGTGAGTGTTTGCAGGTGAAGAACCGTAACAAAAAAAATTAATTTCACCCCTTCATCTTTCGTTAAAAAAGCAAAATTTTGGTATTCAAAAACTAGTTTTGACGATAAGAAATCAGGCCAAAAAGCTTGTGAGGGGGTTGGAGGAAATTGTGTTAGCTATTCCTGATTTAACGTTTTCAACATGGACTTGAGTTAGCTACTCCCTGCGTTTGCTCATCCGTCAACAAGAAAGAAACTTTAACCAGCTTAACAATTGCTCTCCTCTGCTGCATTATTTCTGGTGTAAAGCCTTTTATGAGAGTTAGTTATCTTTTTGGTATGAAATAAGGTTTTGAATATAGAAAAAAGCAAAATTTGATAAATTGAAGCTACTTTTTTTCTTCTTTCTCGCCCAATGCTTTCAATATTCCTTCTAAGAATATATTCTCAATACGTCAGTTGGTTGGGTTCATGCTGCGTTAGTTACGTCTGCTTAATGCATACATATCTGGTTCCCCTTCTGTTTCATCTTGTCACATTCTCAATGCTAAAAATATGTATGGGTGTATGTTTGTCCTCCATTGGCTCCCAATGCCAAGAATATTCACGATGTCTAGCTAGGCAAGCTACCCCCAACTTCCGATGTATCTTATCATCTGTCGAATGTTTACAACATATGTTTGTCTTCCATGGGCTCTCAAAATTCTTACGAGTCTTGTTGAATCATGGACGTGTAAGTTATTTAAAGTTCCTTGGACTATCCATACCATGCACCAATGAGGCTGAGTTTTCTTAACAGACACTTTCATCAAAGCCGAACTCTTCCTCCATACAGCTTTGAACTCTTGTACTAAATTTTGTTAAATTTTCGATATTGATGTTTAAACATAAGTAAGTTTGGGCTTCATCGAAAGGTAGGCGTTATACCGTTACTAAAAGAGTAAGCTCTTTATTATTTACAATGGCCTCCTTGTTAATCGAAAACAAATGGAGGAACTGCTCATGTCTCCAAACTTAAAGCTGGCAAAATTCCCAAAGTACATAAACCAAGAGTTCAAGGACTCATAAGTAAAAGTTCAAGGACTAAAGCTGGAAAATGTGAATGGTTCAAGGGACTAAGATCAATATAAATTCTTGACTAGAGATGCGCTTACTTCATCAGAAATAATCTATCTGAATCGTTGCCATGGATGAAGACATGCGTCTACATTATCAACAATAATTTGAGGATGAAGACATGCGATTACATTATCAACAATAATTTGACTCGTTTCAAGACAATGACTGGAGACTTTTTTTTTTTGGGGGTAATTTAGTTATTACAACCAGAGACTTACACAAAGAAAAAGATGTTTTCCATTTTAAAAAGAGGAGTCGACTTCGCCCACTTGGTGTGAAAAATAGACCAAAAATAGAAAAACTAATGGTAAGAACTCGAGCGATATGGTCTATTTGGAACCAATTCTTTTAGTATTTAGATTTCAAATTCGGAATTGAATTTAGAATTCAGTTTACCTTTTTTGTTTGGAACGGAAGAAAATTTAAATCACAAAATTTCTATTTTGTGTTTGGAGAATATATGAAATGGAAAGGTAATAATTTATTAGACAATATTATCCTTGACTTACGATAAAAATAAACTAAGGTAAGTGGTTTTATGTGTGCTAGTGTCACCACATGGTGGTGTGCTGGCGGCACCACACGGGGTAACGACATCGACGATGGAAGTGGTGGGGTGACAAGTTATGGTAATGATGGTGGTAGTGGTGGTGGTGGCAATGAGGTGTAACTGGTGGTGGTCAAGTGACGCCAATGGCAGTAGTGATGGCAGTGGCTGCGGCAACAGTGATTGTGGTGGCAATATTGGTGATGATGGTGGTGGTGTTGGTGGCGATAGTGGTGGCGGTTGTGGTGGTGGTGGTAATGGTGACAACAACAGTGACGACAATGGTAGTGGTGTTGGTGGCGATAGTGGTGGCGATTGTGGTGGTGGTGGTAATGGTGACAGCAACAATGACGACAATGGTAGTGCTGGCGGTGGCAACAGCTATAGCGGTGGCGGTGGCAGCAGTAGTGGTCGTGGCGACAGCTTCAGCTGTTGCGGCGTCAGTAGTGGTGGTAGTAGCGACGGCGGCGACAGTGGCAATAATAAGAGTGGCGACCGTGGCAATAATGAGAGTGGCGACAGTCTCAATGGTGGCAGTAGTGGTAACTTTGGTGGTGGCAGCGGTGGTTGCGGTGGTGGCAATAATGGTAGTGGTGGTGACATTGGTGGTGGCGATGGTGGTGGTAGTAGTAGTGGCGGTGGTGGTAGTAGTAGTGGCGGCGGTAGTAGTGATTGTTGTTGTTGTGGTGACAGCGGTGATAATGGTTGTAGTAGTGGCGGCGGTGGTAGTGATTGTTGTTGTTGTGGTGACAGCGGTGGTGGTCGTGGTCGTTGTCACAGCAATGGTGCTGATGGTGGAAGCGACAATGAAAACGGTGGTCGTGTGTTCATTGTTGGAGAGATCCAAAAAAAAAAAAATACATAAATAATTATTTTTAATTCAAGTAAATTCAAATTCCATGAAATTTGATCATTTTTCATTAGATTTCACACTACAGAAACAAATCCAATTAAATCCGATGAAATCCAATTCTAATTCCTTTTTCTTAATGTTTCAAACAACAAAACTCGTTGAACTAAAATCTCATCAACTCCATGGTTCCAAACACATTTTTAATTCGAGAATTAGTCCTTAAAATAGAACCACGTCATAGATGCTACTTCTTTGTTTATTTAAATTACTGGGGTGACTTTTTCGGATGTTATTAATGTTACATCTTTTTAATTATCTCTTCGGTCTTTTTAGAAGTAGTCTAGCTACAAAAATGGTATCGAAGCAACTCGACTTCAAACTTAAGTACGCTAAGGCTAACCTGTCCATGCTTGGTTTTAGCTCAATCAAGAGTTAGACTCACAAACTTGTGATTTTATTAGATTTTGTTATTTTCTTAATATGGTTGTATAATTTATCGAAAAGTAATATTTGTACTCTTGTAACTAAAAAGTATAATCACCAATAATTTCAATTGTTTCAATGTATGAAGAAATGCACTTACTTTTTAACAATAATTTGAATCGGTTCAACACAACAACTAGAAACTCTTTTTTGGGTAATTTTATAATAAATGGGGACTCATATAAAGAAAAGAGATAAAAATGACAAGGACTCGAGCCTCAGTTCTAGAATTAGTTCTCAAATTAGAGTAACCACTCGCATTGGTGTTACTTTTATCTGTATTTAGATTCATCACAATGAGTTTTTCCAGATTTTATCCACATTGCATCTTCTCATTTATTTTTTTTTAATTTTTTAGAAGTAGCCTAGCTACTTCTCAAAAGGTAGCGAAGCAACTTGAGTTCGAAGTTGAGTATGATTAGGCTAACTTCTCAAAGCTTGGTTTTGGTGCAATCAAGAGTTAGGTTCATACACTTGTGTTTTTATTTTTTATTTTGTTATTCTTTCAACATGGTTGTATAAATAAAAGTATAATCTTTGGGCTTCAACGACGTAACAAAAGTACTTAGTAAAAGTACTTAAATTAGTTTTACTTAAATTAAAGCTCCAAAAAGTGATTGGATGAAAGTACTTAAATTAATTTTACTATGATAAAATGACCATAGATGACACTTATAAATAAGTTCCAAAAATCTATTTAGTAAAGTAATGATAACATCACTTTATTTTGTAAAATAATTATAATATAAAAACACTCACAATCTCACATGAGTGCTTATCGTACAAAATTCTTACCTAATGATTAGTTAAACAGTGTGGATGTCCTATTATGAAAATATGAGCATAGTATGGTAAATTAGAGGTTAAACCTGATTAAGAGAAAAATAATTATTTCATAATCCTTACTTTTCAGGATTATGGATTCAACCAGTTTTCAGTTTCTTAAGATAAATTAAATCTCTTAATCACTTTTATTTGACACTCACATACCTGATTTAATTTAGATTAAAATTTTGACTATCTCAAAATCAACGCCAAACACTCTAAAATAAATATATGCTATATTCTTCGAACCGCCGATTTTTCTTGGATGATGACATCGCTTACTATCTCAGTAGCAATTTGAAACGTTTCAATGGACGAAGAGACGCTCTTACTTATCAGCAATAATTTAAACCAGTCCAACACAATAACCCGTGACTTTTTTGGGGTAATTTATATAACTAGACTCAGACAAAGAAAATGATTTTTTCCACTTAAAAAGTTGAGTTGACTTGGACCATTAGTATAGAAAATAAAAAGAAATCTTAGACCAAATAAATGAAGTAATGACAGGGCCCGAGTTAGTTGCAGAATTAGTTCTCAAAATAGAACCACGTATTTTTTTTTATGTTCACTAGGTGCTTTGTATCTCATACTGCAGCGGGTCTTCAACTGCAATAACTAAATAAATTTTTAGTTCAAATTGGAAGCCTTATTTTTTTTTCTTTCCATTTTCTATGCATATTTGACCCCGTTTTCATTTTTTTCAATAGTTATTTGTTTCTTAATAGATTTTCACGTATTTCAGCTTCTTTGCTTTGTTTTTGTTTTTCAGTTTTTTAATTGGTTACTTGTTTGCTAACCCAAAAATGCGAGAAAAAAAATTCACCGTTCTCAATGCCCAATTCGTTATCCAATATTTATTTCATTTCAACCAAATTAAAACATAAGTAATAAAAAGATTTCCTTGTTTTGTTTTTCTTTCTCGTCATATTTTTCATTTCCCAATGTTTAGAATATATTCATTACCCAATGTTTATTTAATTTCAACCAAATTTAAAAGAGAGTCATAAAAGGAGGGTAAGAGTGTTATTGACATAATTAACGGATGACATAATCGGTTAAAAATGATTACAACATTCGTATTTTTATAAGTAGTATAGATTTAGATTCACTTATGTGTGTTTTTCATAATGTTACTAGTCTTGATCCCGTGCATAACAAGTGCTAGAATACTCATTGAGAAAGTCCATAAAAATGGTATTTCCACTTTTTTTTTATAAAATTTTTCTATCACCTTTTTCTCTTGAAAGTGAACTTTGGTAATAACTGCTAATCTTATAGCAAAAAATAAAGAAATGAAATGTCAAAGGGTAAAGTGATAACTCTTGCCAAATAATAATAGTAATAATCCTAATAAAATAGCAAAAAGAATGACAATAATGACATATAATAAAAATAACTCGTGTGTTGAGGTCTATTAATAAAGCCGACCAAGAAGACGATAAAAGATATAAAATATGAGAATATTATACACAGGCACATTTGAGAGCACTCACACATAGACATAGATACATATATATATATATATATATATATATATATATATATATATATATATATATATATATATATATATATATATATATATATATATATATATATATATATATATATATATATACCTTGTCACCTGATAATGAAAGGACAAAACCTTTATATAGTATGTATAGGACTTTAAGAAAAAGAAGGGATATTAAGTTTCTTAAATTGTGAAAAAATATTTATTTTGTCAAAAATATTTATTTTGTCCAAAATATAGAAAAAATTCAAGATTTGAGGGAGAGATATAAAATTTAAAATTGGAGAGAGAGAGAAAGAGAGTGCGAGACTGTGTGTGTGTGTGGAATTGGAAGTCTTTTAATTGAATTTTAAGTGAGACATATTGACATAAAAGAAAGAGAACTAACAAATTCATTTGATTGGTGGAAGTCTAAGTGGCAAAATTGACATTCTCTCAGCTCCATCTTTACTTTATAGTAGATTTGTGTTACATCTTCTTAATTATCTTACAGTTTTTAGAAACTACTTTTGAAAAGGTAGCGAAGCTAGTTGAGTTCGAAGTTGAGTATACTTAGGTTAACCTAGTCAGGTTTGGTTTTAGCTCAATTTAAAGTTAGACTCGTAGACATGTGTTTTGTTATAAATTTTATTATATCTTCGATATGATGTATCAACATCAGTATAATATTTGGGCTTTAACAAAAAAAAAAAAGTAGCATGCCTACGCTTGTACGTAATGAGAAAATAATGTTCTTTTGTACTACTCTCTATGAAAATCGAAAAGAAATGGAAGAATTGCTCATCTCTCATACTCTTTATTGTTGAAAAAAAGGACCAAATGTAGAAAAATGTAGAGTTCAAGGACTCGGAAGCAAAGTTAAATTTAAGGACTAAATTAGGAAGATGTGAATAGTTCAAAGAACTAAGATTATAGTTATAAATACTGTACCAGAGTATGTATCGTTTTCTCTGTAAAATGGTACGTATCGATATTGATACCGTCTCGGTACCATATCAAAATTTTCATCAACAATATATATTTATACTATTTATTTATTGGCAAACTAACAATATGTACACATATTTTTTTTTACTCACAATTTCTCTAGAATAATCTGCTTGTCTTATAGAGTTTGAATTACCATAATTTTTAAATAAGCTATTGGTTCCCAAATAAGTTATTTGTTCTCATCTAGTGATATTAGAAACAAATAACTTTTTCAATTGAATTACTCTCCTTTAAGATTATCTCTTATTTTTAAACGATCTTACTCTCAAATTCTTATGTAAAAATAAACAGTGTGTTCAATAATAACATCTTTGAGTTCAAGAATAAGTTGTTTCTGTGTGTGCACGCGTGTGAGCGAGCCAGTATATGTAAAATAGTACATCATATAGATAAAACAAAATGATCAAAGCTTCCAGGTAGAAAATAAATCAAAAGGCTGAAAACTTATCAGAAAAAAATTTACAAATTATAATGAATATTATGAGTAAAATGTTATAGAAGCTTTGATTGGTATAATAGAACTTATAATGTTTTTCTATTTAGTCTTTATATGTTCAATTTATAAATTTTTTAACAAACTTTGTTACTTTTACATTTTCTAAAGAACGGGTACAAAAGACAATATCTCGGTCGGTACGTAATTGTCTACCGGTATCATCTGTACCGGCCAGTACAATCAGTACAAAGCGATATTTTGACCGGTACAAAATTTAAGAAATACCATACTAAAAAAAAACTGTACATACCGGCCTGTACATCTGGTTTTGATATGGTATTGTTAACTATGACTAAGATAAGGGTAGCATATATTACACTAAATTTTCAACGAGACAACGAGTCCAACCTTCCAACCTCTGGTAGGACATTTTCTCAGATGAAGACATGTGCTTATTTTATCATCGATAATTTAAATCGGTGCAGTGGATGAAGACATGTGTTGACTTTATGAACAATAATTTGAATTGGATTCAACACAAAAAACGGGAGAATTTTTTAACAGTTATGTACAATTGGAGACTCGGACTAAGAGAAAGATGTATTCGCTTTAAAAGAAAAAAAAGCAGAGTTGAGTCGGACCATTCGGCGATCTAGAATATAAAAATAAAATTCCAAACCAAATAAAAAATTAAACAGTGTCAAAGAAGTAACTCTAGAAATTAGTTCTCAGTTTGAAAATTAGAACCATCTCAGTTTGAAAATTATTTTGCAATTAAGGGGGTTTATAGGCACACTTGTTTAGCTTATCTTTGCCACGGGATCAAGATTCTATGCAGTTAGTGCAATAGTAGTTCAAAGGTGAATGTGAATTTGGTACCTAAAATCTTTTGTTTATCTCTGAAGGATTGTATTTTTCACAAACAATATTGACAAAAGAGATCTTTAAGTGACAAAATTCATCTCTGCACGTATTACTTTCGTTTTCCTCGTTAAAGGTAATACCATTTTGTTGCGAGGAACTCAATTAGCAATAATTGTTTATCTTTTAGCTCCAAACGAAAAAGTGAACTATTAAACAGTCAAAAAAATAGTCCTTGTCAAATAATAATAATAAACAAACAAAAGTAAAAACAATAATGACATATAAGAAGAATAACTTGTGTTTTGAGGTGTATTAATAGAGCCGACTAAAAAGAGAATAAAAATACATCAAATATGAGCATATTATACACATGCACGCTTGTGAGCACCCACACACACACACACACATGTGTGTGTGTGTGTGTGTGTGTGTGTTGGTTTGTGAGTTGTTTCAAAACAAGCAAACCCGTGTGTGTGTGTGTGTGTGTGTGTGGGTTTGTGAGTTGTTTCAAAACAAGCAAACCCTTTTGTCCCACATTACTTAGAAATAGGTTTTGCAAAGGTTTATAAGTGGGAAGATACTTTTACAATGTACTTGATAATAAGATTAGAGTGTGCTAGTCCCCATGCTACCCACGTACATGCGCGCGGGGTTAGTTTTGGCACGTTATTAGGCCCGCTTAAGCACTTAGTACACTTGCCGCAGCCTTGAAAAACATGACTTTTTTTTGAAAAATATTTTGTAGTTTTTGAAAAAATAGTTTTACTCAAAAGGTGTGATTTATTTAAATTCAAACTTTGATTTATTTCAAATAAATTTTTGGCAGTTATTTTTAACTATTAAATTTTTTTTTCAACAGTTGTGTCTGTCCAAATTCACACTCTTTCATGTTTTTTTATAAATAAAAGATTTTCAGTTCTTTTTAGAATACTTACTTGCAATTTTAAAAAAAAATGTGTGCCCGAGAAGGGACGACATTGAAAAAAATAAAAATATTTCAATTTTCACTAAAATTCACAAAAAAAGGCTAATTAGTGTGCCCAAAGTATAAAAAACCTGAAAAAGACATGTGTTGACTTTATGAACAATAATTTGAATTGGATTCAACACAAAAAGCGGGAGAATTTTTTAACAGTTATGTACAATTGGAGACTCGGACTAAGAGAAAGATGTATTCGCTTTAAAAGAAAAAAAAGCAGAGTTGAGTCGGACCATTCGGCAATCTAGAATATAAAAATAAAATTCCAAACCAAATAAAAAATTAAACAGTGTCAAAGAAGTAACTCTAGAAATTAGTTCTCAGTTTGAAAATTAGAACCATCTCAGTTTGAAAATTATTTTGCAATTAAGGGGGTTTATAGGCACACTTGTTTAGCTTATCTTTGCCACGGGATCAAGATTCTATGCAGTTAGTGCGATAGTAGTTCAAAGGTGAATGTGAATTTGGTACCTAAAATCTTTTGTTTATCTCTGAAGGATTGTATTTTTCACTAACAATATTGACAAAAGAGATCTTTAAGTGACAAAATTCATCTCTGCACGTATTACTTTCGTTTTCCTCGTTAAAGGGAATACCATTTTGTTGCGAGGAACTCAATTAGCAATAATTGTTTATCTTTTAGCTCCAAACGAAAAAGTGAACTATTAAACGGTCAAAAAAATAGTCCTTGTCAAATAATAATAATAAACAAACAAAAGTAAAAACAATAATGACATATAAGAAGAATAACTTGTGTTTTGAGGTGTATTAATAGAGCCGACTAAAAAGAGAATAAAAATACATCAAATATGAGCATATTATACACATGCACGCTTGTGAGCACCCACCCACACACACACACACATGTGTGTGTGTGTGTGTTGGTTTGTGAGTTGTTTCAAAACAAGCAAACCCTTTTGTCCCACATTACTTAGAAATAGGTTTTGCAAAGGTTTATAAGTGGGAAGATACTTTTACAATGTACTTGATAATAAGATTAGAGTGTGCTAGTCTCCATGCTACCCACGTACATGCGCGCGGGGTTAGTTTTGGCACGTTATTAGGCCCGCTTAAGCACTTAGTACACTTGCCGCAGCCTTGAAAAACATGACTTTTTTTTGAAAAATATTTTGTAGTTTTTGAAAAAATAGTTTTACTCAAAAGGTGTGATTTATTTAAATTCAAACTTTGATTTATTTCAAATAAATTTTTGGCAGTTATTTTTAACTATTAAATTTTTTTTTCAACAGTTGTGTCTGTCCAAATTCACACTCTTTCATGTTTTTTTATAAATAAAAGATTTTCAGTTCTTTTTAGAATACTTACTTGCAATTTTAAAAAAAAATGTGTGCCCGAGAAGGGACGACATTGAAAAAAATAAAAATATTTCAATTTTCACTAAAATTCACAAAAAAAAGGCTAATTAGTGTGCCCAAAGTATAAAAAACCTGAAAAAGACATGTGTTGACTTTATGAACAATAATTTGAATTGGATTCAACACAAAAAGCGGGAGAATTTTTTAACAGTTATGTACAATTGGAGACTCGGACTAAGAGAAAGATGTATTCGCTTTAAAAGAAAAAAAAGCAGAGTTGAGTCGGACCATTCGGCAATCTAGAATATAAAAATAAAATTCCAAACCAAATAAAAAATTAAACAGTGTCAAAGAAGTAACTCTAGAAATTAGTTCTCAGTTTGAAAATTAGAACCATCTCAGTTTGAAAATTATTTTGCAATTAAGGGGGTTTATAGGCACACTTGTTTAGCTTATCTTTGCCACGGGATCAAGATTCTATGCAGTTAGTGCGATAGTAGTTCAAAGGTGAATGTGAATTTGGTACCTAAAATCTTTTGTTTATCTCTGAAGGATTGTATTTTTCACTAACAATATTGACAAAAGAGATCTTTAAGTGACAAAATTCATCTCTGCACGTATTACTTTCGTTTTCCTCGTTAAAGGGAATACCATTTTGTTGCGAGGAACTCAATTAGCAATAATTGTTTATCTTTTAGCTCCAAACGAAAAAGTGAACTATTAAACGGTCAAAAAAATAGTCCTTGTCAAATAATAATAATAAACAAACAAAAGTAAAAACAATAATGACATATAAGAAGAATAACTTGTGTTTTGAGGTGTATTAATAGAGCCGACTAAAAAGAGAATAAAAATACATCAAATATGAGCATATTATACACATGCACGCTTGTGAGCACCCACCCACACACACACACACACATGTGTGTGTGTGTGTGTGTTGGTTTGTGAGTTGTTTCAAAACAAGCAAACCCTTTTGTCCCACATTACTTAGAAATAGGTTTTGCAAAGGTTTATAAGTGGGAAGATACTTTTACAATGTACTTGATAATAAGATTAGAGTGTGCTAGTCCCCATGCTACCCACGTACATGCGCGCGGGGTTAGTTTTGGCACGTTATTAGGCCCGCTTAAGCACTTAGTACACTTGCCGCAGCCTTGAAAAACATGACTTTTTTTTGAAAAATATTTTGTAGTTTTTGAAAAAATAGTTTTACTCAAAAGGTGTGATTTATTTAAATTCAAACTTTGATTTATTTCAAATAAATTTTTGGCAGTTATTTTTAACTATTAAATTTTTTTTTCAACAGTTGTGTCTGTCCAAATTCACACTCTTTCATGTTTTTTTATAAATAAAAGATTTTCAGTTCTTTTTAGAATACTTACTTGCAATTTTAAAAAAAAATGTGTGCTCGAGAAGGGACGACATTGAAAAAAATAAAAATATTTCAATTTTCACTAAAATTCACAAAAAAAAGGCTAATTAGTGTGCCCAAAGTATAAAAAACCTGAAAAAGACATGTGTTGACTTTATGAACAATAATTTGAATTGGATTCAACACAAAAAGTGGGAGAATTTTTTAACAGTTATGTACAATTGGAGACTCGGACTAAGAGAAAGATGTATTCGCTTTAAAAGAAAAAAAAGCAGAGTTGAGTCGGACCATTCGGCAATCTAGAATATAAAAATAAAATTCCAAACCAAATAAAAAATTAAACAGTGTCAAAGAAGTAACTCTAGAAATTAGTTCTCAGTTTGAAAATTAGAACCATCTCAGTTTGAAAATTATTTTGCAATTAAGGGGGTTTATAGGCACACTTGTTTAGCTTATCTTTGCCACGGGATCAAGATTCTATGCAGTTAGTGCGATAGTAGTTCAAAGGTGAATGTGAATTTGGTACCTAAAATCTTTTGTTTATCTCTGAAGGATTGTATTTTTCACTAACAATATTGACAAAAGAGATCTTTAAGTGACAAAATTCATCTCTGCACGTATTACTTTCGTTTTCCTCGTTAAAGGGAATACCATTTTGTTGCGAGGAACTCAATTAGCAATAATTGTTTATCTTTTAGCTCCAAACGAAAAAGTGAACTATTAAACGGTCAAAAAAATAGTCCTTGTCAAATAATAATAATAAACAAACAAAAGTAAAAACAATAATGACATATAAGAAGAATAACTTGTGTTTTGAGGTGTATTAATAGAGCCGACTAAAAAGAGAATAAAAATACATCAAATATGAGCATATTATACACATGCACGCTTGTGAGCACCCACCCACACACACACACACACATGTGTGTGTGTGTGTGTGTTGGTTTGTGAGTTGTTTCAAAACAAGCAAACCCTTTTGTCCCACATTACTTAGAAATAGGTTTTGCAAAGGTTTATAAGTGGGAAGATACTTTTACAATGTACTTGATAATAAGATTAGAGTGTGCTAGTCCCCATGCTACCCACGTACATGCGCGCGGGGTTAGTTTTGGCACGTTATTAGGCCCGCTTAAGCACTTAGTACACTTGCCGCAGCCTTGAAAAACATGACTTTTTTTTGAAAAATATTTTGTAGTTTTTGAAAAAATAGTTTTACTCAAAAGGTGTGATTTATTTAAATTCAAACTTTGATTTATTTCAAATAAATTTTTGGCAGTTATTTTTAACTATTAAATTTTTTTTTCAACAGTTGTGTCTGTCCAAATTCACACTCTTTCATGTTTTTTTATAAATAAAAGATTTTCAGTTCTTTTTAGAATACTTACTTGCAATTTTAAAAAAAAATGTGTGCCCGAGAAGGGACGACATTGAAAAAAATAAAAATATTTCAATTTTCACTAAAATTCACAAAAAAAAGGCTAATTAGTGTGCCCAAAGTATAAAAAACCTGAAAAAGACATGTGTTGACTTTATGAACAATAATTTGAATTGGATTCAACACAAAAAGCGGGAGAATTTTTTAACAGTTATGTACAATTGGAGACTCGGACTAAGAGAAAGATGTATTTGCTTTAAAAGAAAAAAAAGCAGAGTTGAGTCGGACCATTCGGCAATCTAGAATATAAAAATAAAATTCCAAACCAAATAAAAAATTAAACAGTGTCAAAGAAGTAACTCTAGAAATTAGTTCTCAGTTTGAAAATTAGAACCATCTCAGTTTGAAAATTATTTTGCAATTAAGGGGGTTTATAGGCACACTTGTTTAGCTTATCTTTGCCACGGGATCAAGATTCTATGCAGTTAGTGCGATAGTAGTTCAAAGGTGAATGTGAATTTGGTACCTAAAATCTTTTGTTTATCTCTGAAGGATTGTATTTTTCACTAACAATATTGACAAAAGAGATCTTTAAGTGACAAAATTCATCTCTGCACGTATTACTTTCGTTTTCCTCGTTAAAGGGAATACCATTTTGTTGCGAGGAACTCAATTAGCAATAATTGTTTATCTTTTAGCTCCAAACGAAAAAGTGAACTATTAAATAGTCCAAAAAATAGTCCTTGTCAAATAATAATAATAAACAAACAAAAGTAATAACAATAATGACATATAAGAAGAATAACTCGTGTGTTGAGGTGTATTAATAGAGCCCACTAAAAAGAGAATAAAAAGACATCAAATATGAGCATATTATACACATGCACGCTTGTGAGCACCCACACACACCAACACACCCACACACATACACACACACACACATACACACACACACACACACACATATATATATATGTGTGTGTGTGTGTGTGTATGTGTGTGTGTTGGTTTGTGAGTTGTTTGAAAACAAGCAAACCCTTTTGTCCCATGTTACTTGTAAATGAGTTTTGCAAAGGTTTACAAGTGGGAAGGTACTTTTACAATGTACTTGATAATAAGATTAGAGTGTACTAGTCTCCATGCTACCCGCGTACATACGCACGAGGTTAGTTTTGGCACGTTATTAGGCCCTCTTAAGCACTTAGTACACTTGCCGCAGCCGCGAAAAACATGACTTTTTTTTTAAAAATATTTTGTATTTTTCGAAAAAATAGTTTTACTCAAAAGGTGTGATTTATTTAAATTCAAACTTTGATTTATTTCAAATAAATTTTTGGCAGTTATTTTTAACTATTAAATTTTTTTCCAACAGCTGTGTCTGTCCAAATTCACACCCTTTCATGTTTTTTATAAATAAAAGATTTTCAGTTCTTTTTAGAATACTTACTTGCAATTTTAAAAAATGTGTGCCCGAGAAGGGTCGACACTGAAAAAAATAAAAATATTTTAATTTTCACTAAAATTCACAAAAAAGGCTAATTAGTGTGCTCAAAGTATAAAAAACCTGAAAAAAAAAGTTTGCGAATAACCGCTTCGGTGACTAGGGTTAGAGATGCTGAGAGGCCTCCCTAACTGCTACAAAGAGTGGCGGTAAGGGAGGCCTCTCAGCATCTCTACCCGCTAGTCACAGTAGCGGTTAGGGATGCTGGGCACGGCTCCTAACTGTTACTCTTAGTAGCGGTCACATACAACACCCCCCCCCCCCCAACAACTCCCTCTCTCTCTACTTTATGCCAAAACAAATCTACACATTCCATCCAACAATCAAATACAAATCTCAAGATGTGTTACAATTGTCAAACTAGAAGTGAATTCCCTCCAAGAATCCAATAATCAAACAAGCTAATAGATAATTCAGTAATTATCAAGACATTTCAATAATCAAACAAATTAATGTGGAAAAATACTTTCACATGCATTTCGTAGCGTCAATTACATCAATAATAACAAGGCAAATGGCTAGCTACACCTTTTTTGAGCTCCCAAGATATCCTATATGTAAATTTGAGGGCATCCTTCCGAGACCAAGTTGTAGACTCGAGATCCTTCGCACGAGCTTAGTAGTCCATGTACTTGAGTACATAAACACCACAATCATGATTGTTATACTGCTTTGGTCGGTCTTGTATCATTTCGACCGTCCAAGGATCCATCGTACGATTGCTCGTGATGGCCTCTCCCAAATGGTGGGGTATCACTAGTGAAATGATAGTAATCTGCAAAAAGCGTAAAAAACATCAACAACGATTCAAATATGACATAATGCAAAACTGCACATTCCGGTATAGTAAGAATGCTTTCGTGTACGTCTCCAAATCATGAGGAGTGTATTCATTAGGTAGCACGCAAAACTGCACTCTCAGACACGTAAGCTTGATGTCATTTGATGTAATGGCTTCTGGCAGAATTCCTAAAAAATATTGCCTAGCTAGCTAAGCTACCATTCCAGATGCCCTACTCCAAGTAATGGGTCTGCCATAACATGGGAGTCCAAGTATAAACCCGACGTCCTCTAATGTAACAATAATTTCACCAAACCGGAAGTGAAATGTGTTCGTCTCGCTCCTCCATCGCTTAACTAGAGCGGATATAAGGCACTTCTCGTGCCGAGACCAATGAGGAAGGACACTGAACAAAGAAAAACCCTACCAATTTAATATATGCTGTTGTCCCTCATTTAGTATCCACTCTTGGAGGTGACTTGTGTTTTGAATTGTTTCTAAAATACCCTTTTCCTCACCTTCAAATACGTCCCTCGCAACGTGGTCATCATCATCGTATAAGATTGATGGATCATAAGGTTCTGGGGTAAATTCCATATCTTTAAGAAAAAAATATAATTGTAAACCAACTTTGCGTGCATACTATTTACATCCCAAATCTAAAACAAGAACACATAAGTTAAAATTAGCACCAAAATTACATTCCAAATCTAAAACAAGAATCCATAATTTAAAATCAACACCCAAAATTACATCCTAGTTTTGATGCCATAAAAGCACCCACATTTGAATACCTAAAAATAGATTATTCCTTAGAATAATCTCAAATTCCTAATTTCGAAGCCCTAAAAAATTCCCAATTTTGAAGCCCTAAAAAGGCCCCAATGTTGAAGCCTGAAAAGCCCTAATTTAAAGTCCTAAATAACCCCCAATTTTGAAATCCTAAAAAAGCCCTAATTTTGAATCTCAAGAAAATCCTAATTTTAGAGCCACTAATTCAATTCCTAATTTCAATCCATACATAGAGTGAGCCACTAATTTAATCCCTACAAAAATCCTAATTTCAGTTTATGGTAAGAACACAATTCAAAACCTAAAATAAACATAAATTGAAAGCTAAAGAAGCTATATTCATGAAATCAATATGGATTTATAGTAGTAAATTCAAAATACTTACTTGTTTCAAAGTTGATCTATTCAAGAAATTTCTCCACCAACCTTCTAGCTACTCTCCACCGATCTTCTAACGTAGGATTTGAGTTTGTGTTATGGTGAAAATGGTGGAGATTATGGAGGAATTAAATTGGGAGGATGAAGATGATGTAAATAGCATGACAGAGAGAGAGAGAGAGAGAGAGAGAGAGAGAGAGAAAAGGAGAGAAATAGTAGGTAGGGAGTAAGTGGTGCCCGTCTAACTGCTACAAAGAGTAGCGATTAGGAAGCGTGGGACCCCCGCTGACCGCTACTCTTTGTGGGAGTTAACCGCTACAAAAAGTAGCGGTTAGCGGGAAATAGACTGTATCGGGGCTTGCGAGGGGCATTTTGGGTCAGTTTAACCTTTGGTCTTAGTGACGGTTAGAACTTTTTTAGCAAAAAAAAAAATCTGGGTCATCTACGAGTACACGTGGACGGCCAGATATGTGGTAGAGAAATAACAGAGAGGGATCAGCTCCCTACACACACACACTCACATGTACATGTATATATATGTACATGTACATTATACATAAATGTACATATATATATATATATATATATATATATATATATATATATATATATATATATATATATATATATATATATATATATATATATATATATATATATATATATATATATAGAGGGAAAGTGGATATGTTGCTAGCCTTAGACAACTTGCCTAAGGCTAGCGACTAAACTATGTCATTTTGCCCATTGTTTGAAATTCTTTTTTTTTCCTCTCTCCCTTTCAAAAATTTCCTTCCTCTAGTTCAATAGACCTGGACACCAAGAAGCGCCCCATCACCAGCCACCACCATTGCCAACCAGCCTCCACACCGGCTACTTCCATCTGCCGCCTTCGTTATCGACCGTCATCCATGATCTCTGTCACCATGCAAGTCCTAACCGAGGAAGATCTTTCGTCTCTCTAGATCTAATCTTTAACCCCGTCGCCGCCCAATTGCCGGCGTGGCCTAATCGTCGACACCCACACCATCAACAAGCAGTCTATGCCCATACCACAAGTAACCACTGCCTGCCCTCTCTCTTCTTGCCACCACTTCTCCATCGCCGTCGACATCAACCACTACTGTCGTCGACCACCCACCACTGCTAGGTCACCGATGATCCTTCTTGACTAGAGACAACACCACCCGTCGCTGCTACAAGACTACGCACCTCCCTGTCATTACAAACCACCGTACACAACCACACTATTGGCCCTTCTCCTACGGCCACATCTTCATTCAGCCACTGCCCCCTCTTACAATCACCGGTCTCTTTTGTCGGTGACATACCACCGACGGCTGCTGCAGACCATCCACCGCACCATCATCAAGAACGTCATACACACTGCCGGCAGTCTTTAACCCGCCACACCTCACAAGAATTCATCACAATAGTTAGTATAATTATATGGCCGAAATGATACACGTGGTTTCATAAAATTTTCAGTCAATTGAGAAAATTAATAAGAATATGAGTTTGATTGATCATAATATTCATAATATTGTTGTCCAAGATGAAGCTAAGGTCGATGATTATGATGTTTGGGGTCTTTCACGTTGCGATGATGAGGTCGAGACACCTAGAAAAATGAGATTGATGGAAATTTTGAGGATTTTGACCGTGAACACATAAATGGAGAAACATTTGATACACAAGAAGCAGCGTATGAGTTCTACAATCAATATGCCCTTTTAAATGGTTTTGGTACTCGTAAACATAATGCGCATACTAAGGCCACTGGTGCAATTTTTAAGAGGTAATTTGTGTGCAATAAGCAGGGCTTCAAGAAATTGGATGATAAGAGACTGACTGGGAATGAAAAAAGACGTAAGGACTTGAGAACCAGTTGTGAAGCGGTGATGCAGGTTACTTTGTCCAAGAAGCTGGAATGTGACAAGTTTTAAGATTGTCACAACCATCCTTTCACTACTACTCCATCAAAAGTAGTCAAGTATCGTTCTCTTAGTGAGAACCATCGTACAAATGTATGCAAGTCTCTTATGTCTGACCTTAACAATGAGGGCTTGAAACCTTCTCAGATTACTAGGGTTGCGAATGTGATGAAACCCAGTGAAGAAGCTGAGGTAACTCCAAGACGATGTTCTAGTATTATACGCGTAGAAAGAAAAAATAACGTAGGAAAAGAATGTTATGAGATTACTAAACATTTTCAAGAGAAGGCCACGTTTGACGATAGCTATTATTTTGCTGTGGATTTCACTATAGATGGTTCTCTGAGAAGTGTATTTTGGGCTGATGGAAGACCAAGGGCATCATATGCACAGTTTGGTGATGTTGTTGTATTTGATGTGACTTACAAGACTAACAAATTTAGGATGCCATTTGCTCCATTTGTTGAAATAAATCACCAATCGATATTGTTTGGAGCTATATTGTTAGAGGATGAGATGGAGGCAACATTTACGTGGTTGTTTGAGCATTTTTTGCGTTGCATGTTTGACATGCCCCCGACTGCAATTATCACTGACCAAGATGGATCTATAAGGAATGCAAATTCAAAAGTGTTTTCCAATACTCGACATCATTTTTGTGCATGTCACATCAAAGAAGCACATTATAGAGGATCTACATCCCCTGCGATCTCGTTACAATGACTTTCATGAAACCTACATCTATCAGACAAAAAGTCAGATTATTGAAGAGTTTGAGGCCGGGTGGCGGGATTTGAATGGAAAGTATGACCTAAAAGGAAACTATGGATTCACAACATGTACAACTTACGTGCACACTGGGTAAAGTCATTTCTCAAGGATACCATTTTTGCTGGAATGGCCACGAGTGGACAAAGCGAAAGCATATATTCATTTTTCGACGGGTATGTGAATTCTAATACCATGTTGAATGAGTTTGTTTTGAAATATGATAAAGCAGTTTATAGTAGAAAGGTATGATAAGGAAGATGAGGATTTTAAGACTATGAATTCAAAAGCAGTCCTATCCTCTGATGATCCGATTGAAGCCAAAGTTGGAGATTGCCACACTCGTAATTTGTTTGAGACGTTAACAAAGAATGGAATGCTAATGTTGGTTGTTCGCATATAACGTTGAGTAAGAAACCGCACTTTACAAAATACAGGGTGGGTAAGATTATTGTTGACAAGGAGAAATGCCGAACAGTTCACTATGACTCATCGAAAGATGTTAGGGCTAGTTGTTCATGTGTTAAGTTTGAGACGGCGGGAATATTATGCAAGCATATCCTTTATATTTTTTAGAAAAATAAAATTACTAATCTTCCTGAGTATTATGTTCAGTCTAGATGGATAATTCATGCTCGGTACATGGTGAGAGATGTTGGCAATAGATTGGGCGAGATCAGTAGACATTCAACTGAAAAAGGGAGTTAACCTTTTAACTTTGTGGTCAGTTCGAGCAAAGTTTTCAAAGGCAATAGAAAGTGGAAGAAATTCTCCTTCAGAAATATGTAAGATTGATTCATGGCTTACTAGCTTCTTGGAAAAGCAAGCTGCATGAAAGAACAAAAATAAACTTGTTGGTGGCAAAACGATTAGTCAAGGTGGCACAAATACATGTACTTCTCAAGTTGAAAGTATGAATCAGATTTTTGTACTTGACCCCACTGCCCCTGTTAAGACTAAGGGGCGTCCAAGAGTTGTTAGTAGGTTGAAATCTTCTATTGAATTGGCAAAAGAAGAAAGGAAACAAAGAACTTGTGCATATTGTCATGAGAAAGGTCATTACCGGCTTGGTTGTGCTAATCGCAAGGTATATTTTGATGTCAAACTAACCTGCTGATTCTTTATCTAATGTAATATCATGTTGCGTAATATGTTTTGATTGCATATACTAACTTATAACTTGCATTATTTTAGAGGGATGAAAGAGAAGGCATTTTTGGTCAATTGTTGCTGATGTGCGTAAAATTTGGTATGACATTGTCATTTTCTTGTCATTTTCATGTTTTTATTTTTGTCATTTCTCCTAATTTGTTATTGAAATAATTGGTTATTCTTGATTGTATGGAGGCACACTACCAGAAGGAAGTTTGGATTACATAATGAGTAGGCGCTACAATCGGGCAGAGGCCACTGCAAGGGATATATGTTGAGGGACTGAGCTTAGTTTTGAAATTGTCATTGTAAATGGAAGAATTTTGAACATTGTTTTTGTTTTCGCAAGCAACTGTATCTTAGAATTGATTTGAGGTATGTCTTTCGACTTATGTGTTCCTCCGATCCAAATTGATTGTTAAGACAAAATAGTCAGACGAGTTTTTGCAGAGAGTAAAATATCAATGTCGTGTTTTCTACAGCCATTTGGATCAGGTGTTAACTTGTAAGTCAAATACACAGAAATCACCCTGCCCATGATAAAGTTATATTCAATTCTAACCAAGAAGGAAATCTTCTAATGTGATTGATGTGGTTCAACAATAGCTTGTTCAAGCTCGTGTTAGCAACAAAACGATTGGGCAGCCTACCACAACATGGACTTTGAGCCGCCATGACTTTTAAAGATACAAGTTTAGCCCTAATAAAATACACTTACAAAGGGGACTTGATGAACTCCCCTGATATAGACTAATCATTCTATTATACTTCTAGCCAGCTTAAGAAACAAAGGGTACTTGGTGAACTTCGTTGAAATAATAACAAACCAGAGGAAACCCATCAGACTCCGATCCCTTAAGCTAGCAAGCATTTCAAGCTCCTGTTGTATGCATCTCTTGGCCGACTTCCTCTGAGCCTCAGGAGCCTCATCCTCAATTGGCTCAAGCCTCTTGACCACAATTGTGAGGCCTTTATCAAGAACAGTTCTGTATTACTTCCAGTTCGAGCTTAAACCTGTGCTTGTTGCATTTGAGGGGCTGGGAAACTCATGATGGCTTATAACATTTCGGCCATCTGTTGTCTGAATCGATCAATTAATACCAGATGAGTACCAAGTATAGGGTAATCATGAAATTTGGTACGACTTGAAAGACATTGCATGAAATCAAACCTTTTCTGCAAACATGGTTCGACTTGGAAGACATTGCATGAAGTAAAACCTTTTCAACAATCATGTTGAGGGTTTCATTCCTCCCATCAGGAACTAGTTGGCTGGTTACAGTAGAAATGAAGATTAGGTAAGATAAAAGAGGAAACAATTTACTAGGGAAAAAAGAGAGATAAAGGGGGAAAGAGGCTGCTCGGGCAGGGGGATGGTGGGTGAAGGAAGTTGAACATTGTTAGTGTTAAAGATGAATGGCCAGTAATGTCTAGAAGAGTAATGTTTAGAAGAGTTCCATTGTTAGTGTTAAAGACTAGTACATAAATAAGATTTTCACCTATTGCTCACATTTTTTTAAGTTAATATTCATAAGTACGTACGTATATAAACACACACACACACACAGATATAGACACACATACATGTACTCGTGCTTTAGTGCCACTAGGTACTCACGGTGAACGGCCAAAGATGGGTTGAAAGCAGGAGCCCTTTCATTTTATATGCCTCCAGGTACTCCTGAAGATTTGAAATTAATTACGGTGTTGTTCTTTGAACAAGACAGTAACCTTCATCAATGTATCCAACACAAGTCTATATTCAAACCTCAATAACTCCAGAGCTAACGACTAGCACATAGAAGGTTTCAAATTAGAATAACACTTTTGGCTTTTTGTGGTGGAAGGAGTTGATTATTAGATAGGTTACAAATGCCCCATTCAAAGAAAGAGAAATATTACGTCAAAGCCACCTCGTTTGAGTTTTTGCCCTAAATAATCTTTTTTATTACTTAATTATCCCTCTATTCTATTTTTAACTTTATTTATCTATCTAACCCATTTTTGAAAATCTCACTTTTAAAGAGAGATTTCAAGATGAGAAAACGTGGTTCCATACCACGTTTTCAATATATTTGTCTAATCATAGTAACGTTTGCTTGAAAACGTGATTTGGAACCACGTTTTTTCAGCTTGAAATCTCTCTTTGAAAGTGAGATTTCCAAAAATAGGTTAGATAGGTAAATAAAGTTGAAAATGAGATATAGGAGTAATTAAGTATTAAAAAATGATTATTTAGGACAAAAACTCCACCTAATTTTATCCTCTAGCCTCTGGCAAGTTGCCTAAGGGAATAACGAATATATTGCTAGCCTCAGGCAACTTGCTTAAGGCGTAGTTTTGGTCAGATATTTATAATTCTTTTTGTTCAATTTTTCTCTCTTCCGTTATATTCTCTCATCAGATAAGCCAACGCTAGACAATCCACTGCCGCCAGCCTCCACACCGGCAACCGACTAACCCCACTATCACAAACTAGTAACACCACTGCCAAGCCTCTCTCGGTCTCTCCTCCAAGCGAGATCAGCCATTACCGCCTCACCTAGCCTCCACACCACCAACCCCACCATCAACAAACCAGAAACTCAAGTAAGAAAGAGAACATTAACATTACAACTGTTTCTAGCTAATTAATTTCACTGTCTAGTATATTATCTAGCGAACGATGAAGATTACCACATTGCCAAGCCTTTCTCCTGCTATTCAATCTCAAATATTCATTTTTCATGTACATATAATTGATAGACCCACGAGTGCTACATGTGAGTTGCATTTATTTGAATTATTTTTCACTACTGTGGATGGCTATAAATAAAAAGTCAGTAAAACGAACATGTATTAAATGTACGCAAGTTATATAACCTCAATATATATAAATCTCATAGTAGTCCTAATTCACATGTGAATCTTTTTGCATGTACATCCCATTACATTTAAGTTTAGAAATGCTTCAAACTTATTCCCTCTGTCCCTTAAAATTTGATCATATTTCCTTTTTGGGTCGTCCCACAAAAAATGATCACTTCCAAATTAAGAAAGATTATGTAGGTAATTTACATATTTACTCTTTTTATACTTTTTTTATTCTATTTCTCTCTCTTCATTTAACTCTCTACCAACTCAGTTTCTCTTTCCTAGCCTACCACTTTACGTTTTTTCATTATATTTCTCTCTCCACATTCAACACTCTACCAACTAATTTTCTCTCTTTTGGCTCACTCCCTTTCCCTCTCTCTTTAAAGGGTAATATAGAAAAAATACACAATATATAACCGAAACCATTAATATGCGTGTAAATTAAAAGTGATTTAATATTAAGGGACGGAGGGAGTATTTAATTTGATGTCGCTTACTGCACTGAATATAGTCATATTAGATCAGTTTTATTACACTAGCGGCTAAAATTTTTACATATGATTTTTGAGCTCCTTCGACGTGACATCCTCAATCCGCCCAGGTAGGTATACTATTTTGAGTCCACGCCAGAACTAACAAATTCTTTTGTTGCAGATAGATGTCTTATTAGCAATCAAGAAATGGCCAGCAATTGTGTACTTCTCCTTGGAGTTGACTCTTAAGATGTGATAACTGTTGGAAAAATATAGGCTTTGATTTGTATTTTCTATAACAAAATATTAGCAATACCAAGATATTAAACGTAGCAAAATAATTGAAAGTAATTCTATATGAACTGTTGATAAAATTATGTAATCTAAAGCAGTAAAAGAATATAAAATAGCTCGTCCGTGAGAGTCGTGACAGAGTCACTGTCCTAAAGACGTTATCGCCTCCCAACGTGCAGGTGTTGACGGCAGATAATGTTTCCAAGATAAAACCCATTGACGCAGCTATGTCTCCTCCATGTGCACGTCCACAGGAAGACGGTATGAACAAGTCCACGATCACGTTGCCCAAGTATAAAATATGAAAATAACTTAAGAGGAAAAACATTGTGATAGTAAAGAAGAAAACACTAAGTGTGGAAGCATAGTTGCTTCTAGTCTTCTATGTCACACCCCATGGCCTTATATACTTGGCCAACCATAATCCATTTATTGGTTACATAAGTAAGATTAAGGCTTCGTTTGACAAAATTTTTTTTTTAGTTTTCAGTTTTTAAAGAGCAGCTTAATTTTTTTTTTTTATAAAAACAAGTGGGTGTTTGATAACCCCTTTTTTTTTTTAGGTTTTTTTTTTTGGTGTTTGGTAACCCTTTTTATTTTGACTTTTTTTTTTGGTGGTTTGCGGTGGCGGTGGTGGGGCGTAGCGGTGGTCGACGGTGGTGGTGGTGGTGGCCGACGGCCGGAGGTGGCTGCCGGCAGTCACCGGCGGTGGTGGCCGGCGGCCGGAGGTAGCTGCCGGCAGTCTCCGGCGGTGGTCGCCGGCGGCCGGAGGTGGCTGCCGGCAGTCACCGGCGGTGGTGGCCGGCGGCCGGAGGTAGCTGCCGGCCGTCTCCGGCGGTGGTCGCCGGCGGCCGGAGGTGGCTGCCGGCAGTCTCCAGCGGTGGTCGCCGGCGGCTGGAGGTGGCAACCGGCAGTCTCCGGCGGTGGTCGCCGGCGGCCGAAGATGGCTGCCGACAGTCTCCGGCGGTGGCTGCCGGCGGCCGGAGGTGGCTGCCAGTGGTCGCCGGCGGCCGGAGGTGGTTGTCGGCAGTCTCCGGCGGTGGTCGCCGGCGGCCGGCAGTCTCCGGCGGTGGTCGCCTGAGGTGGCTGCCGACAGTGGGAGGGTGGTGGTGGTGGTCGAAAAAAAAACCAATAGTGAAAAAAAAAACCAGTTTTTGGAGTTTTTTTTTTTACTCTGCAGTTTAAAAACTGATTTTTTAAATTGAAAAAAAAATGGTTACCAAACGCTCCTTTTTTTTCAGTTTTTAAAACTGAAAAAAAAAGAGGGAAAAAAAGAGTGTCAAACGGGGCCTAAAAGCCTTTGTAACTCATGAAATAATCATAATCATTCTCAATAATGTCAAATAATAAAGTATATTATATACACCATAAACACATTTGAGTTAATAATATTCATTATTGCATTTGTAACTTATTTCATAATTTACATATAAGTAAATACATAGAGCCATAAATTATAATATAATAATAATACTATAATGTACATTTTATTTTATTAAAATATTCCAACAATAACTCGATTGTAGCAAGTAGCAACCACTTACCGTACGTCAAAGGTATCAAGCGGGATGGCCATGGCATCATGCCTATTTCTTTGCACTCGATGTCTATATAAAGCAGGCCAAACTCAATGATTTGTCAAAGCAGAAACGGTATCTGGAGTAGCTCCATTGCTGGCAACTCTTGTTGAATCTTCGGAGATGACAAGCATCAAAGTACTTGCCGAGTCTCTTAACTCCAATTCCATCCCTTCCGACTATGTTTACTCTGCGAATTACCATACCCCCATTGCCTCCACCCAGGAAGACGGAATCCCCGTTATTGATTACTCTCTGCTCACCTCAGGCACTCCTGACCAACAGTCAAAAGCGATCCAGGACCTTGGCAAAGCCTGTGAGGAGTGGGGCTTCTTCCTGGTAAACCCACGCGACAGTTCACTTCCTCTGCTCTATGATTTTTGTGTCTATACAAAGTGAAAATGGGGGCAAACTAGTTTGCTGTTATGGGCAGCAGTCACTACAAATTTATAATTTCGATTTTCAGGCAGTCACAATACTCACACGTACTGTGGCAGACGCATCTTCCACGTTACCCTTTCATTTTGCTTTAACCCTATATATTTCCCAGATGCATGGTTGTACATAACTCATTGTTAACATGTGTAATGTGTGTCTGCGTGCAGCTGGTTAATCACGGCGTGTCGGAGACTCTCATAGACAAGGTGTTCGATGCGTCAAGTCAGTTCTTCAATCTCACGGAAGAGGAGAAGCGGGAGTTTGAAGGGAAAAACACGTTTGATCCGATCACGTGCGGCACTAGCTTCCGTAATGCTGGATTGGGGAAAATCCTGCTCTGGAGGGATTATCTTAAGGTCATTGCGCACCCAGAGTTTCGCTTTCCAGACAAGCCTCAAGGTTTCAGGTACAAAATCAGCCTTTTCCTCTCCAAGGCCCTTTGCTTCATTATTTGGAGGATTAAGGTAAATTTATAATGAATTTCTATGAGACTTAAGAATTGGTCAAACAATATGGAATTTAAATAAAGAATTTATCTCAATCTTATGGACAATTATTTTGAATTTTAGAGGATAGGATCACTAGTTCTGGAAAAGGAACATGAACAATGCAAAGGGTAGAAACAAACAAAAAGAAGGGTGTGGCTAAACCTATGCCTCGTATCATTCTATTCACATCATTTACTCGCAAAGCGTCGCTTTACCTTTTAACCCTTCAGCAACAAAAGGAGCGAAATTAACAACAAATTGTGTTAAATTCAGTCCCATCAAGGCAACATATACTTTAATACATATGATCTTGGAAGCGAGGTGTGCGGTTGCTCTTCGAACTGTAATCAGTGTCTGCATTTTACAGTCCCGGAGGGTTCAAAACTTAATGCTGCTATATTTTTGTTTGAAATTATGAATAATCTCGTGATCCATTCGCAATCGGCTCAAATACCACTAGAAAATGAAAAATGCACGAACCCCTGCGCAGTTAAAATGTTAAATGAAAATCTCAACTAACCTACAGAAGTATTCACAAGGGAACCGTGAATTCGTTACTCGGTTGATGACACATTTTACGTCTTAATACAAGTAGAATCAATGGTCAAAGTCATATCAGTAAAGAAGAAGATCGATGGATTGAAAGTTCTGAGATAAATGACCAATAAGAGTGTCGTCAGTTTTGTCTTAAAGTGAATAAAAACAAACCCTTTCCACCCATTTTTGAACCATGTTTAATAGTGTTGTCAGTTTTTTGTTTTAACTGTTTGTAACTTTCATTTTGGAAGTCATTGACTACATTCCGTTTGTCGCGACTGTAGCGAGCTTTCACTAGAGTATTGCGAGAAGACCCGAAAAGTTGCAAGGGAGTTGCTTAGGGGAATAAGAAAGAGCCTTGGACTTGAAGAATCCGATATGGACAGTGCCCTAAACTTGGACTCAGGTTTCCAACTATTTGACATTAATCTGTATCCGCCCTGTCCCCAGCCTGAACTAGCAATAGGCCTCCCACCTCATACAGATCATGGCCTCGTGACGCTGGTCCTTCAAAACGGAGTAAACGGACTGGAAGTGCAGCACAATGGCAAGTGGGTTAGTGTTGATGCCCTTCCGAACTCTTTTATGGTTAACACGAGCGACCAGCTCGAGGTAAATTATTCTTTCTTCCTTGGTTGATTGCAAACATCCTATGCTTGGTAATTTCAGAGGTAAAATTATGTTTGTGAAAGTTAGCAAAGAGTGTACTCTTGGCACTAAATTGGTTATTAGAATGACTTGAAGGAGCAATCTTGCTTGCTTGTTAGTCGGTTAAAGGCATAGACGACAACTGGGTTCTCTGCATAAAGAAAATATGCTTGACTATTCCGCCAGTAGAAACATAATTGCAATTGAATTGTAATCGTCCACATCTTGGGCACCTTTGGTTCATTGCTAGAAATTCATTTACAATGTCATCATAATTTACGCTTGAATGCGTGATTTATCGAGTGAATATTCTAATGCAATGAAACCATGAGAATAACATAATTTCCCCCATAATTAATACCTTTTACTTATGATTGCTGTTATGGCCATTTTCATTGCATTAGCCTTCGAACTTTTATTCTTAGCTGTGTGTACGCTATTTGATTATCTTATCTACGTGTAGTAGTTTTTATTCTTATCTATGTGAACGCTATTTGATTATCTTACAGCCATAAAAGTGAGTATTAGTTTTTTACTAAGCAATTGAAAAAGCTAAAAATGTCATTTATTTTTTCGTCATATGATACATGAAGTTAAATATCGCATTCTTTATATTATATTTGTGTGCGCTTGCGTGTGTTAAGAATTGTTAATTACAGTCTAGCTAGTAAGACATTATTTTTGGAAGATAGAAGAATATAAATTAGTAGCACCTCCGAATTATTTTTTGGCGTGTAGATACTTACAAAAATACTTAAAGATATATGGGTACATATGAGATTGAATGTTTTGGTTTTAATGATTCGGGTTGCAATTCTGATAATTCCCAAAAAAAAGAAAGAAAGAAAACTGGGTAGGGTAGGTTGATAATGTTGACGTCCTATAAGTCCCTGCCACGTCATTTGGAATCCCAAATTTAGAGGGAGCTCTCCACCTCGATATTCTAGTGCATCCCCTTATTCGGAAAAAAGTCCAACATTTGTTCTTAGGATAATTTTTGGTGACAAAAGGAGGGTAAAAGAATCACATACAGAGGTGGAAATAACAATTTCCTTATCACACACACACACACACACACACATAGCACCGATCCACATCTACCGGTGGAAAAATAGTGTGATCTGGCCGTCCACTAGAGGTTGTCGACGGTTCAGATTTAATATTTTTTATACTAACTGCTACTCTTAGTGGCGATTAGACGAGGAGTTAGAGATATCTTGCACTAGATATGGATCAGCTCCTACATACATACATACATACATACATACACATATGTGTGCGTGACACACACACACAGATATATATATATATATATATATATATATATATATATATATATATGTGTGTGTGTGTGTGTGTGTGTGTGTGCACCCACACACACACACATACATATAGAGAGTGTGAGTGTGTGTGTGGACGACGCGCGCGCGCACGCACGCACGCACACGCACACGCACACACATGTACGTATAAGTCAACACCCTCATTGAAGGTCTACTATCTTCCAAAAGTTTCAAGTATGATTCTATGACTTTGATATATTTTTTTTATAGCCATTGAACGAATATGCGAAATCTCATTTCATGTTAAGGATGTGTTAAGCGGAAAATTTTTAAGAAGAAACTTGGCATAATCCCAAAATCGTACCCTCAAGTTTACCCCAAGTACAGCTTTAGTACCCAAGTTTGAAGGTGTGCCAAAGAAGTACCTAAGTTTTAAAAAATGACCAAAATTAGTACTTCGGCTAACGGACCATGGATGCCGTTAAAAAAACAGAGGGTAGGACTGTCATTATGAAAAAGAAGACATAAGATTTGTCCACGTGACTCCTTTTTTACAATCTTGCTCTCTCAGTCTCTCTCTCTCTCTTCTTCTTCTTCTTTAATCACACACACACAAAACCCACAGACTACACACGCACGCACGCACACGCACACGCACACACATGTACGTATAAGTCAACACCCTCATTGAAGGTCTACTATCTTCCAAAAGTTTCAAGTATGATTCTATGACTTTGATATATTTTTTTTATAGCCATTGAACGAATATGCGAAATCTCATTTCATGTTAAGGATGTGTTAAGCGGAAAATTTTTAAGAAGAAACTTGGCATAATCCCAAAATCGTACCCTCAAGTTTACCCCAAGTACAGCTTTAGTACCCAAGTTTGAAGGTGTGCCAAAGAAGTACCTAAGTTTTAAAAAATGACCAAAATCAGTACTTCGGCTAACGGACCATGGATGCCGTTAAAAAAACAGAGGGTAGGACTGTCATTATGAAAAAAGAAGACATAAGATTTGTCCACGTGACTCCTTTTTTACAATCTTGCTCTCTCAGTCTCTCTCTCTCTCTCTCTCTTCTTCTTCTTCTTTAATCACACACACACAAAACCCACAGACTACACACACAATCAAGCACACTCACAACCATTACCCTTCGATTTGCTTCTTAGATAAACACCAAAGACTGTCATTCTAAATAACAAGAACACCAAATGACTAGTTTAAGGCTAGATTAAACAGGCATAATGGCACGCCACGACGCCAATGCCAATATCATTGTCGACCTCTTCATCCACGATCTCCTTCCAGCAATTCAGAACACAGACACACACATGGCTGGACACAGTTCATAGACACACACACACACAGTCGTCGCCGCCAACGGTGTGGGTAGGCCCACTAGAGGCGATCCCACAACAGCTGCAGCGCCACAGTACTGTTGCTATAGGTAATAGCCAAAATCCATCGCGAAATCCACTGCGAAACCATTCTGCCATTTTACACTAACCACTCGCCATCACCAACCAGCCCACCGCCCATCACACCAAAAGCAGGCACATTACTTGAAAACACGAATGTGACCACCCAAAGGATTGTCACACAGTCAATATCGTCGGAGAGAAGCCATTACCCTCCAATTTGCTTCTTAGACCCCATCTGCTGAGCCTCTAATCGGTTACTCCGATTAGTAATGGTCGTCGTTGTTGGAAACTAGGGGTGCTAGGTGGTGGTCGGCGGCAGCGGGTTTATGACGGTGGTGGTCATACACGGCGGACGGCGGCCGGCGGCGCTGGTGGTGTTGTCTTCTGCTTAAACAGAAGAAAAGAAATAGACAGGTTAGGGGGAAGAGAGAGAGAAAGGGTTTTAATGATTAGATTAAATAAGAGAAAAAATTGGACAGTTAAAATAGAGCCACGTGTTTTTAAGATATCATTTTCCATTATTGACAGTCCTACCCCTCTGACTTTTTAACAACATCCGTGTTCCGTCAGCTTAGGTACTGATTTGGTACGCTTTTTAAAACTTGGATACTTCTTTGGCACACCTTCAAACTGGTTATTAAAGTTGTACTTGGGGTAAACTTGAGGATACAATTTTGGGATTAAGCCTAAAAAATTACAGACTTCAACCTTCAATATGTTGTTTGAGTATGATAAGATACAGAATTTGAAGTAGAAGCTCGAGGCCTCCAATCCCTTTTCCTAATGATCTCCGAAGAGATGTTTTTGACAAGTTTAATTTCAACGTTTGACCAAAACTTGTAAGTTACTATGATTAGATTAGTTTATGGGATAATATCATCAAACTCCTAGAGTTTAGGATATAATTATACTTGTGTCCATCAACTACAATTGATATCAAGTACGTCCTTTGACTAGATAAAAACACCCCACCACCTTGGTCTTCTGCCCCTCCTTTCCTAGTCTTCACCCACCACGTACCACCAATCTCATATATAGCAGCACAAGCACAACCCCATTCACAGGCTCACCAATAACCCAAAAATGCATCTCACTACTGCCTCGCTGCAGGGAGAAGCTCTCTCCACATCTTCTCAACGTCCCTCTCCATCAAGTTCCTTGCAGCCATAACCATTCCACCCCAACGTCACAGCCCCAACAACAACACGCACAGATCCATCGATCGCTCGCACGTGCGTGCGTCCGCGTGCGCACGCACACACACACACACACACTCTCTTTCTCTCTCTCTCTCTCTCTGTGCACAACACACATAGATTTGGGATGACCACACGCTCAAAGTTTGAGATGAGAGTCATGGAAGTGGTGGAGGCCATTTTGATGTGGTTGTGGATGGTGGTGAGGAACGGTTACTGTCATGGTAGTGGTTATCTGATCCACAAAGGTGGGGTTTGTAACACCCCGAAAGTTCGAAGCTTTAATACCCGGACTTTTTCGAAGCATTATCACCTCGAACTCCCAGAACGTTAAAACAATCACTACTTAAGAACATAAAAACCTCGAATTCAAATAACTAACTATGAAAACCTATGTCAGAGCTTCTAATCGTTACAATTCCTCAAATCAATTTAAATCTAACCAACAAGCTAGGGAAGTTTACCCGCGCAGGACTTCTATTGATCAATACTAAACTTAAATTCAACGGCTCGCTCGACTTTAATCCTTATTCGGGCAACTTAATGTTGCTTCTCACCTGCGGAAAGGAAGTCAAAGGGGAGTGAGTTTTCGAGAGCCCAGTAAGGTCGATCAAATATTTAAACCACAAAAACGATTTGGACAAACAACTTTTAAAACGGAGAAGCAGAACGATTCAAATGATTTTCTATATACAATCGTGTGATAATTTTAGAAGGGTTTTCAAATAAAACCACAACATTTCAATATAAACATAGGGATGAGTATCAACTCAATCTCTTAAATCAATAATAATTTCAAAACACTTCAAGTGCAATAAAATATAAAGAGGAAACATTGAACATGAGTAGTACACTGTAGCAAAGCCATCCCGGCAGTGCTCGATTCGCTTAACATATGCATATGTACACTGACTAGTCCATCTAGGTACTAGTTTAACCCAACCAACATACCATTCTTATAACTCCAATAATATAGACCATCCTTATAACTCCTAGGTTTACTAACTCATGTCAATATTCAAGGAATTTAAACACAATTTAAAATGTTTTACAATGATGGAATTAAATAAACAAACGAGAATAACGAATTTCAAACGATCGCTATCAGACTCAAATTAAGTTTTCAGAATAACGAAATTCAAATCAATGTAGTTCATAAACTTGTCATAATAAAACATTTGAAATTAGAACGATAAAGTAGGGTTCAAACATAATTCTTTACCTTGATCCAAGCTAAGCAATACTATCAAATCTCGATCAATAATCTCTGAATAAACCTAGATTGGCAATCCATTTGTTAGAACACAATCTATTTTACAATACTATAAACCTATTATCAACTACCCATCACATGCCCACTTCTAATTCCCAAATCGTGCAACTCAAAACGGTTCCCGCACACGACCAACCTAACCGAAAATCCCGTACGCTTCTTAATACATAACGATAATCCAAAATTCATAAATTAAAATAAAACATTTTTATTGCTTAATACATTATAAAAGGTCAAACTATGAATTTTCTGAATTTTTGAATATTTTTGAATTAAAATCATTTCTTAAAATGCAAGAAAAATCCATAAATAGTCATAATTATTTCTAGCCAAAAAATAAAGTTCCATAATTTTTTAATAACTTTACAATATATAAGGATAATACAGAAATTAAAATTGAAAATTAAAAAACATCAAAACTATTTTAAATCATCCGTTTTTCCAACTCAAATGCGATACTGGTTTAGTACCAAAATAATTCTAAAAATTACAAAACTAAAACTGGAGCTTCTTTGTATCATAAAAACATTACATAAAATTTTCCAGAATTTACTAAGAACATTAGAAGCTCCAAATAGATTTTAGAAATTTTGAATTTGCAAAAATTAATAAAAATACGAAACAGTATCAACAAAAATGAAATTTTAATGTGATTCTAATATTGCTCTATGAATCTTCTTGTAAAGTTTCAGAATTTTTTGACAATCGTACTATATCTAACAGTAGTGTGATACAACTGTGCAAGCACAATGTACCACTTTACGGCATAAACCCATTTTACTTGCTTCTCCCTCTTCCTTACTTTCTGCCCACGCTCAGTACCCAGGACACGCACTCACGGCTGTGATGCAGTTTCCTCTTTCTCCATTACACCCACTCAACACACAAACCCACACACACACACTCACCTTATATACACTACACTATTATAGTTGCAAGTCTTCATCTTCACAAGCATCCTGCCATCACAGCAAAGCCACTGTCGTGCTTCTTGCTCAAATAACACACACACATCCCCACTTACTACTCACATTAACACACACAAAACTCCCAAAAAAGCACAGCATCTCCCATCCCCTTCTCCCTTTTTACGCACACAGCTCACCAACATGCACACACAAGCACTCAGCTATCTCTTGGGAGCTTCACTATACCCACAGCTGTTTCTTGACAGTTTTTCACACACATATGAATACACAACACACACCCAAGCACATAACTCTCACACATATACACACACAGCTGCGCCAGCTGCTTCACGCACACACACAAATACAAACAAACGCACATGCAGCACACACGAACGCACGCACGCAGCTGCTTAGCAGCCCCTTTTTCTTCTCTGTCATGCACCCTATAAATCACTCCATATACACCATTCAAACACAGGTTACACACACACACACCCCCATCTTCTATCTCTCAAACCCACTGCCATCTCTCTCTCTTTTCTCATTCAACACGTATACATATACATCTATTACACACATGTACAATCACAACACACATATACACACTGCTATCACCACTGCCCCTTTCACGATCGCACGCAATCACAGCAACTAGCTTGGTCTCCATTCCCTTTTCACCCACAAGTACCACGGCAGCCCCATGGTTGCCCAGCCTCTCTCTCTCTCTCTCTCTCTCTCTCTCTCTCTATCTCTCTCTCATGGCAGCCATGGCTGCCACCCCCCTCGGCTCGATCTCATAACCATGGCAGTCCAAGATCTGCCTAACCCCCTCACAGCCATCTCACAAGGAATCGTTCACCCATTAATACATATACCCGAAATATATATGTATATATATACATATGAAATCTAAAGCAAAATCTTACCGGAAAACTTCACTCGATCGCTGGAGAAATCTTTAGTCGTCTTTCCTCTTCTCTCTCTCGGTATCCCTCTTTCTCTCTAAGCCGTGTCTCAGAAAAACAACCATAGAAATTTAGGGTGGCCGCTCTATTGTGTACGCAAGCATATATATAAAACCCTAAAAGGTAAACCGACCAAAACCCCCCTATACTATTCGTTAGTTATTTTAAATACTACCTGAACTTTTATTATCGCGAAAAGGTCCAAATAATTATTTATAATAAATGAATATATTAGGACAATTTTTACAGGCCGTTACGTAGCCCCACTTCACTAATCGTTGCTAAAAGTGGCTACATAAAAATATCGACGCTAAAACATTATTTGCTGTTAAAAGTTTTAAATAAATCCAAAAAAGTATCGAGGTGTTATAGGGTTGCTTCATGGTGAGTAATGGTCGTGATTGCAGTGATGATAGGTGATGACGTGATGTACAACCTGGGGTCGGTGATGGTTATAGTATTGATTTTGCCAACTGTCGTGGTTGTACCGATTTATGATCGTAACACAATAGTGGTCGGTTATGATCATAACAGTAGTGATGGGTTGGCAAGGGTGGTTGATGGTGCCATGATGTTGGTCGTGGAGGATATGGTGGTGATGCAAGGGGTGATGGTAGGGGTGAATAGTGAAGTCCAAAAGCTTTTATTGGTAGAGTACGAGGGGTTGTATTGACATTTTAAAGTGCAGAGTGCTGACATAAGTGAAAAAATGTAAAAAAATATTTTTTTTACATTTTTTTACTCTCTCAAATATGGATTCGCAACACTTCATAATTTTCTTACCCATCCGCACTCTAAAAGCTAATTTATTTTATTTTTTATTTTTTGGTTGCAGTACTATATAACATATTAGAAACGGAAGAAACCTTGAACTTTACCCCATGTTGCAAACCTTAATGTTAAAGTTATGGTCTTCCTTTTCCTTTGAGAATAAAGTAGAACTGACTGCAAAATTCGAGAACATACTAATTATTTCAATTTGGGTTAGCCCAACTGACATGCATCTATCCATCATCAACATTATGCTTCGTATGTTCGTACTGTCGTGATAGCCTAATTATTTTTATTAGTAGCCAAAGTTTTTTTTTACCCTCACTTGACTTGTTAATAGCAAATTTTATGTCAAGTACGTTATTACAGTAAATATCTTGTTTCATTAATGCTTCAACAAAAGAGTTAAAGAAGTCCAAGAATCAATTATGCTATTCTCAAAGAACATTATGAGACTACTTAATGTTGTTGATTAATTCAAGCTTTTTGAGCTGTCAGATTTTCAGCAATGGTAAATACAAGAGCGTAAAACATCGAGCTGTTGTGAATAGCAAGATTACAAGGATATCACTCGTCACACCCTATGGACCATCGCTGGACACAATTGTTAGCGCAGCTTCAAAGTTGGTCGACAGTGAAACTCATCCACCAGCATACATCCCAATGATGTATAAGGAATATGTGGTGCAACAACAAAACACGCAAATGGGTGCAAAATCCTGCTTGGAGCGTGTTCGAGTTCAAGAAGAGTAGGTGCATTTGATATCTATCGGCATACACTTATGTTGTCGTGGAATAAAGAATAAGGATTCTCATTATATATGAAATAGTCTTCTCTATTATCACATTGAATCTTTCTTATTGTGAGCCAAACACTCAACTTATTGGAAACATTTCAAGTTCAAAAATATGTATTAGAAAGAATATGTATAGTAATACAAAAAATAAAATGTTTTTTTAAACATTCTAACAACAACATTCGTACCTTTTTTTTAAAATAACAAAACGTGTGCATGACATTTGTTCCAAAATGAGAAACGTTTAGAGCTATCCTTAAGTGATTTATAGGCGTATTAGTTAGCATTTTAAAGAACAACTACATAAAGGAGTCAATTTTTGACCAACTATCCTGAGGGAGAGCAGAACATAACTTGTTCTCCACCCTTGCGCTAAGATATCGCTTCTTCGGTAACCAAAAATTGTGAGAAAATTCCAAACCTTTGCCAAACTCATCCAACCCATATCTCACACCATACTTGGTCCCTCCAAATACCTACTTTTGACCTAAATGAAGAGAGCTGAAACACGCAGAGACTAAGACCTAAATCTGACTTTTTTCTGAGTATTGAACTACTTTGCACCTCATCTTTCAATCTTCTTGAGGCTGTGTTCTATATCACATCTCACTAAATTGTACACTGACTAGTGGCACTCTTTGTCACTCTAGACGAGTCTAATGTAACACTTACAACATGATCTCATCACTGACAATAGTGAATCATTCTGGCTGAATTTTTGTAAAGCTCAAAAAATAGTCTTGACATCAATCTACTCCTAACCCAAACCATATATGGTAACCAACAGCAAGCAATACACAAACAAAAATGTTCTTCAGAACGAAATAAATTACATCATTGAAGTCTACGTTAGTTCATAAACAGAAACAACATGCCAGCTAAACGAACATTGTATTTAGCCTATACTTCTCTTGGAAATGTTCATTTCATTTTCGTATGCATAGACCCATCTGCTGTTAGAATAGTTAGTGACAAGGTTAGATTGGTTGTCACACATTCAAAATTTAAGAAGGCTACAAAGCTTTTATAAGACTTAAGTCACCAGATACACTAAATTTGGATGGTGGGAAAGTTTGAGCGGAAATTTTAAATTTTCGGCTTGACTTTGGGTTGGCCCTTAAATAGAACAATATTTAATGGTCAAAAGATGGGCACTTGTTACAGCAGTTAGTGCCGAACAATTATGACCATTCCGTGTCAAATGTTGTTTCGTTTCAGCCAAGGTTTGTGCTCTGTTCAGGTATCTATCCTTCAATTTTTTTAAGATTTGAGAAACATAGTTTCAAAAACGTGTTCTTGGGAAATTTTGCCATTTACCTAGCAATATCATATTAGGGGCGTATTCCCTTAAGGAAGTGGTAAACCGTGTAAGAAAGCCTTATTGTACTTCTAACAATCTTGAGGAATATCAAGGATGGAGGCTAACGGTTCTGATTCCGTCTTTAACAAAAATGTTCAATCCTTATGGGTTCAAACTGGAGCGTTTTGATGGCGCCAACTTTACTTGCTGGAAGGACAAGTTGATGTTTTTACTTAATGAATTGGCATTGCATATCTTATGAGTAACAATCTACCCAAAGTTCCTGAACCATCTGATGAGGAGCCCGAAGCAGTGACTGCATCTTGCAAGGAATGTGAAGGAGACGAGGTTTGATATAGAGGGTTTATTCTAAACTCTTTGTCTGATCGATTCTATGATCTATGTCGACCGATCAAGTTGTCCCAAGAAGTTTGGAAGGCCTTGGAGAATAAATGTACATCTGAGAAACAAGGTATAGATAGATTTCTTATTATGAAGTTCTCTATTTACTGGTTCTAGTGTCTAGACTCAAGGATATGAAATAGAAGTGTCTGAACAACTTCAACTAGCTGCTGTGATTTCAAAATTTCTGACCACTAGGAATAATTATAGAAAGAAGTTAATGAATACTTTTGAAGATTACACTATAGACCAACTCGTTAAGCATGTTCCAATTGAAGAAGAGACTCGTTTTTGTGAGCATAGATTTGCAATCAAGTTGAGACTAAGGTAAACTATATGGAGTGTAACACTTAGAAATCAGAAAATGTTGATACTAAGTCGTGTAATAAGAGAAAACTTACTGAAGCCTCAAGTTCTGATTCTGCCAACAGTAAGAAGAACAAATCATGTTTTTTCTATAACAAAAAGGGCCATTGTAAGAAAGACTGCATGTTCTATAAGAAATTGAAAATGGAGGGAATTGCAGGGCAAAGGAAGGAAAATGTTGTCGATGATCAATCTATTCCTGCAGAAATTATAGCAATGGTTGCGGCTCTTAACATCAATATGATAACAAAATTCTACATGGCAACAATTGAGAAATTACAGATTGGTGGTATGACTCTGGTGCCTTGGTGCATTGTTTCAAAAACAAATAATATGTTCAAAAATTGTGAGGTTGTAGCAAAGTAGGACAACATCTCAACGGGCAATCATCACACTGCTGAAGTTCTTGGAGAAGGAACTGTTAAAAAGCTGCAATTTAACACCGGAAAGAAGCTACAACACCCCCAGCGCTAGTGACATGATCAGAACTAAGATGTCAATCCTGTCAAAGTCAGAAACTTTAATACAATACAGAAATACTACAAATTTAAGATCATAAAGGGACGTCACAACACGTCCTTACAAAAATTTTCCTTGAAAGTATACATCGTACCGCAGTGGAAACTATACAACTTAACAGTTACACCAAATTTGCGCCATCATGGTGATACATTCCTCACAGAACCAGTATGATTTCTCTTTACATTTACCGGAGGTTTCTCCTCGTTCAAACCTAGTACTTGAAAAACACAACACATAAGAAATGAGTGAAAATTGCTAGTAAGGATAATACAAGGACTACAACACATAATTCTTTTGGAAATATCGGAGAATCGATTTTGAACTCCCAACGAAGGCGATGAATTTAAGAATGCCAAAGAACAAACATCTTCAATCACCTTGATACATCACCTTTTTTTTAGACTGAGCTGCTTAAGCCCAACATAACATCATCATTTTTGATTGGGCAGACTCATGGACTATGCAAGTGCTTTAGTGTTTTCTAGAAAACACTAAAGCAAACAATCATCACAGGAATAACAAGATAATACAATTAGCAATATCAACTAAAATCAATTATAATGCATATTCGACTTGACACGACACGACCGACTCTAGCGCTTCATCCTTTTTGTCAGTTATTTTATTTTTCACTGACCGCCAGTTACTACACTTCACTGGCCCTCCACTTAAAGATTCCCCCTTCATACAGAGTGTTCATCTCAGTTTTGCATAGATTGAAAAATATAGTTTTCATCAAAGGAGCAGACTTAGAGAGTATGTCAATCCTAAGTCCTCATCAACTTATCAAGCTTCAACAACGGGCTGACTAAGGGAAATGATTCTACCTTAAGTCCTTAACAACATCCTCAACAAGAAATAACGGGCACCAAATCAAACGGTATTCAAGCACAACAACAGGAGTTCAACACAATCATCATTAATATAGAATGCTAAAAGAAACAATGAATCGCATTACGGAGCCGCACTATCCTTACGTGTTTGACTTTTTAGCCAACAAACTCCTCACTTCTCGATTTTCTCAATGAATAAAATTACCTATCCAAACAAAATCTTTTTTGTTAGAGAGACTTATAATGCAAACATGCACACCCCTTCACCCCCTTCCCGCTTATCTGGCCACAACTTAATACGGCTAGTTTGTTAACTAGATTTGCCTTAGCCCTTAAAAGTGCATTAACAGCACTGCCACCCTTCATTACCCTATTTTACCCAATTTCTCTTTTCTTATGCTTCTTGCTGCTTAATCACGAGTTCCCACAAAACTAGTCACTGGGTGTGAAAAATTACCAAAACACCCCAAAGCATAGGTAAAATTACCTAAACAACCCCTGCAGACTATTCCATCAATAAACACCCAAAATGACTCCGAATATCCTTTTGAAATAATATAAATTGGTTTTTGGACTGAAAAGTCATTTAGTAAAATTTTCACTTGAAAATCCTATCTGGATAATCTAATCAAGCGCTAGGGAACTAATTTTGTTCAAAATGGAAATCATTACTGAAATGCCATGAGATTTTAGGCACTGAGGTGCCCCAAGTACATAAGGTTCCCACAAAATTTTCAGATAATATAACCTGATTTTGTATTTTTAAAAATTCAAAACTCTATTTCAAGGATAAAAATATTTGACATTTTTAGCGAAGTCATAAATGTACCAAAAATTTGTTCCGTTTTGACTCACACATTTCACATACTCCATCCTTACATAATTCAGCTTTAATTAATTTCACATACACACTCATTGCACATAAAAATACACACAAAGCTGTGAAAAAAAACACAGAGTAGTAGCACATCAGAGTGATTTCCACCCCTATTTTCTCCTCACACACACACACATACTCACACACTTTACCTTCGGACTCCACCCATACCTCCCGTAGTCCACTCCATTTCCACCTATTTAGTATCACCATTATAATTAGCATGGAATTAGATCAAAATACAACCAATTCAACCTTAGTTTTCCTCTAACACACACCAAAAGACCAAGAACACGCACACGCTAAAAAAAATATCGATTTTTACCTTACTTTGAGGACCTCTAACTTCTTTAACTCTCAATGAAAATACCATCTGTTTCTTGTGAATTTTTCCTTTCTCTTTCTTCAATTTTGCCTAGATTTTATTTTAATTTCCCCCTCAAACAACTGCTCCACACACCGAAGGCTAATTTTTTGTCTAATTTTGAGGCTCGGTAACTCCTTCCATTCTTCACCAAATTGTCATCTGTTTCTTACGTCTTCTTCTCCTTTCTTCCCTCTATAATTCCTCAGTTTGAAACATTCCCAAAAGTCCTTTTGTATTCTCCCCTTTTTCCCATTAAATAGCTGCTCCTTAGATTCTCCCTTATGCCAGCTCAACTCCCTCTTAACTTTACAAGCACACACTCCACCTCTTGAAAAAATTATGGTGTCATTCCCCCTTGTTTCTGATTTGTTTCGGGCTGTCTTTGACAGCTACTAATCCATGCAAAACTTTCTTCTTCTTTTTTTATTTTTATTTTTAGTAATTAAATAATAGTTAAAATTAATTTTACTTTTTTTTATAGCTAGGACATTACAGTTTCTGATTATGACGAACATATTTCATTCTCCAGATGTGAGGAAGAATCCGATTTATGCAAATTTGTTATGCAAGAAGGGTTAAAAGTTGTTATAGAGGTAGGAAAAGTTATTTTATCTTAGAATGGTGTACTTGTTAGACAAGGATTTTCATTTGCATGTTTAATTTAAGTAATAATAAGGTGGATGTTAGGTTTATTTGGTTGAGTCTTCTATTGATATATGGCATGCTTGTTTATCACGTTAATCTTCGATCAACCAAGTTTTGCTTGACTTTGCACATTCTAATATATGTGAATTGAATGGTCCATTAACTAGAGGTCTGAAAAATTATTTTATTTACTTTATAGATGATCATTCTATATTCACTCATGTGTATTTGATGAAAACAAATATCAAGCATTTGGCTTACTTGAATGTTAGAAAACCTTAGTTGAAAATCAAATTGGCAAGGTAAATGAAAATCATGCACAATAATCGAGGTGGTGAATACTGTCGAATGAATTTTCTGTCTTTATAAATAAAATGATTTGATGCATCAAACAAGTGCACCTCGTACCTCACAACAAAACCGGATAGCCAAAAGAAGAATAGGACGTTGCTAGAAATGATTAATGCTATGCTTATGCATGCTAAGTTACCAACAAATCTTTGCGGGGAGGCATTATTAACTGCATGTCAGGTATACAATAGATTACCTTAAAGAAGTTCAAAACTTCATATGAAGTATGGAAAGGAAGAAAGCCTAATTTAAGCTATTTGAGGGTATGGGCTTGTGTAGCTTATTACAGAGTTCTACACGAAAAAATTGATAGTGTGATTTTATCATACAGTTTTAGACAAAATGGAGCTTATAAATTCCAAATTCACAATGGATTATGGTGTATAGAATGTCTTTATGTTGATGACATACCAATCATATGAACCAATATAAATGGTGTGAATAATACATAGAAGTATTTGGCTTCTCAATTTAAAACGAGGGACATCGGAGAGGTTGATATTATCCTGGGAATCAAAGTTAAGAAACATAATGGGGGTTTGACTTAATGTCAATCCATTATGTTGATAGGATTCTTTCCAAATTTAATCATTTGAGTATTAAAGAACTCCATGCTCCATTCGATGTCTCTAACAAGTTGGTGAAGAATTCGGGAAGATCACATACTCTATTAGAATATGCTAGTGCAGTTTGTAGTTTGATGCATGGCATTTATTGTAGTAGACATGAAATTGCGTTTTCAGTTAGTTAACTTTCGAGATATACACACAATCCTAGTACTGATCATTGGAGAGCTATTGGAAGAGTTCTCGGCTATCCTAAAAGAACAAACTTTTTTACCTTGTTTTGTGATAAGTTTCCTTCAGTGCTCGAAGGTTACTGTGATGCTAATTGGATAAGTAGCGTCAATGATAATATGTCAATGTCTATTTGAATTTTCACTTTAGGTGGATGAGCTATCTCATGGGCTTCTAAGAAACAGGTCTGTATCACTCATTCTGCAATAGAATATGAGTTTACTGCTTTGGCAGCAGTAAGCAAAAAGGTGGCATGACAAAGAAATTTACTTCTAGATATAGAATTATAACCAAAACTGATGCCAACAATCTCTTTGCACTATGATAGTGAAGCTACTATGTCTAGAATGCCTAACAAGATATATAATTGTAAGTCTAGATATATCGCTTTGAGACATGATTATATTAGACAACTAATTTCTAATGGTATAATTGTAGTTGTCTACATTAGATCGAAAAACAATATTTCTGACCCACTAACTAAAGGTCTCTCGAGGCAGTCAACAAGCACTAGGGTCGGAATAGTGCCTAAGAAAAGAGGTTGAGTAAATAGTACTCTCAATGAAGATATTGGTTCAGATCAAGAACCAGAAATTCAAGTTTGGGATTTAGTCTAAACTTCACCTATGTAAACACAAAGAGTGGTGCCACTTCCATCAAAGTTTGGAAAATAAAACATTGTAAGTGTTTGTAACATCCCAGAAATTCTGGAACGTTAACACTCACTTGATCATCTACATTAAGACAATAATATCCTCAAACTCAAACGAATAAACGATTATTATCAGAGTAGCTAAACCATTAATCATACTCTTAGTACACTGTCATAAATGAAACATCAAATCTAAGTCTGAAAAATGTCAAGTAACAATATTAACCCATGCAGGGGTTCTCACGATCAATACTAAAACTTAAATTGATTTCCCTCGCTCGGTTCTTGTCCATACTCAGGCAACCTAATGCTGGTTATCACATGTTGAAAGGAAGTCAAACGAGAGTGAGCGTTTGAGAGACCAGTAAGGTTGATCAACAATTACAAAAATAAAATGATTCGGACAACTTTACATTTAAGTCAAATAACAACTTTCAAAATGATTTTTAAGAACCACAACATTTCAATATAGGCATAGGGACTCAACTCAATCCTTCACATCCATAGTCATTTCAAAACATTTCAATTACAAAATAAAACATATAACATTGAATGTGAGCCACACACTATAGCAAAGCCACTCCGACAATACTCTGATACACTTTACATATGCCTATGTACACTAACTAGTCCATTTAGATACTAGTTTCAACCCAGACCAAATAGACCATCTTTATAACGCCAACAATACAGATCATCCTTATAATTCTTCAGATTTACTAACTCATGTCCATATTTAGAAGAAATAAACACAATTCAAAATATTTTACAATGATCGAATCAAGAAAACAGATGTGAATGAACAAAAAAATTCAAACAATCGCTTTAAAGTTCAAGTTAGGGTTTCAAGGGTAGTTTAAAAGTATTTTTTTTATATCAATCATAAAATCAAAGTTTGAAATCAGAGCGATGAAATAGGGTTCGAATGAAATTCCTTACCAGGATCTCAACTAAGCGATACTAAACAACCTCGAGCAAAGTCCTCTCAATATACCTAATATCAACTATCCACGACGAGCTCATTCCTCAACCCGAAATGACGCAACCCAAAGCGGGTCTCACACACAACCAACCTAACTACAAGACCCAACACACTCCTCGAAGCTCAACCATAACCCAGAATCAACAATAAATTCTAATAAAACACTTTTATTGCTTAAAGTATTATAAAAAATGTCAAAATATGAACTTCCTGAATTTCTTTAATATGTTTGAATTAAAATAATTTCTCTAAATGGAATAAAAACACATAAATCTCCATAATTATTTATAGCTGAAAATAAAGTCTCATAATTTTTGTAACAGCTTTAAAATATCTATAAAATTTTAAAAATTAAAATCAAAATTTAAAAGGCATTAAAATTATTTTTAAATTATTTATTTTGCCAAATTTAAGGTGATACGGTAATGATACCAATTCAACTCTAAAATCAAACTTAATATGGTACTTATTGGTATCATAAAAACATTACTACAATTTTTTCAGAATTTATCGTGATATTAGAAAACTCTAAATGAATTTTACAAATCTAAATTTATAGAAAATATTAAAAGTACATTTATATCAGAAAATTATAAAATTTGTCACAAATTCTAATATGGCCTAGGGTACCTGGCCTACTGCAAAATTTGTAATGATCAATGTGCGCTACCCAACGCACGCGCCGAACATAACGTTAGTCTGTGGTGCACCTGTGCAAGCATAGGGTACCACCCAAACTGCCCGTGCCCAATAAACCCACTTCTTCTTCATTTCTCCCTCTGCGCACAGCTTCTTCCCAGAATTAAACTCACTCACACACCTCTTTACTCACTCCCTAAACACACTACACACACCCCCACTCACACATATTACACACATATGCACACACTCTTCCCTGTTTTCCCTCTTCCTCTCTCATTATCCATAGTAAACACACATTATATACCCATTAACACACACACACCCAGATGTATATGGGGTTGTTTTGGCAGCCCCTCCTTTACTTCACACATAACACGCACACACATAACACAGACACCTCACACCCACACACCCACACACATGCACAACACACACACACACATACACACACCCACGCATGCGCACGCGCGCACACAGAGGCAGTGAAGCCACACATATATACACACCAATGCACGCACATAGTATAGACATACATTCATAAATCCACACACACCACTGCCCTCAGCAGCTTCACGCACACACACACACACACACACACATGCACACACAAACACACGATATTGCACACAATAACTCACACAACATCTACGCCCACACACCCACCCACTCCCCACCCCCCCACCCCCCCACACACACACTGACTGCCTTTACGGTGGCCCACTCCTATACACACACTTGTTTATACAACTATACACACACAAGCACACAAACACATTCAAAACCCACTACACCTACTCACAGAATAACACACACAACACACACAAAACACACTACCTCAAAGATCTCTTCTCTCTGTCGTATACACACACAACTCTCACACAAACACACATGGGTATACTGCCTTACGGCAGTACCTTTCATGTATTTTCACACATCACGCGCTCATGCATACCCTCAAACCCACTTCATGGTAGCTCCTTCCCATGACAGCCACCACCCTAACGGCTATACCAAACACAAACATACACCCCCAAACCCACTTCACAGTAGCTCCTTCCCATAATAGCCACCACCCCAACGGTCACACCAAAAACACACATATGCACACGACTGAAGTTTTAGTATTTCCTTTCGCCTGTACAAACAGAAACCCATATATACTGCCTTCCCTCATTCTTGTACCCACATGATCTCTCACTCAAGCACACATGGGCATACTGCCTTATGACAGTATCCTCCTCTCACGTCCATAACCATTACATCTCCCTCAAGCATTACCTTGGCACTCCCAAAAACCCATGCATCTGCAAAACACACCCTAAACTGATCACTAATACACCTCACGAATTGACCCAAACCCATACACTTCACCCACATTCAGTCATGTGTATGTGTGTGTGTGTGTAAAACATGTATATTAAAGAAAATCTTACCAAAAATAATAATAATCTGATCGCTGCATTCCGCTTCTCTTTCCCTCTCTCTGCCTCTCTCTCTCTAAAACATAAATCTGAAGAAGTGAAGAATGGCTGCTCTTTCTCAAAATGTGTGTGTAAACCCTAAATTGATCACTAATACACCTCCCAAAAACCCATGCATCTACAAAACACACCCTAAACTGATCACAAATACATACCTCACGGATTGACACAAACCCATACACTTCTCCCACATTCAATCACGCGCGCGCGCGTGTGTGAAACATGTATATCACAGAAAATCTTACCAAAAAAATAATCTGATTGCCACAATCTCTCTCTCTACCATAAATCTAAAGAAGAAAAGAAGTGAAGAATGGCTGCTCTCTCTCAAAATGTGTGTGTATAAACCCTAAACTAAAAATTACCCAAAACTTCCTAGACTTTTAGTAGTTTTTCAGTGTTCACCCAAAACCTTCTTTTACAACGAAAAGACCCAAAATAACCTATTTATGATATAATAATGCACTAGAAAAATTTAAAAAGTTGTTACATAACCCCGATTCACTAGTCGTTGCTAAAAGTTGTAAAATAAAATATCGATGGTAAGTAAAAACAATATCATCATTAAAAGTTTTCAAAAAATATTGTTTATGCTAATTGTCCCTAAGTACTTCAATCAATATAACGTATAATTTCTATCATTAAATTATAACTTATGGTTTCTAAAAATTTCATCGCTAAAGGACATCTGATAAAATTTTACTCATGAAAATCGACATTAAATCTTGCGTATGAAAGTCGTCGCTTAAAAATAAATTAATCGGCTAGGCAATATCAAGGTTCAGGGTATTACTGTGTTTATGAATTGAAGGGGTAGCACAAGGCCATAATATGGTGGTAAAGCTAACAGTGAACATGTTAAAGAATTGGTGAAATTTGTGTATGATATTTTCAAATTCATCAGCATAGGAATTCTTGTTTAATAGGTAATAATTAATCGTTAATTTCGAAAAGAATTTAAAATATTTATACTAATAGGAGGTTTAAGTTGAAAGCTACCTTTTATATGCATAAATATGGTCTTGTTTCTTAATTTCTTGTCACTAACTAGGTGGGGGACTATTTGAATAGTTAGTGACACAGGTGAACTGGTTGTCCCACATTGGAAAGCAAGGACGCTACAAAGCCTTTATAAGACCTAACTTACCAAATTAAATAACTTTGGATGATGGGAAAGTTAGAGGGAAATTCTAAAATTTCCTTGGTTTGGCCTTTAAATAAAACAAAATCTAATTGTCAAAAGATGGGCCTTAGGCACTAGAGCACTTCAACCTTGGCTGAAATTAACAAATGAAATGAAATTAATTTTGATTTTATTTTTATAGGGGTTAATGCAAAACAGTTATGTCGATTCAGTGCCAGGGGCTGTCTTATTTCAGCCAAGGGTTGTGTTCATTCAGGTATTGTAAATACATGTCTATCCTTCAATTTTCAAAGAAAATCTTCAAAACCTATTCTTGGGGCAATTCTGGTTTTGCTGATTAGAATTTTGGTTGGCCTTATTATCCTTAAAGAATCTGTCATTTACCCAGTAGCATCATAGTGGGGGCATATTTTCATAAAGATAATGAAAAACCACGATCAAAACTTTATTGTATTTCTAACATCTACAACCACCAATGTAATACCCCGAACTCCAATAAATTTTAACCAGTTACATTTAAATCAGTTTAGTGACAATTTTATTTTAGAAACTATAAATTATAATTTAATGTTAATAGCTATAATTGATATTGCTTGAAGTGTTTAGTAATGATTAGCGTGATTGAATTTTTATTGGCAATCTTTAGCGACAAACTTTATGAACCATAAGTTGAAATTTAATGATAGCTCTTATAAGTGATATTAATCGGACCTTTGGTATTGATTAGCGCGAGTGACAAAAAAAAAATTCTGCAACAATTAGTGAAGTGGATTAGTAAATAAATCATAAAATCAATATCAAAATCTGATTTATTTGAAAAATGAAGTCAACTACTTAATTTTGGAAAGAGAGGGAACCAAGAATGAATTTAGGGAGAAAAATTAAGGGCCCGTACGTTTACAAAATTTTGTTTTCGTTTTTGTAATGATGATGAAAAATATGCTCTTTTTTTACGTACTTTTATCTTTTTTCGTATCCGTTTTGAGAAAAATATCCAAATAGTATCAAAAAAGGTGAAAACACCCGAAGGGTGTTTTCACCTTTTTTCATGAATTGTATTCTTTGTCAGATCCTGTCTCCACAATTTTTGCCATGCCCATCCATCCTAGCTCTCTCTCTCTCTCTCTCTCTCTTCCTATACTCTTTCTTCACCCACAGAAGTCAGAACATGATCAACTCATGGCCGAAGGAGATCTCGCCGGAATCCAGACGAAGGAGATCTCGTCGGAATACATGGCGAGATTGCCGAAGCAGTGACAGATGGCCGAAGGAGATCTACACCTGAAGCTACGAGGTTTTGCTCTGATGGGGTTGGCGAAATCGCTGGCCAATCGCGCCGCGAGGCAGAAGAGGAGCTTCGTCTCTATGCACGTCGCCGCAGGCAGCCGTCGCATGAAGGGCACGTCGGTGTTGGACAGCCGCCTCAGGAAGGGCATATCGGTTCTGCTCTGATCGAGATTGCCGAAACAATTTCGCCGGAATCCAAAATTGATATTGCCGAAGCAGTGACACATGGCCGAGATCTCGCCGGAATTTGTATCTTATTCTCTTCTTTGACATGGGGATGAAGAAGTACAGCCGAATTAGGGAGAGATGGCAGGTGTTGGTTCAGGTGGAGAAGATGGTCGGGTGGGGTAGGATGTGCATCTTGGAGCAAGGGTAAAAGCGGAAAAAAATTGGCATAACAGTAATGAAAACGGAAATAAAAATGTAACCATACGAAAACAACCTGAAAAAAGTAGGGAAAAAAATAGTGAAAATTATAAAAGTACACAACTATAATTTGTGATTGGATACGAAAATATTAAAAACGAAAACACAATACAAATACACAAAAAAACGTGTAAACGTACGGGTCCTAAGTATTTGCATAATCAATTTCGGTTAACTTAGACTAAGAGCAAAGGTACTCTTCAGTTGCAACAGACGAGAGAGAGAGAGAGAGAGAGAGAGAGAGAGAGAGAACTGCAGGCAAGGAATTCCGGCGATCGTAGCATTTTTGGGTAAGTTTTCTTTTCAAGTTTAGGTTTTTTTTTTTTGTTTTGAGTAATGGGTAATGTGTTTGTGTATATGAGTGAAATTGTGTGACTAGATATTCTGATGCATGGGGATAATCTGATTCATGTTTTAAAATAAACAAAAGGAAGGAGACCCATGTCGTGAGGCAATGGGTGTGGACGATTTGTGTCATATATAGTGTCTGTGTTCATATATATGATGTATATAAGTGTGAGTACAAAACTAAATGGGTGAATGGGTTTGTGAGGTGTGTGAAGGGGAAACTATGGCTGTCCGTGACTGTTTATGATCTTGGTTCAAAGGATAGTGGGTAAATGAATTAAGTGAGAAATTATGTATCTAATGTGTTTGTGTGAGTTTAGGTGTAGTGCAGTTTATAATTATATTTTCAAAGTGTGTTTGTAACGTGAGTGGGTGGCTGGTGTAGTTCGGCTGTATTGCAGAGAAGGGGCAGGAGTAAGATGAAGAAGACAGGTGAACAGTATTGGGTCTGTGCAGTGGGGAGGTACACTGTGCTTGCACAGTTGTACCACGTGGCTGTTGGTATTGTACGATTGTTCAAAAATTCTGAAAATTTACAGGATGATTCTTAGTACAATATTATAATTTCTATGAAAATTTCATAATTTTCTGATAATGTATGCAATTATTATATTTTCTGCAAATACTGAATTATAAATATCTTTTAAAGCCCTTAAACCCGTGAAAATGTTTTGGAAAAATTAGGGTAATGTTTTTATACTAGAGGCAAGACTCAGTAAAAGTTTGATTTTGACTTGCGATCATTTTTCATATCGCATTGAATTTAACAAAATAAAAAATAAAGAAATAGTTTTAGCGCCTTTTAAATCCTGACTCTCATTTCTATAATTTTTATACATATATTAAGGATTGAATAAAAATTATGAGTCCTTATTTGTAGGTAGAAGCAATTATGGAAATTTGTTGGTTTTAGTGTATTTAAGAAAATTATTTTTAATTCATAAATAATAAAAAATTATATTTTTATCCCATATGCTCTATTAAGCTATAAATAATGCTTAATGAATGATAAGAATATTTTTGGGATATTTTGGAGTCTCGTGGAGTGTGACGAGTGTCGGGTTAGGTTGGTCGAGTGGGAAACTGCTTTGAATTTCATCATTCCGGGTAGGAAAATGAGTATATTGTGGGTAGATATGTTAGATTTATAATATATCAGTGTGGATAGCGTTCTGATAAATAAATTGCCCGACCTAAGTTAATTCAAAGGATTTTGGATCGAGGTGTTGGGCAGTGCATAGCTTGGACTGAGGTAAGGGATTTCTTCTGAAACCCAGTTTCCTATATTTATCCTCATATATGTTTTTTCTGAATTGTTATCGCTATTCTTTTGAATTCTGTTATTTTGATTAAGTCGCATTGTTTGCCCGAAAAAAAACCTTCAATTGAGCCTTAAATCGTTTATTGAAACTCTTATCGGTGCTCAATATTTGTTGTCCATCGAGCATTGAATAACATGTTGCATTGTCGATTTGTTGTCGTTCTATTAATTGGCATGAGTTTCTGCATTGGTGTGTTGGCGGGATTTGGTGTATATTGGAGGATACTGGTGTGGGCTAGTACCTTGACGGACTAGCTGGTGTATTGGTGTGGGCTAGTGCCTTGATGGACTAGCCGGTGAAAAGTGTTAATGAGCATCGCCTTTGTGGCTTTGCTAAGTGATTACCCTGCATTGCCTGTGTGGCTTTGCAACTCATGTTCAATAGCGTTTGTGATTGTTTGCATCGTATTTGACAGTCATATTAATACCTGGTCAAATTAGTTGTAATCGTTGTGAAAATTCTGGAAATTATCATCGAATTGTTTCTTTGAACAAAACCAACATCGTTTTGTATTCGTAAACTATTTCATAATTTCTTTGTTTGAGCGACCTTACTGAGCTCTCAAAAGCTCACTCCCCTTTGACTTCCTTTCTGCAGGTAATATCCAACAATAGATCGCATTGGGTGTGAAATAGATTCGAGCGAGGGAAAGAGAAATTTAGTTTTGTCTTAGTCTTTAGAACCCCTGCGTGGGTCATTATTATTATTTAAAATTGTTAACTTAGACTTGATGTTTCAACTATGGTAGTACGCTAAGCGTATTGTTTTACTCGATGGTTTAGTTGCTCTGACCGGTGGATGATTATAAATTGGTTGAGTTGAGGGTTTTATTGTCTTAGCGTAGACAATTGATTGAGTGTTAACGTTCCGAAAAATTCCGGGATGTTACAACCAATCTTGGGGCAGTTCTGGTTTTGCTGATCAGAATTTTGGTTGGCCTTGTTATCCTGGAAGAATCTGCCATTTACCCAGTAGCATCATACAGGGGGCATAATTCCATAAAGACAATGGTAAACCACGATCAAAGCCTTATTGTATTTCTAACATCTACAACCACCAATGTTCTAGCAAGCAAGGAGGTTTCACTAATGCCCAAGTATGGTTCTTATAAAGAATTCAATCTCTTCACCATAACAAGAGTCCGCTATGTAGATTTTGTACAATTGACCACATTCAAGTATTTGGAAGACTTTTCCACCACACAAGAATTCAGCCACTAACAATGTAAAAGCAATTATATCTGCGTACTCCTACTTTTTTAGTGGTTTTGTTTTGTCTTATCCTCGTCTTCCCAGCTAGACCTGGCAAACGGGTAAAACCGTCGGGTACGGGTAATGCCCGGTTGGGTCTGGGTAAAAACGGGCCAGGTAAAATTTACCCGATTTTTTTCGGGTAGTCTTTTTCAATACCTGTACCCTACCCTTGCGGGTCGGGTATTACCCGTGGGTAAATAATTAAATTTTTATTTTTTTAATAGACAAAAACTCTCTCCAGTTAGGCATATATATATTTTTGTTTCTTTTTCTTTTTTTAGCTAGTGTGTTCTTAATTTTTACTAGTTGTTAGAATTATTTTCAATTTCAGAAAAATTAGAATCAACAAGCAAAACCAACAATTAAATCAAAATACAAAACTTAAATCCCAAAACTGATCTGCCGGACGCCTCAACAAGCAAAACAATTAAAAATTGGTGACAGATCTATGGAGTTCGGCAGATCTGTGGTGGCCTTGAAGCGTGAGGGCGGTCGATGGTAGTGATTTGCAGCTAGGAGATCGGAGCAAGGCGCATCGGCAACTGCCTCTTCTTCTGTGGCTGTCGGCAGCTTGCGGTGGTGAGATTTGTGGGCCGCGGTGGTGGGATCGGTTTTGTGGTGGTGGGTTTTCAAAACGGTATCAGGTCTTCGGTGGTGGCGGTGATCGGTTTCTGCGACATTGAGGGCTTGGTTAGGCGGGAGTTGCCGTAAGCCGACGACTGCGAGAGATGAGATGGACAGATCTGGTGGCCGGCCGTGTGAGAGAGAGAGAGGAGTTCTAGGGTGGGCGGCTGAGGAGAAATGGAGAAAGAGAAATGAATGTGAAAGAAACCCTAACATTAGCCTCAATATATAGTAAGTCACTGGGTAACCCACGGGTAACCCGCACCCAACCCGGACGGGTTCTCTCAAAACGGTCCGGTCCGGGTACGTGTCAATTTTTTGCTGGTAATCATTTATGCTACCCATACCCGCGTTTTAGGCATGGGTCCGAGTCTACCCGCAGGTACGGGGTAAAATTTTGTCAGGTCTATTCCAACTATGCTACAATGTTAGTCTAAAACTACTTCTTGTTGTTGCTCTTCTTCAACATAGGTTAAAAAAAAGTATTGGTTGTTAATAAGCTTTAAATTATTCATATGAACTCTACATGCTTTGTATATCACTCTGGGACTATATGCCGCATTAAATTCCTGAAACCTTGGATGAAAGATAGGATACTCATCAGAACAAAAATAACTTTGCTATTTAACGACTTCAGAGAGTTAGGATCTTGGAACTACAAACTCTCTCTGTGACCACTTGCGCCTAAAAAGGTATAATCTGAATTGCACAAAGATTTACCCGCCCTCTAAATTTTTTGTTGAAGTAAAAAGGCAACTAGAAGGCCTAAGTCTGACTTTGTAAGAACTTTTTAACTTGGCGCATCTAATGGGTTTGGAGACTATGTAACGCAGCCAGGCATAAGGCACCCACCATGTCAGATACCGGTGTCTAGCTTAGTTAATAATTCTACTGGGTAAATCTAGATTACAAAGCTTATAATAATGTATCTCAACTTTTTTTTTTTTTTTGTGAGTGTAGGAAGCTGGAGGTGAGTAGCCTCCATAACTAATCAAGTTAATTGGGAGCGAAATGATCACAGATCCAAATTGGTAAGAATGGTGACCTAAACCTAGTCTCGAGGTTTTGGAAATTTAGGTGAAAACATACCAGATACTTGTATAATTGAAGAAAAAGTTGATAAAAGACTCGACCAGTCAGTCAGATATTTAAATTTGGTCGGAAGGGATATAATTCAACAAATCACATACCTATGTTACAGGGCTGCAGAGCTATTAGTTCATGTATACTGCATGATCCATTGGTTGGGTACGGGCGTGATATATGTTCATTTGAATTGAATATGGTGGCTATATATGAGTGCTTGTGTATGAATATATGCTACGTGGTATAGAAATGTGTACATGGTTTGGTAATATAAAAATAATGTCACTGCCCAACTAAATTCTTAGGATACGTTCCCGGTTATGTAATGCATAATGTACGTAAGAGTGTTGAACAAGATATGATTTTACAATGCATGTGATTGAAGTGGGCATCTAGAATTTGAAATAGGCTAGAGATATTTAAAATCTGAAGATATGATGATTATCTCGTTCAACACGGCCCTTTATGTTGAAGGGTCTTGAGGAAGAACCTTTAATTTGGTCGGAATAAACTCATGACAAGCATGTGCCACTAACAAACAGTCCCTTTGTGAGAATATCAGGAAATTGGTCATGAGTAGAGATAAATTGGACTTGCAAACCTCGAAGAAAAACTTCGCCATGGACAAAATGAAAATCAACCTCTACATGTTTCGTTCAGCATGAAATATAGGATAAGTTGAAAGATGTGTAGCTCCAAATGTTGTCGCACCAGAATGTCGACAGCGGGAAATTTTTGCCTAAGAAAATGGCAAAACCACCACCTGCGGATATTCTGTCATCTAGATAGCCGGCCCAATCAGCATCAGTCAATTCCTATACAGAATGAGGAGAGGCCTTAGAAATCAAGAGACCAAATAAGAAAGTTTGTTTGAACTATCGGAATATGCGCTTAACTGTAGACCAATCATCCTCAGCTGGATTGTGCATGTAATGACACACTATGTTAACGACAACGACACCGTCTGGACGACTGAGGGTGAGATATTATAGTGCACCGACAATGGAATAAAATTTGGTACGATTAGAGAATGGAATGGGCCCTTCTTTTGACAAATGGGTGAAAGTAGAAATAGCGCAAAGGATTGATCTAGCATTAAACATGTCAATTGTATATATGCAGTAAGTCAATAATGTACTTCTATTACAACAAACAAGACGCTTCAAAATATTCAGTAGTTGTCTAACACCACGTCATGGACTTATCTAGTGTTAGACTACTACTAGTGTCGTGACAAATAGACAAATAAGTTTTTGTGGGACACTTATCCAACTAGATAAAAATCTTAACCGTGGTTTACCGAATGCTAGAATTTCAAAATTATTGTAAAAATTTTGAAGACCCGCCAAACACAAAGTTATCTATAGATAAAATTTCATTTCTCTTCACCCTCTCTTTATCTGTAGTTATCTTCAATTGATCTTAGGCACCGTAAGATCATAAGATCAATTGATTTCATTCCAACACTAGTCGCAGGTCCATATCTCATACCATCATTCCCACCAAGCCTAATTACTGTACTTTCCCTGATCATTGGTAAGTATATATACATATATGCTGATTTTGTTTGGCAAAGAAAATCGATCATCATAATCAAATGATTTGCCACAAGAAATGAACCACACTGGTCAACTATAAAGCAAGGCCAGTTTGTTTGTTTCCTTGTGGCTAGATAGGTGGATAATCAACAGTTTATTAAATTTCATGATTTGTTCTTCCATTAAAAGAAACCAAAAACATGCACTTGGTTTTCCATTTGGATTTATGCATGTCAATTTGAGTTTGAAATTATTTTTACCCTAAATGTGGTTAATTGAAGTTAATTATGTTGTAATGTATAGTGTAATTTTACCCCAATTGTCATTATTATATGTTGTAACTTTAATTAATACTAATTAAACTCAAATTAACCCTGATTAACCCTAATTGACCCTAGATAATCCTTAATTAAACCCTAATTAACACTAACCGACTGTAGTAAAACCCAATTAGGGTAATTAACCCCAATTAAATCCAATTAGGCTTAATTAGCCCTAAATAGCCCTAATTAAGCCCTGAATAATACTAATTGAGTCTAATTAAACCCAAATTAGTTGTAATTAATGCTAAATAGCTCGAAAAGCCCTAAGTAGCCCTAATTAACCTTAATAATTAAACCCCCGATGAACAGTAATTAATTCTAATTAAATTTAGTTAACTCTAATTAACCCTATTTAGCTCAAATTAGCCCTTATTAACCCTAATTGACCCTAATTAGCCTTAATCAGTGCTAAATGAAAATGATTTACCTGTTTAATTCTTAAGCTCTAGTTTACACTAATTAATCCTAGTTAAACTCAACTAACTCCAATTAACCCTAATTAGCCGTAACGAACACCGATTAACACTGATTAGACCTAATTAACATGGATTAATTCTAATTTACTATTAATTTAAACTATAATTAGCCCTAATTAACCTTGATTGGCCTAATTAGCCCTAATTAACCTAGTTAAACCCTAATTGCCCTGAGAAATCATAGACAAACCCTGATTAAACAATTTAAATCCTAATTAGCCCTAATAAATCTTAACTAAACCAAATGAGCCCTAAATACCCCTGATTAACCTTAAAGAACTCAATTAATCTTAATTATCCTAACTAAACCCTAATGCATTTTTAATTAACTCTAATTATCGTAAATACAACCTAACCCTAACTATATACGTAAACCTCGGACTCGATGACAGGTGGGGCAATATTAGCCCCAACCACGCGTTCCCGCATTAGGAATATTTGTTGTTATTTTGTGAAGTCATTGACAAAGAGTTGGTTACAACTCGTTGTCAACGAATTCTAAAAGGAATCATTTTGGTTATGGCATGTTTTTGCAAATTAACCTAATGATTCCATCTTCTTAAAATTTTAAAATTTTGGAAAGATGGTTGCATACATTATCAATTTTTAAACGTATGCATACATAAAAACCTTTGGTTCCCATTCAAAGGTACTCATTACAAAATATTACTTTGCAATGAGCCTTTGGATGTCTAGTTTGGACAATTTAAAGAAGCTAAGTGTTTATAAAATAGTGTATAAACTCATGCTCTGTGTTCGATGTCGTAGATATTTGATACACCTTTTTCAATAATAGATTTATTAGTATGCTAATTTATCCTTAATTTTCACCATCTTCTACAATTGATTCAGTTGGTCGATAAACAAGTAGCCTTCTGCATGAAATTACTAGCTCAAGGCCCTAGTAAATAAATATCATGTCATAGAGATTATATCATCAATGGGTTTATGGTTTATCACAAAAGATAATGACCAAACAAAACAAATCTAAAATAGCGGAGTCTTGTCAACAGCGACTGTTATGACAAAATTGCATGGACTTTTATAGAGAGTTGGATGAGATTGTTGAGCTAACATATCTGGGTACCCAAAACTGCCTGGTAATGTTCAAGTATACCAGGTTTGATGTCACATGCAGTAGAGGAATCCGTGTTAGCTCACATGGGATTGTAGATGTCAATGTTAAATCAAGACTTGCATCAGACAAGCCATTTGTGTCAAGCTGAACAAGTCTTCTATGCCGAAGACGTCGTAAATACTAAATCTCATTGGTATATAGTTATCAAGTAAAAAAATTTCCCATGGCATATGACAGTGAGGCAGACACCTTTCAAGCCGATCAAGCACCTGTCTCAGTACATGTTGAGGTGAACAACGAGGATGAGGATCTTCCTCTTCAACCAACACTTGATGTAACAAAAGAAGTCGTAGATGATGACGCAGAAGATGTATAAAGTGTTGAAGAAGATAAGGCTAAGTCTACTAACGAAGATGATGAATTATAAGATGAAGTGGACGACGAGTCCAAGGAAGTAGAGGATGATGAAGATAATGATGATTCCCAAAATGAAGATGATTGATTTGTATTGTTGTAACATGCATTGTTTTAGTACTCAGTCCATGTAGTGTTTTTAAACTCGATTCATATACTCGATTCATACAGTGTTGTAATATGTTGTGGACTATACATTGTTTTTAATGTTAATTTCTTTGGACTTCATTTATACAAAGTCAGTTATGGATAGATTATAGGCCATTCGTAGTCACGGTGGATGCGGAGCTGCGTCCTCCCCTGTGGCTCCTACCTCATCATTGCCCACTGATGACAAGGCAGATAGTGCTCACATCCAGCAGCTGAGGCCCCAACCGCTATAGTAGCCCCAGCCCCAAGCCGATTCCCCTCACACGCACGCTGATTGTCCTTCTTCTGTGTTCATGTATATGTGATAACAGCATTTAGTCATAATGTTAGGCTTATATTTAAATTATATTTGGCCTGTATTAATGTTGGTATTTTGTAGGATCTCGGTGAGGCCGTGGACCAAAACGCGGGGTGCACATCGACCCCCAGTTTTAATAGAGAGTTACTCTTACCCAGGACGGCCAGTAAATAAAAAAATATCACATAATGCAGTACTTACATTCTTCAATTTCGATAGTTATTATGGTCCACTTATTTAATGTATTTATTTATATCTTTATCAGGATCCTAGAGTCTCTGTCAAAAACAAATATCGGCATCCTTGTAAAGGACTGATTCTTTAAGCCACGGCAATACTAGAAGGACTGGGATGCCGGGATGAGGGAGTCCTTATTGAAGGAGCAGCTGGTATTGTTTTCCTTTTTGTCAGTCATTATTTATTTAATTAGTACCTAATATTTTAAAATTAATCATACTGATTGTGTAATTGAATGCCTTGCAGAAATGGTTTTAGTTTAAGATGCCTGAGCAGCAGGCACTAGGGCGGCAAGCTTTTTTTGCCCATACCGGTAAGAATTAAGATGCTGTCCGAGGGTGCCCCGATGGAGGAATGGAAAGGGTATCCCCCTCATTAGGTCTCTCCATCTGTATGGGGGTAGATGATTAATCGGTGGAAAACTGATCCATTTTTTAAGGCCAAAAGTAAGAGTGGGACCGAGAATAGACATGAGAAAGATCCCATTCACATGAAGGGGAGTAATGGCTCACGATGTCCTCCAACACAATACGGTTGAGCACCTGAACCTGGAGGTGGATGAGGTCTGTGCTCTGACATACACTTAGACGCATGTGAGGAAGAAGGACAAAGACGATGCACATCAGGCGGGGGACTTCGTTTCGAATATTTCTCAGTAGATCAATGTAAGTTACAAATTAATTTGTTTACATTAAAATATTGGCTATGTATTCGATGTTTGTTGCCTTAATATTTTCAATGTCAAATCACTATTTTGCAGGCCTCATATGAGCAGATCAAGGGGTCTGGGGAGCAGTCCGGAGTGTCCACGAGTACGGGCACGAGTACTGGGGGATTGAAGTGGTAGCTGGATACACCGGGGGTTGTCAATAGGCTGAAAGGCCGTGTACGCGGCCTGCCTAGCACGACCGCACGTGCCATGATAAGAGCGTCCCCATCTCTCGCTGCCCCTCCACAGACGTAGGCCCCCACCGCAGAGCAACCGTTACACGAGAACGAGATTTGTTGCATTGCAGATGAGGTGTTCAGTATGATTAGGGTGCATGATCAGGTACAAATACTATAAATGTTTACTAAACACTTTATACGATTGCTATTGAGATTTATGCAACCGTGCCTTTACATGCAGGGCACTGCTGCTGAACATACCGAGACGGATCTGGATAATAATACCTCCGTGGACGAGGACGATCAGCAGGTTCCAAATCCGAAACTCACCGACCCCTGAGCCCTTCCCCTCCCGTGCCCTCCTAATTGTATCCCTCTCCAGTGCCCTCCTAGCTTGTGCTTCCCTCCCCTCCCCTACTCTGTTGTATCCCTCTTGAACTTTGTATACATTTTATTTTTCGATTAGTATAGAGTTTGTAAATTTATATATATGTATTGTGTTTGTTTGTTTCAGGATCAATAATTGTTGATGGATCGGCAATTATTTAACCCTAATGTGCAATAAGAAATATTTTCTGGATTGGGATTGTATTGTTAAGAATTTGCAATTATAAGGTTAAAATAAAAAAAAATTAAGTTTGACTTTAAGGGACAGATTTTATATCGTCGCAAAAGGCCCGCACTTATGATGTACATAAAAACCTTTAGCGACGGAAATTCTATCGCTAAAGGTTTTAGCAACAGATTTTTAGCGACGGATATCCCGTCGTTAAAAGTCATTTATTTTGTGTATAATATTTGGTGACAGGTTCTGTCAGTAAAACTTTTAGCATAAAATTTTTACGTAATAAATTATTTTCAAGAAAATAAAATAAAGTACAAAAAATATATTTAACACCCATCACTAATTCAATTAATCTATCTATCGTTTAAAGTCAATTTTTAGCCGACGGAAAATTTTTGGCGACAGACTTTTAGCTACAGGGCGTCCGTGCCCTAAAAGTCTTTAGCAACATATTTAGGGCTTTTCCGTCCCTAAAAGCCCAATTTCTTGTAGTGACGCAGTTTAAGGACACACTAGATCTCATGACTTCGCTGGAAAGTTTATTTTCACACTCTTATTTGTCACTAAAGAATTACGATATATTTACCTTTTTACCAACAATCACATGTTGATGGGTAATGATAAATGTTGATTTGTTCTTGAAGAGCTTACATTAGATAGAAAACTATTGTTGGGCAACAACTACGCATATCAAGGATAACTTTATTGCTAGTGTTGTCCCATGATCAGGGCTCTGCAATTATCCTTCTTACAGCTAAGCGAGTATTGTTCGACTACGAGGAGTCACCTTTTCTCATGCTAGCCCTCATCTCTCTCCAACATAGACCCAGCTACCGCCCCTTCTCCCTCTAGCTCCCATGGCTGTTAGGTTGGAAGGGGAAGCCTTCTCACTTTTAATCCTCTTCCTCATTTTTATCCCGTCTTCCACATCTTTCGTTCCTCCTGACTGGGCACCCCATTTATGCGACCATCCGCCGCCACCCTTCTTCACCCTCCGATCTCCACTACCACTTTTAGATTGAAAGTTCTTCATCCACAAAATTACTCATGCCCACTGATTACCCTCAGATCTGAAAGGTTTGTTCAGATCCATCGTGACCACCAGACCTTTGTTCTGGTTGGTTTGGGTTGAGATCTTCGATGCGGGTCCAATATGGTGGGATTGTGGCTTGAAGATGGTGGATCAAATACATGGATGATGTTGTCTCCCATCGAGCTGCAGATTAATCAGATCCGGGCCTTGAGAACCCACTCCACCTCCTTTGGTTCTGATGATGACCGCGGCAGTAATGCAAACTGTCACTTTATGCTACCCATGGATTTGATGCCTAGCGGCAACTTCTCCACCCTCTTACCACTTGATCTGGATTTTTAAAATCCAACAGTGGTAATATTTATAGTTTCTGCTTTCCTCCAAGGCCACGTTGGCCAGTTTAAGCTCTACGGTCAAGCATCTGTTATTGCTTGTGCCCTTTTCTAGTACTTTTTGTACTCTATTTCTAGGGCTAAACATTTGTTTGTGCTCTTTTAAGTTGTACTTCAGTATTTTAATTAATGAAATTTTCATTTGACCAAAAAAAAAGAGAGTATTGTTCGACTAAGTTGTTGCACGAAAATCTAGAATTCCTCTAAAATATTTCACTCCTTTGTGCCATAGTACACAACAAATTACTTCTGATTGCACAAGGGCTCCGCGTCTCTTTTCCAAGCTACATAGAGGGCATTTATTTTTGGAATGGTAAAACCTAATTCTACTTAAAAGGCATTAGGAAAATTGGTTTTGGAATAGTCAAACCTGATTTAATCTAGATTAAATCAGGTTTGTGAGTATTTGGCAAAACAGATTATGAGATTTAATCTGACCCAAAAAGTTCAAAAATGATTAAATTCATAATCATGGAAAGTAAGGATTATCAAATAATTATTTTTCTCATAATCAGGTTTGACCTTCTAATTTGTCATAATATCCTCATATTTTCACAAAAGGACATCTCATATCCTTTAACTAATTTTAGCAACGTATAAGAAAAATCCTACCTGATATTCTAAAACAAATTACCATGATGCAACTTAAAAACAAAAAGTGGAACTTATGTGTAATAACCCGAAATCGCAGTTGGGCTCATGAGTCAGGTTTGACTGGCCGCAGGCCCATTTGACAACCTTTCATGGGCATTGTTAGGCCTCACTCACTAACCAATATAAACTATAGCGGAAACTAAAACTACAAATTCATATAAAACTGCATTTCTAATTTTGTTACAGTCCTTCTTACCTAAACACTTAAGGATGGAACTCAAAATCAAGTAATGGAGTCTCCTAGTATCCACTTAAGAAATTTCAAGCCCACGATCATCAGCATCACCTTGCTTTTAAACTAGAAATATTGAGTGAGCTTCCACGTGTTCAGTGAGTAATCAGTGACCTAACTAGTTGGACAGTAGCATCTTAGGTAATAACTCAACTTACAGAATAACAACTTTACCAACAGGTAGTATCATTTCATAAATAATCATTTCTTCAGCATAAAAGGGAATTTCGTTTCACAAAAATGTAGTAAAGTATGAATAAAAACAGTTATGAGGGCATAAAAATCATTTAGCATGAAAAAAGATCATCAGAAGAAAGTTATAGTCTAGCAACAACACAAATGGTATACTGCGATAACGTTTGGTCCCACTGACTTGGACCAGAAATCCCACCTCGAGATAATTATCATTGTTGAAGTAGGGGTTATCATGTGCAATAGGAATTCACATCATGTCAACTTTTCGTTCCATTGACAAGTACTCCTAATCTAACTTTCTCTCGTTAGATATGAGGTATAACACGCGATTAACAAAATCAAACTACCTATTTCGTTTCATCTTGAATAAAATCCATGAACAATCAATGGTCAAAACATTCCATGACATGTTGATACTTTTATGAAAAGTTTCAAATCCAAAACAAGCCAAGTCCAAAATCAATCCTACTTGCACTAAACATTTCAAAGCTAAATTTCATAATAATCTCAATATCTTTTACACGTCGGTCTGACATTTAATGAGAAATAATTATCGCTAAAAGTAGTTCATAATTTGGTACACACTTCTTTCTTGTAAGAAAGTAATAAAAATCACTAAAAGCAGTTCATGTCTTGTAAACATTGTTTTCTCCAAGAAATAAACATATTGAATATATGAAAACACTGGATGGATGGGGTCGCTTACTTTGACACTGGGTATTTCCTCGATATCCAAATCCAGCGTATTAATTGGTCCGGATGCTACATCGAACTTAAGGAATCGTTAAAGCTGTTCTACGCTTCTCTTGAGTGAGTTAATTTTCAACGTGCTTTTCAACTCAGCACGACTCCTTTAGTTTTCCCTCAAATTCTTTCATTCTCATTCTCTCTGTATCCATCAAACCCATCATGCTTTTCTAACGTTTCGACTCACTCTCTTGAACTCTACAAGAAACAAATGACAAACGCACACCCTATTGAAAATCTGCATTAGTACACTCTCTCTCTCTCTCTCTCTCTCAAGCATTTTGGGCACACACAACATACACACACTGCTACACACACACATACATACATACATACATACATAGAGCACAGTGTAAAGTGTTTCACATGGGCGCGCACATGTGCGCACGCGCTCACGCACACAAACACACACACACGCGCACACAACACACACAAGGCTTCATACATTACACCCCCCACATATTTTTACATACATATTACACATTATATTTACACACGTTGTACATGCACACGCGCGCGTGCACACACACACAAAACATATTCGAAACACACTTTACACACATGTGCCATCACAATGCAACACCCATGCGCGTGTGTACGCACATTCCCCCCCCCCACACACACAGACGCGCACACACACAAAACACACGTTATAGCTGCACACACCCCCACAAAGACACACATGTACACACCATACACACACACACACAATAAGATCCCAAATAATCTGTAATTAAGTTATTGTTATGTTTTAGGTTACCTTCGGAAATTTAGTCATTTTGGGGTGCTTTTGAATAAAGTAATTCATCTTTAGGGGTACTTTAGTTATTTAACAAGCTTAGAGATTTAAAGGCTAGCAAAGTCTGTTTTATCGACACATTCAGTTTTTCCTTATAGAGAAATAGAAGAAGGGAAAGACTAGGGTTGTGGGGATTGTAATTTTCTACGCACAATTGGTAAGTAATCTTGAACCCACTTTGATTATAAGGATGAATTAAATCACTTTAGGGTTGTGATTATGAAGATTTCAATGTAAATGGGTTCATTAAACTATTTATATTTTGAGATTTTCAGAAGGTTGGTGAAGATTATTGTGTAAAAGTAAGGCAAGGGTTTCATGTACATGTCGGCTCATTATCGTTATGCCATTGAATAATCTCTTTTCTCCAATTTTTGGTCAACAATAAATTTATCCTTCATCAAAATTTTCATCATTTGTTTGATGTGATATTTTTTTAATCAAATTTGGTGTACCCGTCTCGGAATGTTTTCGCACGCCGATTGCTATACCTATTTTCCATTACTTGTTATCGTCCTTTCTTCTTTTTTTTTCCAACTGTTTAGCTCTTGTTTTTCTCCTCTGCTAGCTATTGTTGCGGTTACTGTTGCCCAAGAATAGTGGCAATTGCCAATCATCATCACTTGAAATAATTTTTCAGCTTCTTTTAGGAGAAACGCCTACACAATTGCAAAGAGTGGTTTTTCCACTTGTCAAATTTCAAGTGGTGCGCATATTTTGTTAAATTTTGTCCATATTCCGTTATTTCAAAATTTTGTGATCACACGAAGCCGGAGTCAAGCCGACTCAACTTTCGCTGAACTCATTATTTCATCCTCTTCAATTTGAGTCTAGATTTGGATAATTTTGAAAATTGTTTAGTCATTCTTTTTGAAATTCAAAGTTTTGATACTTTGCGGCCTCTATAACTATGAGATAGTTTGATGTCCATTGTATCCTTTAAATTGACCTACTATTTGGAACCTTCATGTGCTTAGGTTGACGTGGTGCCATGACATGATATGGCAGTTGCTACTAATATACAAACTTTGAACTTAGAACCTTCACGTATTTAGGTTAATATGCTTTACAGTCACTTATTACGTGATTGTATAATATTTTATATTGGTTCAACTATTTGAATGTGCTTTACTTGACTTTGACTTTGATTTGACCTTTGATAAGTTGGATATCCTGAATTGAGATTATTTATCATGCTAAGATTATCTTTCATCTTTGCACTTTCATTGTCATATGCTTCGTTTGGACTCAGCTATATGTTATTGGATACATGTGTTGTATTTCGTAGGAGTGTGTGTGTGATCCTTACTGGGTTTTGTGCTCTCCCCCTCCTCCCCTCTCCTCGCATTTCAGTTAATTAAGCCGAAATAACAGTAGAGGAGTTACCTATAACACGAGCGCGGAGTTCGTTCTTTAATTTTAGACTCCCTTTAGTGACTTGAAAATAAGAACTTTGTAATAGCTTTTGATTTAGTGGATTTGGGAACCCCAAATGATTGGAAAAAGGTTATTTGTTATCAAATTTCCGCTGTAGTCACTAGACTTTGATGGTTAATGCAAGTGATTTGATTTCAAATATGTTTTAGAGCTCTAATTATTTCTTGAGGTTATATTTTTGTAAGATATGTTGGGTATCATATTTCTCATGAAAGTTAGCATCCGAATCAGAAGCCTGACAGATCTGGTATCAAAGCATATGTTTAAGACTCTGTATATTCTTAGACTTAAGCTTTAATGATTGGAGATGACATTTATGACATTTGAGATGTAGTTTAGAAAAGTCCAGCTTTTGCAAACTTTTGTTTGAAACGTTTATACTCGAGTTGCGATCTTGTAAGTTGTTTGCTATTTAGGAATCATGCCGCCAATTGCAGCTAGAGGTGGTAGTAGAGTTGGTCACAGGGGTAATGTTGCCATTGGTAATGATGTTGCCGAGGGAAATCCAGGAGCAAATGCCCATCTAGCTCGGTTGACGACTGATACGATCAAGGCATTTAACAGTCTGAATTACCCCACGTTTGTTAGTGCAGACAAGCCAGAGGATGCATAGGCTTGGTTGAGCAAGTTAGATAAAAGGATTAAACTTTTGAATATCACCGATCGTCAAAAAGTGGAGTGGTACGAAGAGCGAGATTGCATATTTCTTATCGAGGTGTATGGTTTGTCAGCAAGTTAAGGCCAAACATCAATGACCTGCAAGCAAGTTACATTCACTAGAGGTTCCTTTGTGGAAGTGGGAGCATGTGAACATGGACTTTGTAGTTGGCTTATCGAGGATCTCATATAAGCATAATGCAATTTGGGTTATTGTTGATCATTTCACAAAATCCACACTCTTCCTTGTTGTTCGTGCCAACTATACCACTATAAGGTTGGCGAGGCTATATATTCTGGAGATAACTAGGCTTCACGAGGTGCTAGTATCTATTGTACTCAACAGAGACCCACATTTCACATCTCGTTTTTTGGACTAGTCTGCACAAGGCCTTAGGCACTCGTTTGGATTTCAGTATGGCTTTTCATCCACAGCAGATGGTTAGTCCGAGCGTACTATTCAGATCCAGGAGAATACGTTACGACCTTATTCGTTAGATCTTCTATTTAATATGGATGAGCATTTGCCTTTGATTGAATTTGCCTATAACAATAGTTATCAGGCAAGTATTGAGATGGCTCCATTCAAGGCTTTATATAGGCATAGATTTCGATCACCTACATGTTGGTATGAGATTGGTGAGGGAAGCTTTTTGGGACTCGAGAATGTTCAAACTACTTCAGAAAAGATACATTTAATTAGGGATCATATGCATGCAGTGAAGAGTCGCCAGAGAAGCTATGCCGATAATCATCATCGTGATTCAGAGTTCGAGGTTGGTGATCATGTCTTCTTGCGAGTTTTACCATGGAAGGGCTTGATGAGGTTTGGGAAAGAGAAAAAGTTGAGTCCTAGATATGTTGGACATTATAAGGTTTTGGATAAAGTTGCCCCTGTTGCCTATTGTGTTGCCTTGCTGCCAGATATGTCTCGTGTACATAATGTCTTTCATGTGTCCGTTTTGAGGAAGTATGTGCACAACTCATCCCATGTTGTGGAGTACGAGCCTTCACTTATTCGTGAGGACCTATTAGTGGAGGAACAGCCCGTCGAGAGTATGGGCGCCAATATCAGATTTTGCTACAAGAATATACCTTTGGCGAAACTTCTTTAGAGGATCCACGCTATGGAGAAGGCCACGTGGGAACTCGAAGAGTCTATGAGAAAAAAGTATCCATTTATTTGATGACTTAAGGTACGTAAATTTCGAGTACGAAATTTTGTAAGTAGGGGAGGATGTAAGACTCTACAATTTAAGAGATTTAAAGACTACCCAAGTCTGTTTTATCGACACATTCATTTTTGTCTTACAGAGAAATAGAAGAAGGAAAAAACTAGAATTTTGGAAGGTTGCAATTTTCTACGCACAATTGGTAAGGGATCTTGAGCCCACTTTGATTATAAGGATGAATTAAATCACTTTAGGATTGTGCTTATGAAGAATTTAATGTAAGGGCGAACCACGATGCACTATTGTGGATGCAAGGGTGAACCAACGATGCAACAGTACTTTGTGCCAACGTATGCTTCCGTTAACCCGTTAACCAAGACCCATAGTCCACTTTCTCCCGTGGATATGGGCATAGCAACCAATATTGACTTTACGATAAAACACGATTTACATAGACTTCTCAAAAACCAATGCAACACCTACCATGGCAATTATAATTCATTTTCTCATCCAACCAGTTGCATAAAAGTAGAAGGATCACAATTACTAAAAACATTCATCTGATAAAAATTACATATTCATACACATATATTGAAAATATAGGTTGTACGGAGGGACATGACATGATTACTTACTTGGATAGCTAAGTGGTTCAGGTTCTTGTTCCCAAACTTGCCCTAGCTTTTGTCTATTGGAACCTTAGCATTAAACTATACGGGTGTTATTTATTGTAGCTCAATCATTCCTAGGTGCTAAATTTCCCCCAAGTGCGCTAAATGACCAAAATACCCATAAACTTGTCTAAAATTATCAAAATACCCCTAATTTCTAACGTGCCGTTACACACCCAATATAACTCAAAGCAATCTTTTAAACGGTTAGGTGAGTTTTTCAGACAAAAAAGATCTTTTTAAAAAAATTTCATTCAGAATCCTAAATCGCTCCTTAAATTGAGCGGTAAGGATCCTATTTTTAAAGTACATAAAATGGCACTGGAATGCTGCAAATTGCAGATGCTCAAGTGCCCCAATAAGATCATATCACTGTAAAATTTTTGACTAAAAATAATTTTGTTTACTATGCCAACTAATTCAAAAACTTATTTTTAAAATAAAATCATTTCAGGCCATTCACATGCCCAGAAAAATCCTAGAAAATTCTACATCGAAAGTTTCAGAAAAATAAGAAAATTTTTAATTTTGCACTTCGCCCATATATGCTTAGAAATAGCTTAAAAAGTTTTGGGTAATGGACTGATAAGTAATTCTAGAAACAACAATTTTCAGTGAATCCTAGTTTTGTACATTGTTCATTTTGAGACAAAAATTTGACAAATCTTAGAAAACTCAAAACTACAATGTTAAAGTAGACTTTCTGAAGTTTGCAGAAATATAAGTGTAACAAAAATCCAACGAGTAATGACTTTTCTGTAGCAAACCGAAGTGGCTGATAGAAACAGCACATCTTTGTGCAGACTAGTTTTGTTCAATGATTATTTTGGAGCAGGAATACTGTGAATCAGAGATTCATGAGGTTTTTACAAATATAAATTCTATAAAAAAAAAACCACAAGTAATTAATTTTTATATGACAAATCGAAGTAGCTGCCAGAAACCAAAAAATTCTGGACTTTTATAGCGAATTGAATTTAAGGTCATTTTTCATTATGCAAACATGGGATTCTGAAAAAAAACTCAAAACTAAAATGTTAAAGGAACACGATGACGTTTTGAGAAAGTACAAAAGCACCTCAATCGGTTTTGGAATAAAGGAGACATGACAAAAACCCTAACCCACTCTAATGCTGCTCTACAACATCCTTTTTCTCAAACACACTCACATCTCACTCTCTAAAACAAACACAATATACACCAACTCACACACAATATCATACCTAAAACACTCAATAACATTGCTAAAATTAGAGAGGAAAAATTAGGGATTTACCTTAAAGTCTTGCCCTAGGTGTTGCTTCTTTCTCTCTCTCTCTCTCTCTGACTTTCACATAAAAGAGGTTGGCAGATTTCTCTTGGATGGCTGCCCCTTTAAAACCTCCTCTATGTATGGTTTCCATAGATTGAAAGACTTCTAAAAACCCCCCTCACACGTAGCTATTTTTCTCATTTTACCCACACTCTCTTTAAAAACCATAGTTAACTTTATATTAAGGTTTAAAACAAAGTTTTTGCCTAGTAAATAAAATTTCAAGCGTTCCAGTCTGCCCATCTCATTAATTTGTAACTTAAGAGCATTATAAATTATCAGTAAAGGTCACAATCAATACTACTGGCAATAATCGTTGCTAAAGACCTTAATTAATGTATATTATCACAATTGCAACTAAAAGAATAACAAAAATTCAAAGATCCACTGTAGCCCATATTCTAGGTACCGAGTATTACAGATTCATCTTGGGAGGTGAAGAGTAGTAGGGGAAAGGCTAACAGAAAGGATCATGATCCTACGTACACAAGAGGGTCGGTACCTCACGACGTCATCCGACATAAGAATGCGGCTAAGCAACCAAACCTGAAGAAAAATGAGGTTTGTGCTTTGACATACACAACGACGCACGTGAGGAAAGTAGATAAAGATAATGCATATCAAGCGGCGGAGTTCATTTCACAAGTTGCTCGGTTGATCGATGTAAGTTGCAAAATAATTTGTTTATAGTTAAGATTTTGTTTATGTCTTCAAAGTCTCTTGCCCTAATGTCTTCAATGTCAAATCACTATTTTTCAGGCCTTGTGTGAACAAATTAAGGGGTCTGGACAGTAGTCTAATCAGCCATCAGCTTCAACGTGTATGAGTACGAGTACAAGTACCGGTACCGGGGGATTGAAGCGGTGGCTGGATACACTGGGAGTCGTCGATAAAAGGAAAGGGTGTGTACACGACCTGCCTAGTGCTACTGCACGTGCTGGGATCATAGCATCCCCACCCCTACTGCCCCTACACCGACACAGACACTGATCGTGGAGCAACATTTACACCCGGAGGATGTTCGTCACATTGCTTGAGAGGTGGTCAGGATTATGAGGGCTCAGGATGAGGTACAAAATAGTTATTTTATGAAGTCAATATAAATGAATAAACATATATACAATTACTGACGAGAATGCGTGTGTGCTTTTAATGTAAGACTTTTTTGCTAGACAGTCGGAGCCAGAGTCGAAGGACACCATCGTGGACAATAAAGAGCAGCAGGATCCAAATCCCGGTCTTGACGAGCCCTGAGCCCTCCCCTGCCCTCTTGGAATACACTCCTGGAATTGTATTCCCCTCCCCTATTTTTATCCCCCTCCCACTCTCGTCCCTGCCCCCTGCTATATTTAGTTCACAACTGGACAAGGTTGTATACTTTTTTTGTTCAATTATAATAGGATCTAAATATATACTGTGTTTTAGGGTTAAAGAATTGCTGACAATCAGAAATTATTTAACCCTGATGTGGATTAGAAATTGTTTGTTGATGGATATGGATTGGTATAAAAATGTAAATTTAAAAATAATAAAAAAAAATTACCGACAAATTTTTTTCCGTCGCTAAAAGTCTATAAGGATAGTGCTGTAGAAACTTTTAGCAACAAATAAAGGTTTTCCCAACGAACTTTTAGTGGGGATTTTAGCGACGGTAAGTCCGTTGCTAAAAGTCCATTATTTTTGCCAGTGGAATTTTCGTGGCAAAACTTCCGTCTCTAAAAGTTCGTTAGTAAAACTTGTAGCGACGGATAATTATTTTTTAAATTAATAATTTCTAAAAACATTAAATTAAAATAAAAAAATTATCTTATGGGACGGAAATTCCATCGCCAAAGAAATTTAGTGTCTGTCACTAAAAGTGGGTTTTTTGGCGACGGATTTTAAAATTCCGTCGCCAAACTTTTAGCGATGGGGTTGTTAACAACTGACTTTTAGCCGATGAGGTGTCCGTCACTAAAAGTCTTCGGCGACGGAATTGTTTGTCACTAAAAGTCTTTTTCCATATAATGGTAAATATAAAAAACACAAATATTACACTGAGGAAGTCACTCGGCACCGGACAAAAAATCAAAGGTGTATAGGGATCACAGGGCAAAGACAGAAGGCAATCAACCTTGCATGGTTCACAATATTCCACCGGCATTTTCACACCAAAACATGGCGTCGTAAAGCCGGGCAACAAATCAACAATCACAGAATAGGGCTAGGCCAGACTATATTCTACCATCCCTACCCTAGCCCTCCCCCCACCCTACCCCCACCCCATCACTCCTCCAACACACAAAACCCCTAGAGCATATTACCTTGAATACCCCCTTCCCCGGGTTGTAACCCCCCACCTCATCCCCCACCTAAACACACAGACACGCACAAAGGAAATCACGATGTACCACACCAAAACCTGAGACACGGTGCCAAATAACCACAACAGACAACCCCCACTGCCAACTTTTGACACTACAAGAAAACATATCTTTAGAGACGGACACAATCCGTTGCTAAAAGTCACCTTTAGCGACGGGGCAATATCGACGTATTTTTCGTTGCTAAAAGTATTTTTTGTATTTTCTCATTTTTCTCTTAATTTTCTTATTTTGGAAATGACGACAATAAATTAATCGAACCCTAATTTTTTTCTTTCAGTACCCCGCCGCTCCTTCCTTTCTCCTCTCCTGACCCCTTATCCGCCTCTCTTTCACAAAGCAGATCGCCGGCCGCCACCCACTGCGCCGCCTCTTCTCTTCCCGGTTGTCTCCCACGACACCTAACTCCGCTATGCCGCCCAAACAGAGCACTCACCGCGCGCGCCCAACCAATGCTCTATACCCTCACCACACATCTGCCGCGTCACTCTATCTCCCCCTTCCCTACCACACCAACCTCTGTAAGTAACCTGCCACCGTGCCTCTCTTCCCTTCGTCGTACTTGCCGCTGCTGCCAAGGAGAGGACACTGCGAAGCCCACTCGCCGCCAAGCTTATGCCGCCTCTCTCCCTAACTCAGGTAAGTCTTCCACCTTTCTTGTTTTAGCGTAATGCACTGGATGCACAAATTAAGCTGGGTTTGCCTTTTGTTGGTAAGATGTTAGATGAAAAGTTGTATTTACTAGAAAATACTATGGGCTTTTGGACGCTAGTCAGTATCTCATTGTTTAGAGTTTGTTTACTGCTCTTCAAATTGTTAATACTCGGGCACCCAAGGTGGAATATCCATTGCAGATGATTCTGTTGTAAGAACTGAGGCCAAGTCAACTATATAGACTGCCCACTAGTTGCCTCCATCCTTTGCTGACAACCATCAATGCCAAATGCTTTTGTTAGAAAGAGACTAATAGGAATATAGATAGATCTTCCTACTTTTTAAATATTAAAGCTGAGATGAAAAAGAGATCAATGGGATATGAGTCAATAATAGAGGGAGAGTGAGTACAAAGTGTTGGCAATATCCAGGATGGCTCACACAAAGAAAGTTATCTCTGCAGATGAGCTTATATTGTCTCTGTTTAATGCATTTTTGTAGAAAAGTGGGGCATAAATATACCTACATAAGCTTCTCAGGCAGTAGATTGGAAGAGCTTGTTGCATTGAGAGCTTCTTGTTTCCCTCATTTCGGAGCTAGCCATGGCTGATTCTTGTTTTTGAGTTTGTTGCAGCTTCTCATTCCTTCTTTTTCACAACCTCTATGAACGGATTCAAGTACATTTTATGTTGACAATTTATTTTGTTATTTGAATTTTGAATTGTTGTTGTGTTCCTCTTTATGTGGTAACAGGGGCTCCCTCTACCTCCAAGACTCCTATCGAGTTTTGCAAGTACAATGGCACCACATGTTGTGGCTCTGCATAAGATGTGCTCATGCAGAAGCAATATCATGCAATGAGCATATGTGACTCTGGTTGTGCTTCTCTTCTTAAGTCAATTCTTTCTTCAGTAAGTTTTCAAATACAACTCCTTTTATATGTCTTGAATCACCACATTTTTAATTGGCATCTCAGCTTGCAACATCAGTTTTTTATTGGCCTTGATTCTCTCTCCCACTAATTGTATGAAGGGGAGATGCAAGAAAAGGGTTTTCTCTTCCACTTTCTCATGTAAAGTTATAGTGCCTTATATAATTCTTTTAAACTTTGCCAAAACAGACTTTCAAGCTACATCAGTATTCCCATTGCCTTGGCCTGCTTTTTTTTCTAACTGTTTCCCCCTTTTATAACTTGCTTTCTAATTTCTTGTTTCAATTGTAACAGTGAAATATTTTTGTTCAACTTTCGAGTATAGACATGTAATTTAAATAACAAGGTTGTCATTTGTTGACGCACGTAATTATTTGATAAAATTTTCTTCTTTGTGTTCTTCTTTAGTTCATTACACCAACACTTTTTATCCTTAATTGCTTTGTGTTCTTCTTTAGTTCAATACATCTGACAGGACTCCCCTATTTTTGCATTATATCTTGCAGCTGTTGTTGACTGTTTTTGGTTGAAATTTAACAAGTATTCTTCATCTATTTATTTTGTTTAGAGTAAACGAACTTCGACAATAGATGCTCTTTATCAGGTTATGATCGACAAAGAGATAAAAGTAGCAGTTGTGGACAGAGAGGTTGATGGTGGCATTATTGAGGCTTTGTGTTTAGACCTACCAGCAATACTTATGTGCTTTCTAATCCTGTCAATTGATTCTTACAAAGACTCAGAATACAAAAAGTTGGAAGATGGTATAGAAGTAGTTGTGATGTCCTCTGTCTGTGGGAGATTTTGGAGCAAAGTTCTTGATTTATATTCTTTTGGTTTGAATGAAAAATGTGATTAAGTTTTTGGGATTTGTATGATGTGATACCGTTATGTTTAGTGAACATCTAATTTTGGTAGTTAAATGTTTGTTGGTGGTGTATATTTCCTTTAATCTTATTTGTGTTACTTGAACTTGTTAAAAGAATGAATCCTAGTTTAAAGAATTAAATTGTTGTTGTATTGGTTGATTAGTTCTAATTGTATAAAACAGGTTTGGTTTCTAAAAAGTATATAAATCAAAAAACTTTTTTTTTTAACTTTTCCAATTGAATTTTAGCGACGAAATTCTGTTGTTAAAAGTCTTTTTGCAGAGCAGTAAACATTTGTAGCCACAGAAGTAATGTCGCTGAAGACTTTCGTAATGGACTTTTAGCGACAGGAAATTTTGTCGCTAAAAAGTTTTTAAAAGAAATTTAGAAATTAGGAAAAATTTAGAAAATATATTTAGCGACGCTAAAAGTATTTAATTCCGTCGGTAAAAGTAATTTTTTTGCCGACGGAGTACCAAAATCCGTTGTTAATCTTTTAGCAACGGGGTTTTCACCCACGGACTTTTAGCCACGGACAGTCCGTCGCTAAAAGTCTTCACTGACGGATTATCCACTTTTAGCGACGGAAAATTCCGTCGCTAAAAGGCCTTATTCTTGTAGTGTCATCCCTAACATCTGTGGATAAAAATTTCGGCCACCGCCGGCGATGATAGATCTAACCCTAGCAAACAAAGGCCTCTTCAATCAAAAGTAGAAACTGATCAACCCACGATATCATATCTAAAAGATCAAGAAAATGCCCAAGATCTACATATTTGAAGAAACCCAGCGAGTCAGAGCAAATAAAGGCATTGCCATCCCTAATCGTGGTTGGGGAAGATGGCGCTGACCACCGCACCATCCTCGTCCACCCTCAATCTGCCACTGAACACTAAAGATGCCGATCCTCAGAGCATATACACACAAAAACAAGAGACGATTTGTATCTATAGACCTAGGCCAAATTTTGGCCTCCGCCCCATGCATGCCAACACATGCTGGCTAATCTGTGGAAGACTTTCAGAGAGAAGGCAGAGAAATGAGTGTAGAGAGAGAAAGTTGATGCATCAGTTATTGAACAGAACATTGAAAGTTGTACATACTACCTTCTTAGAGATCTTTCCCTCCACTATTCTTTTTACGTATAACTGTCTCTGCTTGTATGCTATCCTTCCCAATTAGGAAATACTCCCTACATCCCACATTTATTAATCATATTGGGATCGTCCCAAAAAAATTGCTTATTTTTTAAAGTAAGAAAGATTATGTATGTTTTTTCACATATTTACCCTTGTCACACTTTTTTTTATTTAATTTCTCTCTCCACATTTAATTCTACACCAACTCATTTTTACTCTCCTAACCCACTTTCTTACCCTTTTTTAATCTATTTCACATTTAACACTCGACTAACTTATTTTCTCTCTCCTGGTACATTTCTTCTCCTACTCTCTCTAAAAGGTAGAATGAGAAATACACAATATATGACATAAATTCTTAATCTGCATGCTAAAAAAAAAAGTGATCGATTTATGTGGAACAGAGGGAGTAGGTCATAAAAAATTGACATGAATAAAACAAGATAACTAAATTGATGAAAAAATTGACAGAGGGAGCAGTAGTGCAATCCCAATGCGACATGTGTCACTCTCCGAGTGACACATGTCGCATTGGGATTGCACTTTGATTATGACTCATCTACTTGTATTGGACATCTAACCTAAGTTTATACTTATCCCTTATTGTGATAAGAATGCTTACTCATCAAAGTGTCACGTTTCAAGATAATTACCAAGTCATCGTCTTCTAACAGAAGAAGGTAGCATCCTCTTCTCATTATAAATACGAGTGACGGTGGCACCTCGATGCGTGTGCAAGAATAAAATTAATAGTGTAAATTTTGTTAAAATATAAATTTGTAAAACTAAACATATTTTTTATGGGTAGTTAGTTACCAATTAAGATCTTTATTTTGTCAATTTTTATAATTTTTCTTGAAATGCCACTTGTCACCACTATAAGTAGGTAGTTATGTAACACCCAAAAAGGTATTTTACGATTTTATCCTCATTTTGGACATGTATCAGCACCACAGATACTCTTAATGTAACACCAAAAGGGCATGACACCAAAAAATATCTTCTCATTATATATAGTATTGATTTACACCAATCATAAGGGCTAGGTAAGCTCTTAGACCCGAACTATTGCTCTCATAGTTCACCGAGATCTCCTCTCTCGTAAGCTAAGTTAGGCATCGAAGATTCCCGCTGGATCCCGGCTAGTTACCATTGTCTTCTTTATGGATTCCCTTCGGCGAGTCACCTCGTAGATTCCTGCTAGATACTCATTCGCCGAGTTACCGTTGTCTTCTTTCTGGATTCTCATTGGGCAAGTCGCCTATTATCTTTTTTATGCTGTGCGGATCTGTTTGTGAGCTCTTTGGCAGTCCATCTAGATTTTACCCACAACAGTATTGATATCCATAATTTGTACTCTACCATGACATGAAGAATATGGAAGATGGTTCACTTTAAATTGAGGCAGGAGGAAGAGTTACAGAGTGAGGTGAGGGCCATAGGGTTTGTGAGAGGGTGGGATGGGTGGTGGTTGTAAAAGAATGTGATAAGATCATAATTGGTGAAAGCCAATTAAAGAATCAGATTGAGAAAGAAGTTACGTTGTGTTATTTTGAGATTGCAGGTTGGGATAATTTGAATGTCAGATTAGGTATCTGCCAACCGGAAAAAAGAAAATATTAGACTGAAACTTCAAATGCACAAATATAGGCCAATGAAAATAAAGATGGAAGCCACGTCATGTTTTCCAGCAATTACATAATTTGAAATTATGAGAATTCATCCTTTTGAAAGGAATTTATGTGGTGCATTTTAGAAATTCCTGCAATTGCTTAGAATATATAATTGGTTAAAATGGAACAACAGTGAAGTGAAGAGAAGAAGTAAAAGAGAATGGCTCAAACAAGCATTAGAAGATTGTAGAGAGAGATTTGAGGGACCAAAACTAATTTCATAGCAAGTTGATGGTGGGCAAAATAGTAATTTCACCCAAGGCCCTTCGAGATGAAATGTACATTTCTTATCACGTGTACCGTATGCATATGTAATATATGACGCCAGCATTGTCCTTCACTTCTTCATGTTGGACATAATTTAACGGCTGGATAAATTATTTTACCTTTTAAAAAATTGATCGTATTGTAACTCTAGGGTTATTTACAACTCAACCCAATAAAAATGTCAAATTTCATAACAAAAGATACCTTACTTTGGTTGTAACAAACAGCTTGCCATGTTGTAAGGAAATATTACTTTTTAACATAATATTTCCTTTTCGGTGTTTCATACGAGATCCTCCAAAATGGGTCCCCCCAAAGAAAAGTTTCAACCCCGATGCGGACTCAAACAGGAAGATCCTCTTTCACCCTATCTATTTCTGCTATGTGCCGAGAAACTCTCTACATCACTAAGACAGGTTCAAGCCTCGGGTCTTGTATCAGGCATCTAGGTTGGTAAGCGATGCTCACCAATCAATCACCTGTTTTTTGCTGATGATTTTATCATCTTCACCAAATCAAATCAATCCACGTGTGGTTATTTGAGGCAACTCCTTCAGCAATACTCTGTGCAGTTCTGGGCAACTGATCACCCACGATAAATCAACAATTACACTGAGCCCTAATGCTACACAAGAAGAAATTAAAGATATTGCGGAATGGCTAGGAATCAAAGGATCGGCAGAATTTGGACAATACCTTAGTACCACCCTAGATATAATCACAAAAAAATATATATTTTTTAATGAGCTGATTGAGAAAGTCAAATCCTGATGTGCGGGCTGGAAGGGATGCTTCCTGAATAAAGATGGACATGCGACCGTTATCAACTCTGTGATGTCATCCCTCCTCACTTATCACATGCAGGTTTGTCTCTTTCTAGTATATGTCATTACACAACTTAACTTGATACTTGGCCAATTCCTATGGTCGTCAGGTGCAGAGCTGAAGAGTGGGATGCATTGGATCAACTGGAATGCAGTTTGTGCACCTAAAATTCAAGGGGGACTTGGCTTTAAGGACCCAGGCTTATTCAACAAATCGCTACTAGCAAAAACTAGTTGGAGGATTTAGGTGGAACCTCACTCGCTACTAGCTAAACACTTGCTTGGCAAATATTGCAATAGATCTTCCTTCCTTCAGAGTCCAAAAAATGGCAACTTCTTCTGGGGATGGAAAGGCATCTTAACAGGAATAAAAACTCTCCTAAAAGGGTTACAATGGCAAGTTGGTAGTGGTTTGCAAATTTGAATATGGCAGGACGATTGGATCCCAAACATTGGCTCGATACCGGACTTACTAGGACGTGGCTCAGAAACACGTCCAACATACGTAAGTGACCTAATCATAAATGGAAATTGGATAAATTATTGAATCATTGGTGCCATTCTAGTGTGATCAAGAAAATTACAGCCATACACTTATCCCCGCACCTTATAGAAGACAAGCTGGTCTGGAAGCACACACCTTCTGATATCTTCTCTGTCAAATCAGCTTATGATTCGCTCTGTCAGGTTAAAGCAGCAGAATTACATGAGACCGGTAACATTGTCGCCACCTTTGGAGATAACGGAATACGGCAAACAGTGTGGTCACTCCCGATCCCACTGAAAATGTCCTTCCTTATTTGGCAGGCCTTATGGAATCGCTTCCTCTCCAAGTTAATCTCCATCATCTAAATATTTCCTCCACATTCTTATGCCCTCTTTGCCTCACAGAACAGGAAACCATTAATCACCTATTCTTAACATGCCCACGAATGAGGCCAGTTTGGTTTGGAGGACCGGCAGGAATACAAACTAATGCTATTTCTAGTACATTCAGAGAATGGCTCATCGCATGGCTGGCTAAACCCAAAATAAAAGCAAGTTCAAAACCCAAACAATTTCCATACTTACCACAATCTGGGGTATATGGATTCACAAAAACCATTGTATTTTTCATCAAATAGAATTCGACCCTAGACTAGTAATTAACAATACACAGACCTTGATGACAAAAGTCCTAAACTTTAGTTCCTCATATACGCATACAAAACCTTTTTCTACCAATCCCACTGAGTCAGTTACTCCCCATATTATCCATCATATTAACCGATGATGCTTCTTGCCTCTATCCCCAACATGTCTCACTTTTCTTGGCATTCAGTTTTGACCAAGCTCGACTAAGAGTAGGGGTAGGACTGACCTACATAAATCATCAAAACTTAAGATGTGCATCCGCAACTATATCTACCAGGGCCTCTCATTGGATCTCAGCTCAAGCCAAGGGTCTACTTATAGGGACTTCTTTGGCACAATCCAAACATTTAGCTCACATCGTACTATTAACTGACTCCAAAATTTTACTTTCTCAGTTAATAAAAACTAAAGATCTTCTGGACATAGTGGCAGCGATAATGTATGAACTTCTGTCAGATAATAAACAAAATGCACTTTTTAAGTATTGACAGAGCCTGAGCTTGCAGCTAAAGGAGGTCATCACTAGCATCTTTTACATGTCATACCCTCCATCGATGTTCATCAGGATTGGGTTAATGATTTATGATATACATACTCCTAACCTTTTGCTTTTGTATCCTTCTGCTTTTGTACTATTGCATGCATTAAAACCTGTATTTTGAATGTACCATGACAAGCATAGTCATGCCCTATCATGCATAGCCGAAATGGCTAATTATAAACTTTTAAATTTCAATGCAATTCTGCTCCAACCAAAAATAAATAGTAAAATGCTACTTTTTCAATTGATAATAAATAGGTCAAGGCTTACGGCACCGTGGAGTGGACTTTCTGAGGAAAGGAACTCACTTCCCTTGTTCGTTTTTGAGTTGGACGGGTAGATAACTACATTTTCTCTTATCACTTAAATTCGTCCTCTTTCCACCCCCGAATTATTTTCTCAAACTTGGTTTTCAATAGAAGAAAATGAATCCAAACGACTGCACGACTTCAATACGGTAAGATATTTGATTGAAAATAAAGAGCCGGAGGCATGAATCGTTCCCAATTGGACCGGTTTAACCAACAGGCCTCTTGATCACGATGGTTGAGTTCGTTTCGGTTGGCAACCACTGACGTGTGATCTTGGTGAAAAATTCAAAGAGAACTGTGGCAGCAACCAAAACCACCACATGTTGGTATTTGCCACCGCCGCATCTGCATGCATAACAGCTGGTTAACTTTTGCCGCAGCCCGTTACCACCACCATCAACCACCTCAACGGCCAACCACCTCTGCCGATCCCCACCGCTGCCCGTCAGTGGCCCCTCTGCAGATTCTGGCCGCCTGCAGCACCCTACACCTCTGTCGGCCCATTAACTAGCACTAGCAACCTCCGGTGACCACCACTTCCGGCACCATTACGGCCAACCACTCACCACCACGAATTATTAATGTATTCTCTGTATATGGGAAAAAAAATTCTACATATTTTGTCCACCAACCCAACCAGATCAGTTTTTTCTTGGCTTGGGTTGGATTTTAATAGCATAAGGGTTTATATGCGTTAGGTTGAAATTTGAAACCTGACCCAACCAACCCAAGTGGACTTCCAAGCAAAAACCAAAAATAGGATTCGCAAAATGGAACAGAGACCAAAAAATGTTTTGAACGCAAAAAATGCAACAGTAAAGAACGAGGGAAACGCCCCACCCTGGTTATCTTCCTCCCTCAGCACCAAACTTGAAACCTAAGTTCATCTATGGGTATAACTGCAACCTCGTATCAATCTCCATATCATATTGGCTCATCAAAGAGAAAAGGGCTTCCTCCATATCTGCTCTTCATACTGCCTTCCCACCTCTTCTTTGGGGTGTTCAACATTGCACTTCCTGCAAATCATGTTCTTTCTGTAATTAAAAACACTATTACATCTGCAGAAATAAATCCGCATGTTAATTTACAGATTTAGTCAGTCAACTTGGATATTACACCTCGATCTATTGGAGAAAGAGACTCACGAGGGGCACTCCCACTCTCCAGGATTTAGCTGCCTTTTGGGACGAAGTTCTTGGCAACCCAAACAATTGGTGTTACTCGCAAAATTCATGAACCCACATCTGTACATAGAGACAATGAATATATAGATACACAACAATGGGAACAATGTACATGATGATGTCCAACATTTATTCTGCAGATTGAACTATTAATGAGCGAGATCGTGTTTATGGTAAAAATAAGCATATAGTAGGATTGTTGATGTATGATCCCTCACGCTTCAGATTCTCTCTTTTCCTCTCTCCTCCAACATCCCAACATATTTCCATCCTTGGCCTCTATCGAACACCTCCACAAGAATGAATAATTAGTATTTAAAGAGCTTGACCTGCGTTTAAGGTTGGTTTTTCCTTCGTCAAATTAGTTATCAACTCCTACAAAGTCTCTTATTACTGCAAAGTCTTCATTTAAAATAGGTATAGGCTCTATCTCGGCCACTGCTAGCCAAGTTGAATACAGTGGTTTCCAATATCTACTTGGAAATTTTGTACAGGTTGAGTTTTTTGTCATTGATTGAGGTTGAAGGGTGAGCGTCAATCTAGACCTTGTAGTGACTAGGTCTTCCCTTCTCTGTATATTTTGACCAAATCTAAATATCTTTCCAGGTTCTCTCGACAATCAAGGGACTGTTCACGTCTGAGTGCTCTCAACAACATTCTATGGCTGTGTGTGTCACCTGGGTCATGGCTGAATCAAGGTTATCCATCAATCTCTTTGCGTGCAAAAAGTTCTGAAATAGTTGTCTTCGGAAGTACATAGGCTGGGGCCAGATCCCGCTTGATGTTCAGCAAAAATTATCAATGTAGATTTTGATGATTTCTTGTCATATCATATGGGGGCTATTTCGGCTATGTTTATGGTGATTCGAGTATGGTGTAAAACTTCTACTGTAGACTTCTTATGAACATTCTACAGCACTTTGATTCGAGCATGCACACTTCCACAAGCGATATATCCATCAGACTCAGATATCTCAATGTGTACTTTTCTAGTGTTCTTAGTCAGATGTTTATCCACTTACTTCTCCAAGAACTTGGGTGATTCATCCTCCGACCTTTACCAAATGGTGATAAATTCTCCTCCCCAACCCGAAGATAGAGAGCAAATACTTGGATTGATCTGCAATTATTGGCTCTGGGTTGAGAATAAAAGCTTCCCATTTATTGATGTAAGTCTTAAGTAGTAACCTTAGTCTGATTAAGAGGCCATTTCGAATTGATTCTCAACAGTAGATTTTGATTAAATTAGAATCAATTTCTAAAAATCAGCTTTAATCTACTTTAAGCATAATAGATTAGAATTTATTGAAGGTGTTCGATAAAATGGGATTAAAGTAAGTTTAGTGTGACAAAATTAGCATATAGTAGATTCAAATTGAAAGGGGACGCTAAATGATTGTTTATATATGAGGATATTATGGTAATTCTCTTGGTCAAACCTGATTCTCCAAAACTGATTAAATCAGAACCCAAGAAAATGATGATTCTGGGTTTAATCAGTTTTGAGCACATTGGAGTAGGTTTAATCAGTTTACCTTCTTTTTGCCGAACACTTCAAACCTAATTTAATTTGGATTTAATCAGGTTTGGCCAGTTTAGAATCAATCTAAAACACCCTCTAAGGGTAGTATATGAAGCTCACCTTCTGTAATTCTCTCCCAATCGTTTCGTTTCATTTCAGTATCCTATTTTTCATTTTGCATTCTCCCGGCTGAGATGCATCATATCATTTTATTCGGTAAAGAGAATTGTTAAAACATTTTCAAATAAAAAAAGGTGTGCTTTTCTTATTGATTATGCAGCTTGAATTAGAGGAGCATACTGAAAGAAAACCATTTTCTCAGCTCTGTATGTTCTGCTGTAAAACTCGTATCATTGTGGAAGCTATTCGAGAAAAGATGATAGATTTGCTACATGGACTCGCTACAAGTTTTCGGGTCGGGTTCGTGTCGGATTCGTCTAATTTTTAATTCACAAGACACGGGGACACTGCATATTAATCATATATATTAATGCTTTTAGTTATTCCTAAGGTAAAATGGTATTTTATGTGACGTGCATGGTGTTAATTGAAAGTTGTCTTATCTCAGAGTAGATAAAATTGAAAGAAACACTATAAGATAGTGTTCTTAATGGCATATCCTGTGACACATCTCATACTCATGTTCAAGTGTCGAGCGTTCGACACGGGTACTTTAGGCATTCTGAAGAATCTATGTAACATAATAGAAAACATGTTTATTGTCACAAATTTTGTGCGCTTGAAAAGTGCAACAAGTGCATAATGCACAAAGTTTTTTTCCATTTTCCCTTGTTGGAATCTTGTAAATGCAGGAGCCGGCCGTCCTCCGAGAGACGTTGGTGGCCTTTTCTGACAGGTTCTCCTGTGTGAACTTTTGAGTGTACATGAGTTTCTCTCCAGTGGTTGCTCATTGTATTTCTTTCTCAAAAGGAAATTATTTAACATAGGTATAATCTATCAATAAGACGAAGCATCATTATAAAGAAAGACGTTCAAGAAGGTTGAGGAGTAAAATGAGATGAAACAACATTCTCAGAGTTATAGTTCAAGAAGACAGATTAGTAAAATGAACTCACTGTGGGCAATTCCAATCTCCTTTCTTCATCTCAACATCCGCAAAGACCCCCTTAGAAGCCTGTGTTTTGCACTTCAGGCACCGCACATTTCTTGAAAAGTTCATGAAGCTACATCTGCAACAATGATGGATGGTTTTCATTCTATAGAAACTATATAACATGCATAAAACATGAGCATGTGATGAATTGATGATAACCTTTGTTAGGTTGATGGTCAACGTGTGTTTGGGATGTCTATGACACTTCTTATTGTTAATAGCATGAATTTCTAGCAATTGAAACACTTATATAAGTAAACAACTACCCTTAAACGACTTTAAAAAAAAAAAATCTCTCTTATGTTCCTTATGTTTCATCAATGCTTTAAAAATTGAGGGAGTCAGATTAATGTCATTCAAACAAGTAAATGGAACAGAACTTAGGGTGTGTTTGATAACGCTATTAAGCACTTAAAATTTAAATTTTTTAATGATTTTCAATTAAGTGTGTTTGATTATGCTTACCGCTGTATCACTCAAAAATTAATTCTTACAAAAAATAGACTCAAATTTTGAAGTTAGAATGCACTTAATGCTTATCGCTTAATTCTAAGTGAAATGATTTAAACTTATTAAACATAATTTTACATAAAAAGAATAATTATAACTATGATGTTGCTACAAATAATTTATTGGCAACACTGCCTCCACCACACCACAACCATTATTTCTTTTTATTATCACCACCACAACTATCACGACCTAGCCACCACCACAAAGGCCACCGCCACCACCATCATTCCATCGCCACGTCACCACGTCTATGTCCGCCAAAATAGTCTAAATATCCACCACACTCTATAACCACTACTATGACTACCATGTCGCCGCCTATTGCTACCACCACAATTACCAACAGCACGTCTTCATACACCACTACCGCCACCATCGACACCTTTCCACTGCCGCCACCAGCACCTCCACCATTATTACTCCATCGCCACTGCCAACACGATTTTGGCAACAAAAAAAAAGGTTATAAAATACATAGATAAATGCTCTGTTTTGGTAAAATGGATGAAA